>OY744546.1:44444892-44534892 GCA_963556195.1 Sepiola atlantica
ATATATATATATATATATAATATGTATATATGTATATATATGTATATGTATGTATATAAATGTATCGACGATAGTCGAAGGCTATGCAAAGGTTATCTTTTAATTGACTATTACATCAAGATGTAAGGGAGCCTATCAATTCTTTCCCTGGATTGCTCGTATTACCTGTGAACTGTATCTCATAATGCAGCGGGTTTAGCAAAGAGTAAACAAGTACCGATTTTGAGGGGTTTTTTGACTTGATCTAGTATCAACCAGGGTGTCCCGGTCCATTAGCGAACACTATAACCATTCTGCTAAATAGTATGGTGTTGATCACAATTTAATAGTAGAGGAAACAACTGAATTACGTAGACATTTGATAGGAATTCAGAAGAATTAGAACTGTCAGATGGAAAGTCACTTCAAGCCGTAGACTTTTACTAAGAAAAATTCTCACGTATTAAAAGTTTAAAAGTTTTCTTACCTATTTCGAATACCTTTTTTATAAATAGAGATTAAAGATTAAAACAGCAGAGGCGAAACAACATAATTCATAGTTCATGGTAATTTGGTCTAATTATTTATTAAGTGATCAAAGGGGTCTGTTATAATAAAACTTCTTAAAATGTAATTCATTTTCATGAGAATAAAACTACGTTGTTAGAAAATGTGAAAATAATAAAAGTAAAAAGAACACCGAGCAACGCCGGATCGTGACAGCTAGTACAAAAATAATTTAAATTACAATATTACGCTTATCCCAATTAATCATTATCGATAGCTATTTTGTTTGGCATTAATTGACACATAATTAGTTGATATCTCCAATTATATGAAGTAAAGTATATATATATATATATATATATATATATATATATATATATATATATTAATTGTATAATTAGGCAACATTCCTTCTTTTATACATATCTGATTAAACAGGAGTGCCAACTTCTGTTTAATCTTTTTTTGATCCAATCTTTCTATTCATCGAACAATAGATCTTATACTATTGACCATGAAGACGACCAATGAAGGTCGAAAACGTTTGCGTGAAATATGGAGATTTCCTACACTCCATGGTTGATAGTATAAGATCTAATGTTCGACGAATAGAAAGATTGGATCAAAAAAAGAATAAACAGAAGTTGGCACTCCTGTTCAACCAGATATGTGGTGGCGATTTGTGTTCGGGGTTCGCGCCCACCGACCGTTGAGAATTAGTTCCTAGACTGAAGATTGCGTTAGCATGAAACATTGATGTCTCTAGGTATTTTAAATATTTAATATTTATTTATAAAAATATTATTGTTTATCAGGCCCCTCCCACGGAGGCTGGGCACTTTTCGAGGAGCTTTAATAACAAGCAGTACAAATAGCTATATGCCTGGTCCGACGTTTCGTAGATCACTCTTAGCTGCTTGGTGAATAGTAGTAGCCGAATTCCGCTATTTACAGTTAAAATTCCTATATATATATATCAATTATTGACCGTTATCGAACACCAAAATCAACGTAAGATATGTTATATATATATATATATATATATATATATATATATATATATATATATATATATATTAAAACTTAAAATTTAACACATTTTAATTTTACATTTTTTTTTCTTTCTTCCTTATTCTTACAAGCAACCTTTTTTATAAAATAAATTAGTTACTCATGCTTGTTGTTATGACGTATATGTCTGTTGCTTACCGTGTGTGCGAGGCAACTTTCCAAATCTTATTTTAAAATGATATTTGTATGTATAGGACACGCTCATCAATTATTCACTCGATTATGATAAATTTTCGAACATGGCCGCTGGGCGTTAGGATTGCTGATGCTATATTACGTTTGATATTAGTATCCTTCAAATAGTGGAAAAAAGGGGTGAACATTCAGATACCTCTTATATTTTACTGAAATTTAAAAAATAGGTATCGGACATCAATTAATAAATATTCCATGAATTTCAGTTTCTTCAGGGTATTTTAAATAGATTGTAAGCTACATAATATGGACACAACATTCTATTTGAAAATTCAAATATATCAGATTTGCATTTATTTTGATCGATAGTCATTAGACACCAATTAAGCAACATGTTCTAAATTTAAATTTATTCTTACCACTCAAGTGTAAATCTTACATTTAATACATGTTCTAGAATAAAAACCATAGCCCTGTTGTGCTCGCATACCCTTAATGACAATAAAAGTGTAAAAATTTGGGAATGTCTTTGCTTTTGTAAATTTAGTGTTTAGTGTATATGAATGTTCATCTTAACCCTATTAAGGGCATATGATTTCAGTATACTGGCATTTTCATGGAATGTCACTACTTTTGTAAAGGCTATGCCTCAATACAATGCCTTCTCATAACTGATATAGTTGGTAGTTTGACTAATCAGTGTTTCTTCCGATATTCACAGGTAAATATTTTTTTAAAAATTATGATGAGTGTATATTTATTCATGATACAATTCAAACTAGAACACATTTTTTCACAGTTAATATATATACTTATATTAACTGTGAGTTAATCAACGTTGTTTTCTTTAATGCTTTCGTATTCCTATGCTAAAATGTAACATAGTTATGGGATTGAGTTATATTTAAAAAAAATGCTAGGTGTCGTTTAGAATTATGGTTTATTCTTGTAAAATCAGTACTTTTCTGAGCAAGTAACAAAAACAAGAAATTGACAAGAACTTGATGAATTACCTGTATAAAACTGTTCTATGTGGCGCCCTGTAGGAATGGTAAATCAAAATAGGATCCCTCCCTCCCTGGAAACCGCCATATCTATATATTAATACGTTAATGTGTACGTACGTGTGTCATGCTCCTAAAGAAATTCAAAATAAACAACAAAGAAGTTGGACGGAGACACTTGGGATCGAAACAGTAACATCTAGCTGAAAAGCTGTGACTTTACCACTGAGCTAACTAAATGAAGTCGTTAAGTAGATCAAAATTAACTTAATTAAACCATTAACTGACCCCGCTCACTACTGTCGCTTCAGTGTGGAAGGAGGAGGAGACGACGTTTATGTACCTTTTCTTCGGTTAAACATTTGAACGGAAGATAGAGAGAGAGAGAGATATGCGAACTATTTTCATTTTATAATGCAACATTATCAAAAATAAAGGTAACTTATATAAATTTCTGTGCTTCAAATACTTCTACATATATAAAAAAATCCAATATCTGTTCTTGAAATATATTTAGAATATTTACGAATAAAACTAATCAAACTAATCAAACTCCTTACGAGCTGTGCCAACGCAAACGCTGGCAGACGATAACTTTAAACGTTAAAACCATTTATTTCTTTTCTTTTAGATTCAAGAGACAGCCAGTATTATTATTTTTTTGGTTTTTTTAACTCACATTAAGCACTGTTTGTTTTTTGTTTTTTCAGTGAAACACAGAGAGCGCGTACGAAAGAAAGAGAGTGTGTATGTTCGTAAGAAAATGATAAAGAGAAAATATAGAGACTACACGTAATTGAAAAGTGAAAATTCAAGAAAAACAAATAAATAAATCGCAAAAAGTTTTTAAAAATATGTAACAAAAACGAAAGGGACGAAAGTAACAAGTACAGTTTCGTTTTCGTTTGGTAAGCCTGCCAGTTTTTACGGTATATCAACCCATTTTAGTAGTGTCCATCGTACACACGTTATTTGAATGCAAATTATTATTTTTAAAAGTATTTCACTCTTATCCGGGGGGGTTGCTCATGATAAAGCAAGCGTAACTTACTAACAAATAGAGGGTGCTTTGTTACATTGGGACCCACTCTAACTTTGACCCCGTCGTTACGGTTAGGTTCAGTGGAGTATTCGTAAGACAGTGAAAGTGTGTATGCATTGTGTCTGTGTGTGCGTTTGCTCAATATAATGGTCATTTTTAAGTTTTTTTTTAGATTTTCTGGAAAACTAAGGTATATGGTAAACTGAAATTTAAATGCCATCAACTAGACCCTAGAACCTCTATATCTGCCAAAAATCAGCTGAATCTATCAAATAGTTGATGAGATACAGGGTGGCACATACGTACGTACGAACACACGGATAATACAAAATCATGCCTGACCTTTCTGGATCTCTGGGTGGCCTTGACTAATGATGCTGAAATTCTACACACTTATAGAACCTATAAAAAAAATTGTGCAAAGTTTTAACTAATTTGGTTTATTCGTTTTTGAGTTATGAGTGATCAAAGAAATGAGATTTCCAGCATAGGCCATTTTTGAAGTCTATTAAAGGATACAGCGCTCTCGCGCCTCACTTATTTCGCATATTCCGCTTCATTTCAAATGATACTTCGGCCTACATTATAAATAATAATAATGCTTAATTTACTACTTCATTTCTGTTAATTATTACAACTAATATTTCATATAACATAGTACAATTACTATAATCTAATGAAATCTTTACATAGGAAGTGCCTGGATTTGCGTGTGTGCGCGCCATTAGCTGAACAAAAAAGAAAAAAAATAGATAGGGAGATACATAGTGAGAGAGGGGGAGAGAGAGTGACGGGGGAATCGTTTCGCACATAGTTGGTTGCGTTTCGTTACAGAGCAAAATTAAACCTTTGCTTTTAAGTCTTTAAACTGCCGACTTTTATACTTTTCTTCACAGAACTGAAAGAAAATCTTCTTCAACTATTTCATGTCGGATAGGACTGCAGTTAGATATTAATGACCCTAATGATATCATCTACTATATAACTAACGGGGCTACCCGGCGTTGCTCAGGGTCATAAAAACATATAATTGAAGAAAAATCGCGTGTGTAACATCTTTATATTCATACTTCTATTTCTCTCCCTCTCTCTATAGCCGTCTCTTTATATTTCTACCTTTCAGTTCCCTAGTCACCCCATTTCACCGCTACTTTCTCATTTTGCCATTTGCAAAAGGTGTTTCTTCCCCACCATTCCTCCTACGTTGCCTAGGGCAACAGTATGATCTATTTTATAGAAAAAGTACCACCTCTGTCTGCGACTTCTATATAGGTACTTATCTCCGCCCCGGTGTTCATACTATATACGTATCTATAGCCACCCCGGTGCGAATGCTAAATACGTACCTATTGCCGCCCCGGTGTGCATACTACATGAGTACCTATCGCTGCCCCAGTACGAATACTAAATATGTACATATCGCCGCCCCGGTGAGAATGCTAAATACGTACCTATCGCCGCTCCGGTGTGAATGCTAAATACGTACCTTTCACCACCCCGGTGTGCGTGCTATATACGTACCTATCGCCGCCCCGGTGCGCGTGCTATATGCGTACTTATTGCCGCTCGTGTGCACATGCTGTATACGTACCTATCGCCATCCCTGAATGCTAAATACGTACATATCGCCGCCCCGGTGCGAATGCTAAGTATGTACCTATTGCCGCCCCGGTGCAAATGCTAAATACGTACCTATCGCCGCCCGTGTGCGAATGCTAAATACGTACCTATCGTCGCCCCGGTGCGCGTGCTATATACGTACCTGTCGCAACCCCGGTGCGAATGCTAAATACGTACCTATCTCCTCCCCGGTGCGCGGGCTATATACGTACCGATCGCAACACCAGAACGCGTGCTATATACGTACTTATTGCCACCCCTGTGCACATGCTATATATGTACCTATCGTCACCCCTATGCGCTACTATATACGTACCTATTCCCACCCCCTTGCACATACTATATATATACCTGTCGCCGCCCCGGTGCGCATATTATATTCATACCTATCGTGGCTCTGGTGCGCATACTACATACTTACCTATCTCTGCAAGGGTGCACATACTATATATGTATTTATCTCTAGCCCAGTTCGCATCCATAAAAACTCATATTAATGTGCACCTGTCGTGTCAGAAAAACAAAATAGTGTTCATTCATGTAGTGTCACTATCATAAATGGAAATATTTTTAGGTTAAAAAAAAAAAAAAAAAATTTTTTTGGCCCCCCAAATTTGTTTTTGTATCCTCCTCTATACACAGAAATATTTTTAATAAAAAAAAAAAATTTGAAATAAATTTTTTTTCAACACCCCCAATTTTTTTTATTACTCTCCACATACATAGAAATATTTTTAATTAAAAAGAAAAACAAAAATGTTGACCCCCCAAAAAAAAATTTGTTACCTTCCCCCCATACATAGAAATATTTTGAGTTTAAAAAAGAAAAGAAAAATGTTACCCCCCACCCACACAAAATTGTTTTTTCATCCTCTTCCATACATATAAATATTTTAAATAAAAAAATAAAAAATTACCCCCCCTCAAATTTTTTCTATCCTCCCCTATACATAGGAATATTTTTAATGCAAAATAAAAAAAAAAAATTTTGACCCCCCCCCAAAAAAATAAATTTAACCTCCTCCATAGATAGAAATATTTTTAATTTAAAAAGAAAAAAAATGTTTATTCCCCAGCCCCCCAAAAATTTGTTTCATCCTCCCCTCATACATATAAATATTAGAAGCACCCCTGGTCCCTATACTGCAAATGCACCCATGGTCCCTATTCTGAAGAAACCTCTGTGTACTATATTGCCGAAGTACCCCCGGTGCTGGGTCTTATACTGTAGAACCACCCCTGGTCCCTATACTGCAGAAGCACCCATTGTCCCTATTCTGCAGATTCCTCCGGGTCCTATATTGTAGAAACACCCCTGGTGCTGGGCCCTATACTGTAGAAACACCCCTGGCCCCTATATTGCATGAACACCGATGGCCCCTATTCTGCACAAGCCTCCGGGGTCTATATTGTAGAAGCACCAGAAGCACCCCCTTACTGATCACCCCTCCTTTTCATCTGCACAGTAGCTCTATCTAGGACATTGATCACTTTTCTCCCGGACAACGCCGATTACTTCGAAAATCAAGGAGGCATCCAGAGCACTATTAATATCACTCTTACTGATTCCTCCTCCTTTTCATCTGCACAATAGCTCGAAAAGAAGCGTATATGCTGTTAAAATATTATACAAATTTATCACTACAGTAGCTCTATCTAGGATATTGAACACTATTCTCCCTGACAACGCTAAGTACTTCAAAAATTAAGGAGGCATCCAGAGCACTACTAAAATCACTCTTACTGATTCCCCTCCTGTTCATCTGTAAATATTCCGAATAGAAGTGTAAATCGTGTTAAAATATCATACAAATCTATGACTACAGCAGCTCTATCTAGGATATTGAGCACTTTTCTCCCGGACTACGCCGAGTACTTAAAAAATCAAGGAGGCATCTAGAGCACTACCAAAATCAATCTTACTAATTCCCCCTCATATCTATGTGTACAATAGTCTGAAGAGAAACGTAGATGGCGTTAAAATATTATACAAACTTATCACTACAGTAGCTCTATCTAGGATATTGAGCACTTTTTTCCCGGACAACGCCGAGTACTTAGAAAATCAAGGAGGCATCCAGAGCACTACTAAAATAACTCTTACTGGTTTCCCCTTATTTACATGTGCACAATAGTCCGAAGAGAAACGTAGATGGCGTTAAAATAGTATCCAAACATATCACTACAATAGCTTTATCTAGGATATTGAGCACTTTTCTCCTGGACAACGCCGAGTACTTAGAAAATATAGGAGGCATCCGGAGCACTACTAAAATCACTCTTACTGATTTCTCCTCATTTCCATGTGCACAATAGTCTGAAGAGAAACGTAGATGGCGTTAAAATATTATACAAACTTATCACTACAGTAGCTCTATCTAGGATATTGAGCACTTTTCTCCCGGACAACGCCGAGTACTTAGAAAATAAAGGAGGCATCTAGAACATTACTTAAATCACTCTAACTTATTTTCCTTCATTTCCATGTGCACTGAAGTGAAACGTTGATAGTGTTAAAATATTATACAAACTTATCACTATAGTAGCTCTATCTAGGATATTGAGCACTTTTCTCCTGGACAACGCCGAGTACTTAGAAAATCAATGAGGAATCTAGAGCACTACTAAAATCGTAGCCTTCCTATGATTTTATTGATACATCCGAACTGAAGTTATGGTATGACTGATGCAACCGGACAGAATTTAGGGCAAAACCGGGTACATCCGGCAAGGGATTATGGGACGTTTTCAGTGACTCAGCATTTTTATCAGATTACTACATAAATACGTTAGATAATAAGGTTTTTTGGAATTTTCTGGAAAACTAGTATATATGGTAAACTGAAATTTAAATGCCATCAACTAGACCCTAGAACCTCTATATCTGCCCAAAATCAGCTGAATCCATCAAATAGTTGATGAGATACAGGGTGGCACACACGTACGTACGTACACACGGATAACACAAAATCACTCTTGACCTTTCTGGATCTCTGGGTTGCCTTGACTAATGATGCTGAAATTTTACACACTTATAGAACCTATCAAATGAAAATTCTGTGCAAAGTTTTAAATAATTTGGTTTATTGTTTTTTTAGTTATGACTGATCAAAGAAATGAGATTTCTAGCATAAGTCGTTTTTGAAGTCTATTAAGGGATAGAGCGCTATCGCGCCTCCCTTGATTTAGGCAGCATCTTCTCTTGCAATCAAGTATTGTTGAATATAACAGACAACTTGTGTCCGGATATCCTTTGGTAGATTAGTTTCGGAGGGGAATTGGCTGATGAATTTGTCATAGTTGAGATTTGTGTCACAAGTACTTTCAGACCTATCCGGGCCCATTTTCAGGGGAATGAGGATAATCAAATGCATACCATGTGTTAGTATTATAGATGGTTTTGGCGGGAATTATGTCATATATATATATATATATATATATATATATATATATATATATATATATATATATATATATATAATTCTACTGAAGTGTAGACATATTTTAAAACATTGTTTCGTTACAGTGTTTATTTATTTTTTTTTAGATTAGCATGAAGTGTTTTTTAAAATAGATATAATTAAAAATAAAAATAAATAGTCATACGACAAAATCTTTTTAAAATATGCCTACATTTCTACTATTTCAAAACCAGCGTAGCCGCAGTAATCGACATAACCAGTTGTTTCTGATACCAAGAAGTCCACTTACCATCGGACGATGAAAAGGAAAAAAAATATAATTCTAGAAAGCTAAGATTAAAATACATTTTATTCAGAAAAATAACGCATGGTTATAGTTTATTCAAATATATATATATACACACACACACACACATATATATATATATATATATATATATATATATATATATATATATATATATATATGTATATATATGTATATATATATATATGTATATATATATATATATATATATATGTATATATATGTATATATATATATATGTATATATATATATGTATATATATGTATATATATGTATATATATATATATGTATATATATATATATATGTATATATATGTATATATATATATATGTATATATATATATATATATATATATATATATATATATATATATATATATATATATATATATATATATATATATATATATGGTGCGTGAGGGTATGTTGAAAAGAAATCAATAAAGTTCTCGATCAAATTATTTATTTAAAAACTATGCGTTACATATTTCAGAGACGCACCCTGGTTTCAGTGACATTTGTATAATTTTGATTACTCGGACAACTGTTCACAATATTTCGACCGATGTAATCTCTGACCTTCTTTAGGTGCATTTTGTCAAACATCGGAATCTTTCTATCGAATTCGGAAATATGAAAATGCAGAATTGATCGTGCGACTAGGCCACACTACAGCTATAATTAATAGAGAAAACGGAAACAATCTGTTGGCCCTATCCAGACCAAATAAGGTCCCAGGGTGAATACGAAGAGCAAAATAAAGAAATCGCTACGACTCCTTCTGTTATTGTGTTATTAGAACAACCTGCTTAAAAAGTAAACGTCAGAAGATGAAACAATTGCGAGATCAACCAGATCAAAATGAGGATTCGGAGTCGGATTCGAATGAAAGTATGAAAGGTAGCGACTCTGGTTACAGTTTACTGCTAGATAAGTCGAGATCTCTCAAAAAAAGAAATAATGCAGAGAGAGAAGAGCAAAGCAATTTCGAAAATAAAACGATCATTAGGAGAAGTGCAAGATGCACTAGAGGCATACAGCCTATACGTTTCAGGGAGATGTAGTGATACTGGATAATTGATATGCATAATTAGCATAAATATATATATATATATATATATATATATATATATATATACATATATATATATATACGTATTTTTTAAAAGTTTAGCTAGCAGTGAAAATAGACTTGTAACTGGCTAGTTAAATTTACGACTTCACTTAAAAAAACTGATTTGTTTTTACCGATGGTATGGTTTCTTTTTAGAAACTTAGTAAGATGCTTACCTTTGTTTTGATATTCAACCATTTTAATTCATACTTAGAGGACCATGTTTAATAATACGATTAATAAAACATATTTAACTTCCTCCAAGCTTTTTTGTAAAGACGTCTAAGTTAAGTTTATGTCATTGGTTTTGTCGCATGGTAATATGACTCTAAACTTTGTATCTTGATGTATCACGTTTTATGCACATTTATTTTTTAAATGGAATTTTTTCCTCATATATCTGTCTCGTCTTTTTTGTATATATATATATCGTGTGTATGTGTTCATGCACATATGTGTGTATATGTTCATACATGTATATGTATACATTTTTGTATCTTATATGATAAACATGATTTGAATTTAATACAACTTTGTAAACCTTATTTTTGAAATTATGAACATACTGGTGGGGGTTATATGTATGATATATCTGGGAGATGAAAGGGGTAGTTATATTGAACAAAAAGAATTAATTTTGATAATAACGGGGCAGATATTAAAGCGGGTGGATAGGTCTTGTATTTTTCATATGATGTGTTTTTTCTTCTAGACTTATGCACGGAAAAGAGTTTTAGTGAGTTCTGTGTGTTCGCTATTAGTCCATTTGTCTATTAGAAATGTTCTCCTGTGAGGCAATAGTTTGAAGACTCTAGTTCTAATTGTTTTACAGTTTGTCAAATGGTCAATAATTGCTTGTAGCATCCTAAATGTTTCAGTAGTGCATAGTGTTCGATTCATGGAAATGGGACTATAAGGTTTTTGTTTGTCGATGATCCTCTATTTTATTTCATAGGGGTTACTGGACTCTTTGGGCACCCATATAGTGATTGCTAAGTAGATGTTTTTTCCCGAATATTTGAAACTATTATTGTCGGCGTAGAGCCTCTGTTGAATGTTACTTGAGTCATTTCTATGTAAACTACTTGCAGCTTATTCTTGGCCTTTTGGCTAAGATCAAAGTGTAGTATCTGTTCCGATGGATACTGCACCCTATAGACCGGTATTGTCTTGTTCTTCGGGTCTTGATTTACGCCGGTCAATGGGTCTGTCCTGTGCAGTTCTAAGAGGTCCACCTTCCCAGGCTTTGCCTCCCCTCTTTGGGGAGGAGTAAGTTTATTGCTTACTGTCTGAGGCGCCTCTACCGGGGAATGCCGACGGGGCTGCCCAGGCAATTTTTAAACCACACTTTCCCGACCCGACCTTGGGTCACATCTTACTTGTGGGAGTAAGATAAAAACTGGCTTTGTGCCTAACTCCTGGAGAGGAGTAAATCAATACTTGCAGTTTACACCGGATATGACTTTTGCGTAGTACACTATGAATCTGATTAGGTAACCCTCTCATAGGAGGCACACTTACTTTCTTCTTTATGAGCGATGGGGATTGACTGCAGCTGTGGATTGTGAGGCTTTTATTGAACCTCTGGCGGGACAGCAATAACTTGTTTTTACCGTATTTATATTGAAGGGCTTATGAAACCTATAAGATGGTGGATATAGTCTATTCATTAACTGAAGGAATTGTTAACATCTATTATACTTAACACTGTGTAAATAAGGAGAAGGGATGAATCAGATAATGTTTTTCCTATTGTGTATGTGTTATCTGGTAGGGTGGGTGCATATGTAAGAGGTGTTTTCTCTATAGCCTCGCAGAGGGTTTTGTTTGAAAATCTCGAGACAGGATGAAAGATGTGAGATTAACTTGCTTATGTTGGATATACAGTTTTTAAAGACCATGGAGCGGCAAGATTAGGTGTTTACATAGCTGGGCTGTTCGCTGAGTTAATGGTACGGTCTAGTGGATGTGTCAGTTAGGTTCAGGGTTTCGTCTAAGAAGTCCACGCTACTGAAATAGGTGGGTTAGGTGATCATGTTTTAATTTTCGTGAGTCGCTGATGAGTTTGATGGGTTATAATGGTTATTTCTAAAGAGTACAAGGTTTATTCATGTCAAAGAACGTATGGTACGTCTCTTAAATATGTAACGTATAGTTTAAATAATTTTTATACGTATATATATTATTGCGTTTTTAATTGATAGTAATTCGTTATATATTTATGAGGAATACTTTTTTAGGGGTTTTGTTCTGTTCTCATTTGAATTTGGAACTTTTTCGACATGTATAGCGAATGTGTTCGTTTTGTATTACATTTAAGATATTTCTGATTAGAAAACACATTGTTTTATTCTGCGGAGAATTATCATATATAAATGTATGATCCTTAGTATGCACTAAAATAACTGATGCCTTGAAGCAGGTGTAAACACTCATAATATATTGGTGTATTCTCATCATGTGGAACGAGATTTTGAAAAATATTTTGAATCGTCGAAATATATATATATATATATATATATATATATATATAACTCAATGTGAAAAATATATAAATGTATATTAGAGATCTTTAATGAGTTAAATCCACCGTAACGTTGAGAGATTTATTGTTTTTTTTGTTTTATTTACTGCCTCAATCGTTTTATTAAACTAAACCAATGCCCCCTTTATATCTCATTCGATTTTCTAAGTTTTTAATTTATCATTCTGACGTTTCCTCTTAGAGGGTCAAGCGATAAGGCCGTAAGGAAAATTTTAAGAATTTTCTCTTTTTTTTCCACCCGCCCGTTTCATTGATTTAAATAATGTTTCCTCTGAAATGTATTCTACCAGTTTGTTGTACGCGAAATCTACTTACATAAATGTATATGTATATTTTATTTCATTTCTTATTGTAAGGCGTATAGAAATACAAAATGTATTTAAAAAGACGGCATTTTCAGCCGCCTTCTGTTACTTTCTTTAATGATATATATATATATATATATATATATATATATATATATATATATATATATATATATATATATAGAGAGAGAGAGAGAGAGAGAGAGAGAGAGAGAGAGAATAGACTACTGCATAACATAACTACATATGCGTCAATGTTCCACTCACATGACCAGAGCTCCAACTAATTTGATTTTCTCAGCTCAACACTATCAATTTAATGACAATGATTTCTGAAGCAATTTTTTTGTCGTACGCTTTAAGATGGCTAACGACGGTTAGGAGAAGGCTCGCTGTTTTATCCGGGATTTAAGCACGAAATATATGTATTACAAATCACATTGTTTCGCCGCTCATCATTAGCACGACTTTTCGCGCCCTCTCGGTCCGACATATGCGTCAACGAACGGGTAACACCAGCGCTGCTGTGCATTAGATTAGCCTTCCACTCCCCTTACCAGAGCAACGATACGAGGGCGTCACTCGCCTAACCGCAAAATCGACGTTGTCAAAATTGTCCTCATTGTCCTCGCTCAGCCCTCGCCGCTCGCCATTGGCATAATCACGTTCAGAAACATACGCGCGATATATATATATGCGAGGCTTATTATCTTCAAAATTACAGTCAAGTAACTATTCCTGCAAATGTGCAAATTGCTCTTATTTTGTGAAATATGTATTGTGTTTTGTTTATTTTATGTGGTAATTGTTGTTTTTTTTAAAGATTTTATTCGCCAAATCAAATTATTTATTAACGATGGAATCATTCGTATTCATATTATTTTGATTCTCAAATTCATAATCCCTACAATAATTTGTTTCCGAAATTCAGATGTAACACCACGAATAACTTATACCATTTCTACATCGCTCCTGAACATGCGTCAACTTTAATAATAAAAACACACTAGCAGGGACTATAGAAGTATAGGCGTAGAATATAAATGACGGATTTAAGTAATTTACATTAAGAGAGGCGTCCGTAACTGCGTTAATAATACTAATATAGATACTACAAAAAGGTCTGGAGTTTGTCTGTTCGTACGCAAACAGAAACCTGATTGGGTGACAAAAAAGAATAGGCAGAGCACACATTACACGGGTAGTTGTTTTGACGATGTAAATACCCAAGATCGAATCTCACATAAGTCTAAACGATATTTTAAACTGTATACGTGTTTTATCAAAGTGTAGTATCTGTTCCGATGGATACTACACCCCATAGACTGGTATTGTATTGGCCTTCGGGCCTTGATTTACGCCGGTCTATGGGTCTGACCTGTGCAGTTCTAGGAGGTCAATCCTCCCAGGATTTGCCTCCCCTCTTTGGGGATGAGTAAGTTTATTGCTTACTGCCTGAGGGACCCCTACCGGGGAATGCCGACTGGGCTGCCCAGGCAATTTTTAATGGCCAGAGTGCTCACCTTTTCGGGCGCTGGCTTTTCAATCCCCACTTTTCCGACCCGACCTTGGGTCACATCTTACCTGTGGGAGTAAGATAAAATGGCTTTGTGCCTAACCTCCTGAAGAGGAGGTAAATAATACGTGTTTTATAAATTTAAAGCAATCAACACAATGCAATAACATAAAAATAAACTTATTTTTAAATAAGTAACAGTGTTTTTTTTTATAATCTGCAAATAAAGTAAACGTATAGAGTATTGGGCATAACTTCAAAGCGAATTAGTTTTGCTTAGGAACATAATTTCTAATGTGCTTGTCAATATAAACAATACGTAAATATGTATGCATCGTAGTGACTTACCTTTCCATTCAAATATTACTTAGTGTATTTTTTCTATGATATTTCACAAATATTTATTTTTATTTTTTACGAGCTATAACGGGACAGAAGCTAGTAAATATGGATATTGAAATAACTAGGTTTTACCTAGGTTAACTAATGATGCAGACATGTTTAAGAATAACGCCTAAGATGTCACGGGTGGGGGCTAAGGGCATGACCTTGCAATAATGGATAAAAAGCCGAAGACTAGATATATTGTCAATTAGGCTAAAAGAACAACGGAAATGAATCGATGACCTTTGAACGAGCACATGTGTGTGAGGTCGACGAGTTCATTTCGGAGTATTACGTCATATAAAAACGGCTCGGTAACTTTTAACAGAGTCAGGTGCACGAGGCCAGAAGAAGAAGGCACCCGGAGTGCAAAGTCAGAAATTAAAACGGCGGTTTTAAACGAAGGAAGAAGGAGCGCTTACGTAGCAGAGATCGAGTTGGGGGGATATAGAGAAAAACTTGCCGTGGGTCAGCCCCGAAAAAAGGTAAGCCCACCACGGCCGAACTGCCGTAAACACCTGGCGTGCGGATCACAAGTCTTTCCTAGATTCCGGGAGCAGACTGCTACATAATTTATTATCGTGTTTCCCTCTAGGTTGCAAGGTCAATCACTCTGCCTCGTTTTCGTTAAAATAACCTACGTTGGGTAGAGTCGAAAATCAACCGTCGTCAAGGTAAAGAAAGAGTTTTTTTCGTAAGACAAGGGAAAGAACAATAATGCCAAATGACTTTTGCTAACAATGAAATATTTAGTAATATATATATATATATATATATATATATATATATATATATATATATATATATATATATATATATATATAGAAAAGAGGGTAGTGCAGTATTAGTGCAGTTCCAACGAGAGAAAAGTATATATGTAAAGGAGTAAGGCTACCCACATTTGTAGAATGTTTTTTCAACATTTATTTATTATTTTGTTGTTTTTTTCAACATTTATTTATTATTTTGTTGTTTTACCATTTTATGATTTTAATACCCAACTTACATCAGCTGGTCGTGAAGAATAAAGAAACAGAGTTTCTCGAGCACGTCCTTGTCTCTATCGCTGTGTTTTGTTTGATGCTCCCCCCCGAAGGAACGAGTATTGCAACACCTACACCGCTAAAAGAGCCGATATAAAGTAGCAGTAGCAGTAGTAGTAGTAGTAGTATTATTATTAGTAGTAATAGTAATAATAATAATAATAATAATAACTTGTCCTTACTTATTATATTTTCAAATGCAACATTATAAAGGTTAACGGAAAAGGGTACTAACTTATTAATGTACTCTTCCGGCCAACTCCAATTCGTGTTTCCTTCATGGCAATGACAAGTAAAGATGAAAAGAAAAAAGTACCAAATACAAAAAATAAAAAGGCGACAATAACATAACAGCAAATTATTAATCAAATTAATACAACAAGCGGGAATTGTGCACTCCTCAGCAAGTACCAAATACACATATGTATGTACAGTTGTACGTGTGTACAGATACACACTTATATCAATTATAAAAAATAACTCAACCATAAGCAACAATTGTTTTTGTTTTTCAATTGTCTTATCCTTTTGTTTTGACTGGGGATGAGGCATCCTACCAGATGTCAGATATCGACCCGCTATTTCAGAGACTCCAAACGAGAAATCATTCTCAAGATTCTAACCGTCCCTTTAAGCGCAATTGTTTCGATCTCTCTTGCGCTTTGTTCACCGGGTATTGTAAGTCACTGCATGGATACTGAATTATGAAAACATTAAAACAATTCTATACTCATCAAACATTAGTGAAAACGTTAATTGTCCATTACATAGAAAAAGAAAATCAAAAAATTAAGCATTCAGTGTGAGAAAGATGCGATGAGAAAATTAAGGCGAAAGGGTGGAAAATGAGAACATATCACATTGAGAGTATACATATATATATTCTATTTTCACTGCTGGTCTATTCTACTTAGACGGGATGCGTGTTCAGAAAATTTGCAGAACGTACAGGACTGTACTTTATAGAAACTTTAACTAAAACATTGCTTTCCATGAATAAATGAGTATATGTTTCGTAGTTTTTAAAATGAGGAATCGTAATTGTAATTTTGATTATTTGGATTATTTGAACCATTGCTCTCATCTAGGGTTTTATTTTCACAACGTTTCGGCCGTTGACTTTTTCAGATTCTAAATGTTGTTTCGAACAGACTCCTTTATTTAATCCAAATAAGAATTACATAAGACTTCTGCCCAGTGATGTATGACGGGACGAGAACAATCTACCCCCGTGAATTTTCTTCTAATTATTTCAGATGTACATTTTCCATCTCGTTCCTTTCCTCTTATTTCTACACTATTACTTTTGTTGGATAATGGCCCTATGGGAATGGACGTATCTGTTGGAAATCGTTGTTCGACTTGCGCGAATGAATGCGGGTGGGCCCGTGCAGTCGAGTGCAGAATAGGACCTGTTCTCACAGACGGAGCTCACAAACGTGACAGGGTCACCGCGTAAGGGGACCTCAGATCAAGGGTTAATGCGCACCTGCGGTAGAGGCTCTGTGACGTCACGGTATTTTGCGTGGGAAGCAGAGGGATCCGTGACGCCAACACGTTCTTCGTGAGAAGCGAGTTTTATCAGTCTGGGTTTTGGATGCGAACATATCAGACGTGATTTTAACCATGTAGTCTGCAACTTACATAGGGGGATTATTTCCCTAAGAAAATACAGGCGAATTATCTATTTCCCCCTCCACAAAGTTAAAACTTAATTGATAAGTAATTACGAAAGCACTAATTTGCTTTCTCTCTCCCTCTCTCTCTCTCTTTCTCTCTCTCTCTCTCTCTCTCTCTCTATCTCTCTCTCTCTCTCTCGACGTTGGTGAATATCTCCCAGCTGACGGATAACTAACGTTTGAAATAAAAACAGAAATTAAATTTAAAAGATTGTTTGTCTTCGGAGTCGGTCATGAAGTTTGTGTGTTAGCAGCGATGTTTCGGCAGAAAGAAAGAAAAAAGAATTCAACCAATGGACGATACACCCCTCCACGCGACGAGGAAAGAAAAGAGGGTACGAGAACTTTAAAGGTATGCAAACTATATGAGTCATGCTGTTAAAAATGACGAGTGATAAAACGAGAACTGCCACGGCCCGTTCCAGGACGAGTATACAATACGCGAACCACCGCGGCCCAAGAGAGGGGCTATGAAACACTTTCTCTTACTTTTCTTTCTTTCTCTCTTTTATTTTGATTAACAAAGTGTATTTTATTTAACATACAATCTGTGGAACAACATACAACGAGGCTAATTTACAACCGACTACAATACGGTATTCGTCAAGTCTAATGTAAACAGGTTCTTGTTGAGCCGTCCTCTTTGATAATCAATTTTTCTTAAGTAATCTGCTGTCCATCCAGCCCATTGGTTCCAATCCTCTCGGAGTTACGACCATCGTCCAACTGACAATCTCTTTCACCCTTTTTCTCGAGTAGCCCCATCCCGGCCTTCATAATTCGTGACCCTTTAGGGAAAACAAATTAAACGCTTCTATTCGAAATTTCTATAAATATTCCCGAGTTCGACAAGATGCAACTGCAAGAGGTCAGAAGTTACACCAGCCGAATCTTTGTGAGAATTGCATCTTAGGTGATACGAGTAGTCGGAATATTTCAACTTGGCCTTTTGGCTAAGATCAAAGTGTAGTATCTGTTCCGATGGATACTGCTCCCCATAGACTGGTATTGTCTTGGCCTTCGGGGCTTTACGCCGGTCTATGGGATTGTTCTGTGCAGTTCTAGGAGGTCCACCCTCCCAGGCTTTGCATCCCCTCTTTGAGGAGGAGTAAGTTAATTGCTTACTGCTTGAGGTGCTCCTACCGGGGAATGCCGACGGGGCTGCCCAGGCAATTTTTGATGGTCAGAGTGCTCACCTCTCGGGCGCTGGCTTTCAACTTTCCGACCCGACCTTGGGTCACATCTTACTTGTGGGAGTAGGATAAAATTGGCCTTGTGCCTAACTCCTGGAGAGGAGTAAATAAAACACTAAATGATTATATGGTTTCTGATTAGTTATTCAACCTTCCTCCTTCCTCTCCCTCTCTACCGTTTGTAATTATCGTTCGTTAAATAAATATTTAATACTAGCACAAACTAGGAAATACAGAAACATCACACAAATACACGAGTTTTATATTATTTAATAATATTTTTGAAAAAATATTTACAAACATTACTTTATTTATGAAAGCAAATCAATTAGAATGCTTTTCGGTTTCAATGAAAACTAGTTAGTTACTTTACTGAATTACGTCGTCAAATAAAAATCCTACTTCCAACAAACAATTTATTTAAAAATATCATTTGCTTATTTAAATATATCTACAACTATATATTCCAATTTTTCATAACAGATGTCGGCCATTTTAATTATCTTTTTCATAA
Organism: Sepiola atlantica; assembly: GCA_963556195.1. NCBI lineage: Eukaryota > Metazoa > Mollusca > Cephalopoda > Sepiida > Sepiolidae > Sepiola > Sepiola atlantica. The sequence continues at coordinate 44,464,276 of OY744546.1, forward strand.
AACTCTACTTCTCTTCCAATGAATTACCTCCTTTCTCTTCGTGTTTTACTAAAACATTAACTTATCTCCCGAGTTACTCCGGGTAGAGACAACGAGCATTATTTATATATTGGAGATGTCTTACTTTTTTTCCATAACCGTTTCTTTATTTTCATTGCGAATTTACTTATGTTCATACTTCCTTCTTACTCTTTTTTCATATATATATATATATATATATATATATATATATATATAATTCTATAATATTTTTTATTTCTATTGAAGTTATCATAGGCGCATTCTCATTTCCCGCTATCTTTTACTCTAGATTTTATAACTTCTTCCTGTATTTTCTTCTTTCTATCAATCTGTCTTCCTTTCGCGTATGTGTGTTCTTCTCACTTCACTACTTGTCTATACAAACTATCCAATGCTATCCAATTATCCAGGACAATCGGTAATGTGCACGCCCGATATCTTTGATATTATCATGTTCCCCGTTACACTCCATTATCATTAGACCGCGTCGTTTTTTTAATACAATTTTTCATTCCATCAAACAAGAAATAATGATAGAATATCGCAAACTTGAAAAACACATCCATATAACGAGTTCGCACTAAACTTGTGTAAAAGTCCATTTTCTCAACCATCTTAAGATGCTATTTTTTGAACGCTTTTTTTTTACTTTGGCTTTGCTACGATCGAGTATTGATTTACTCCTCTCCAGGAGTTAGGCACAAGACCAGTTTTTATCTTACTCCCACAAGTAAGATGTGACCCAAGGTCGGGTCGGGAAAGTGGGGTTTAAAAATTGCCTGGGCATTCACCGGTAGAGGCGCCTCAGGCAGTAAGCAATAAACTTACTTTTCTCCAAAGAGGGGAGGCAAAGCCTGGGAAGGTGGACCTCCCAGAACTGCACAGGACAGACCCATTGACCGGCGTAAATGAAGACCCGAAGGACAAGACAACACCAGTATGGGGTGCAGTATCCATCGGAACAGATACTACACTTTGATCTTAGCCAAAAGGCCAAGAATCGAGTAACGAGTCATAAATAAGAAACGTGGTTTTATTTACTCCTCCCCAGGAGTTAGGCACAAGGCCAGTTTTATCTTACTCCTACAAGTAAGATGTGACCCAAGATCGGGTCGAGAAAGTGGGGTTTGAAAAGCCAGCGCTCGAGAGGTGAGCACTCTGGCCATTTAAAAATTGCCTGGGCAGCCCCGTCGGCATTCCCCGATAGGGGCGCCTCAGACAGTAAGCAATAAACTTACTCCTCCTCAAAGAGGGGAGGTAAAGCTTGGGAGGGTGGACCTCCTAGAACTGCACATGACCAGCGTGCAGTATCCATCGGAACAGATACTACACTTTGATCTTAGCCAAAAGGCCAAGAAGCCCAGGTTATTCAAACGGAGCCTCATGATATCCGCTTATCTCTCTTTCTCATGTTACGTGACTACATATACTATTCTAACTCATTCATAAGTAACGTAAGTAACTTAAATAAATTCGTATGAATGAACATGTCACAACTTTGCTGCCATCTTGATTCTGTTGTTGGCATACTTGCAGGAGGGACCACCTGATCCTTACAAACTTTCGTAAGTGAAAGTGGCACCGTGGAACCGGCTGGATTCGAACTTGGCAAACCCAGGTCATCAGTCCGTGCCGTTATCTACTTTACCACTACTGTAGTATAGGTAACGTTATAATTAGTCATTCGAAAATCAGTTCAACAAACAGCTGCTATTCAGATTAGTCTGAGACTATTTAATATGTTTAAAAACATTACAGAACCAAACAAAAATTAAAGGGACAGTTAAATAAATACACAAATGTATTTCATAAATACATATAGGGTTTATTTATCTCGCAGTTAATATTACTGTCGCAGTGGCTGACTGGATTATTTTATTAAATTGAAAGAATAGTGAGTAGGGTGCGGGGTTCAAATCATTCGACCGGCGGTACAGTTATATATAGCCGCACTTATGTTTCTTAATTAACATACAACGTATATGTCTGTGAATAGTAAATCTGTATTCATGATTAATAAGTATATATATATATATATATATATATATATATATATACTGATGGTTGTGATTTTCGATTTACACTTACATGCAGTGCTCAACTCCTTCTCAGACGGATTATTATAGTACTTAAAATAATTACGTGTTTTTTTTAATATGGCATAACAATGGTTGCGCACTCTTAGCGATATTACGATGGTTAAACACGAATCTGAGATCAAATTCTTGCATGTTTTAACTTAAAATAAATAACATGTTCTAACCTCATAAAGGTCATAGAGTTTAAACTATTTTTTATTCAGCCATTGTATTTCAACGAGTCCTGTAGTAATTGTATTACCATATTATTATCATTATTATTATTATTATCATTATTATTATTATTAATTAAACACGTTCAACATTTTAACGCGTAGTATTATCAGTAAGTGCGCACTGGCCATAACAAGTGTTTCTTGGAAGCTGAGTAACAATACGTCTACGCAGATTACCGGTAATTTCTGTCCCTTTCAAAAATTCTTGCGAATCATTTAGCGCCATTGCAACTTCGGTTTTACATTTAATTTATTGCCGATAACCCAAGTTGTATTTCTTGAAAATGTAAGTGTCAACAAGCTTCTGCAATATTTCAATAATCTAAGCGCTTTTTTTAGTAGAGGTCTGGATGGTGCTCTTTCTAATAATTATGTACTCAATAAGACTTTTACTACGTGCTATTATTAGTAATGGTTAGACTTGTAATAGCAAGTGTTGCTTCTTGGAGGTTAAGTGACAACAAGTTTTCTTCAGATTTGTTGCAATATTCGTTTATTTCCATAAAGGTTTCAAATCATTTTGCATCATCATAACAACAGTTTACTATTGATTTCTCGCCGGTTACAACGTTTGGCTTTCCATGGAATTTAACTGTCAATAAATATTCAAAAGGATACAAATAATCTCCGCGTCCTTTCAGTGGAAGTTCCTATAGTGCTCTCACTGATCCTTCTTTAATTACTGCCATGTTTCACGCGTATTATTAACAGTGATAATGGCAAATGATGTTTATTTACTCCTCGCGGAGTTAGGCACAAGGCCAGTTTTATCTTACTCCCACAAGTAAGATGTGACCCAAGATCGGGTCGAGCAAGTGGGGTTAAAAGCCAGCGCTTGAGGGGTGAGCACTCTGGCCATTTAAAAATTGCCTGGGTAGCCCCGTCGGCATTCCCCGGTAGGGGCGCCTCAGACAGTAAGCAATAAACTTACTCCTCCCCAAAGAGGGGAGGCGAAGCCTGGGAGGGTGGACCTCCTAGAACTGCACAGGACAGGCGTGCAGTATCCATCGGAACAGATACTACACTTTGGTCTTAGCCAAAAGGCCGAGGTCGTGACTGCCGCTGCTGTCATATATCGCTGGCAAAAACAACTGATGTCCCCTAGAGTTTGCGTGACAAAAGTCTCTCTAGATGTTCAGCACTCTTTTTCTCTTTTGATAACCGATGTCGTTTTGGGTTATAGTATGAATGGTGCTCTCTCCCGCTTCAGTTTCTTCATGCTCTTTGAGCCGTAACACCCACTTTGTGACTAACTAAACGAGGTTGTTTTAAAGGTGGGTGTCTGATTTCTCATATGTCATGTGTCCTTTGAATCGTTTAATGGTCTGTACTATTCTTTTCCGTTTATATTTCACTTCATCTGGTTATGATGCTTCGTTTCCACAAGATTTTTCGTAATACTTCAGTTGTGTTTATCAACGGTCTGAGTCGCATAGTATCAATCCTCTCTTTGATTCTAATTTCCGATAACCTTTGTTCCAGGTTATTCGGCGATGTATCCCATACAATTATTAGTATTTCTTTAGATGCATGTATGTTTAATATCACGTAATCTGCTGTTTGGCACATTTAATTATTTCTCACTTGGAATTATTAAATCAGGCATTGGTGCCAGAATAAGGTCCTGGTTTTGCATGCCCACGATCTATAAGATAGTGTGCATTTCCTTTCTTAATCATGTCTCCGGATTCTTCCCCTTTTAAATAAAGACAACGTGCATGTAAACCTATCATGAGAGGAAAGAACCCTCAAAATAAATCAATGCATAATTCACACTAAATCCCGCACGTATCATTTGGTTTAGATAATATTTTACCGACTATAGTGATATGCAAGTCACTTAAAAAAAGAAGAAAGTTACTATGTCTTTACACCAAATATTATTGTTTACCTGACATTGAACATAGGGAGGGCAATATAGATATTTTAAATTACAGGTGTAAACTGATATTTATGCTTAAGTCTGTATTGAATAATACTCCCCAATATTACAATCCTTAGATTTTGAATGAGTATTTTCTGTAAGGCACTCAATAGAAATAATTCTTATTGTCAAGAACATGAAACAATCGTAAAAATAAATTATCGAGACCAAATCATATCGATGTGTCAGATTCAAAACTATAGATAACAACTTCGAGAAATAAACCGACCTCACTTTATTCTATAGAAATATTTGTTTTATTGTTGAGTCGAACGGAAAGCTTTTTTTTAATTTCTTGGTGGTCGACATAGTATGAGGCCCACGGGGAAGAGGTCGGAGAGTACAAAGAGGGGAAAATAATTGAATAAAAAGAAGACTATTAATCTATGTTTTGATTCTGTCCGTTTTTGGTTAATGGCTTGGGAGGAAGTGATTAATAGTCTCTGGCCAAAATTAGTTGACATTATAAGACATTTTTTCCTGACCCAACGGCAAAAAAAACAATGGGACAAAGAGAGTGAGAGTGGTAGTAGGGTGAAAAAAGTGGTTGAAAGGGATGAGAAAGAGATGGGTTAGGGAAACAGACCTAGTTGTTGAGAGAGATGAGAGTGAGAGTTATGGGTGAGAAGGGTGCGCGGGGATGGTGACGGCGAGATGTGGGTGAGGGAAAGATAGATTGTTGATGGCGCGCGGTACTAGAAGACGAAAACAAACCGGTTGACAAATGAATAATAAGACTAACAAACAGATAGACAAGCAAACAATAATAATAAAAGTAATAATAATAATATAACAATAATAATAAAATCTAAACAATAATAACAACAATAAAAATACAACAACACTAATAACAATAATAATAACATTAATAATAATGATAAAATAATAATAATGATAGCAATGATAGCTATAATAACATTAACAACAAAAGTATGAATAAAATAATAATAATAAACTAATAATAACAACAATAATAATAACTATATTAACAATAATAATAACAATAATAACTATCATAATAATAGCAACAATAATAATAATGATAATAATAACAACAAAAATAATAACTATAATAACGATAATAATAATAATAACAAATACAACAATAAAAATAACAATAATAATAACAACAACAATAATAACAATGACGATAATAATAACAAGCAAACTAACAATAATTATACGTATTAGTATTACAACTACTTATAATAATAAACAGAAAAACGGATATATATATATTTAAGATAGTTACATTTAATATGGACGTTTAGCGATAGAAAAGGCTATATTGAACTTACGCGTGTCAGATCGACAGAAGGACACAACTGCTCACAGTTATATGTTCACTCATCTAAAATGTGCTATTTTCAAACGTTAGCGTGACAGACCGACAAACGGATAAGATCGCTCTCAGAGATGAGTTCACACAACAAAAAATACTATTTTACACCCAATCCTGACTGACAGACAAATATATACATAGGGGTAAATACACATAGAGATGCCAGGAATCATTTACAAATAAGATTCAAAATATGACGTGACGCATCAACGTGTAAGATAATGACGAGTGGCAAAAATGAATCGTGGACGAGTCCATTGTGAGTGGGACGTCGAGAAAGAAATAAAGGCGACTTGATAACTGTTAAAAAGGAAAAGGTTCTGCAGTGCAAGGGGAACTTGAACAACGACGGTTTTCAAAAACGCGAAGAGCCGAAACGCTTGGTGATCGGACTATCGATGTACCGGAAGAATGCGAGTTTTGTGTCCGCTGACTAAAAATGCGGAATAGAGGAATCCCCTGACTTGTACTTCACCAAAGCGCTTGTAGAACAATTGCTTCAGTTCACACTCCGATTAGACAATGCAGAGCAAATTGCTTTCCAATCGAATGTATATACGAACGAGTTTCTAGCGTAAACCAAGTCTGTGACCTCAGCAAGAAAAAGACTTTCATGAGACAAAAGTATGTTAAAAGATTGTTTAATATGTGTGCGTAGCCGGCGTAAACCACCCGGTAATGGCAAATAAAGAAAACCAAAGTTTGTTCATATACGTTCTGTTCTTTGTCATTCTTGTTGGACCTTAACGGGTACCCTGAAAGAACGGGTAATGCAACAAACGTACGGACAGAGATAAGCAGTCGAGTGTACAAATCTATTTCAGTCAAAAGTGTGACGGAAAAAGAAATGCTACCTCGAATTGGTCAACAATGCTATTGCCAAATCAAGTGCGACAGACACACGGAAATGCTATTTTTAACTTTACCCTGACAGACCCAAAAATTATATTTTAAACTTAAATGTGACAGACAAACGAAAATGGTATTTATAAGTTGTGCATGACCGACCAAAATGCTATGTCAAACGTCAGCGTGACCAAGGAACTAACACGCTATTTTTATTTTGAACGTGATAAAACAAAAAATATGCTATTTCAATCTTTAGCGTAGTAGACAAACGGAAATGCAATTTTTACTTAACCGTGACCGCTCAAAAATGTATTTCAGTATTAAGCGTGACAGACACACGGAAATGCAATTTTTACTTAACCGTGACCGATCAAAAATGTATTTCAGTATTAAGCGTGACAGACAAACGGAAATGCTATTTTTACTTAACTGTGACCGATCAAAAATGTATTTCAGTATTAAGTGTGACAGACACACGGAAATGCAATTTTTACTTAACCGTGACCGATCAAAAATGTATTTCAATATTAAGCGTGACAGACACACGGAAATGCTATTTTACTTGGCCGTGACCGATCAAAAATGTGTTTCAATATCAAGCGTGGCAGACAAACGAAAATGCTATTTTTACTTGACTGTGACCGATCAAAAATCTATTTCAATATTAAGCGTGACAGACAAACGAAAATGCTATTTTTTCTTGACCATGACCGATCAAAAATGTATTTCAATATTAAGCGTGACAGACAAACGAAAATGCTATTTTTTCTTGACCGTGACCGATCAAAAATGTGTTTCAATATTAAGCGTGACAGACAAACGAAAATGCTATTTTTTTAATTTGCGCATGACAGTCCAAAAATGTTATGTCAAACGTCAGTGTTATAAACCAAGCGGAATGTTATTTCTAACTTGAGCGTGACAACAAAAAATGTTATTTTAAAATTATGGGCGTCAGATCAATCAAAATTATATTTCTAACTTGAAATGTCATTTAACGCATCAGCATGACACACAAAGGAACATCTTTGACAAAACAGCCTACGAAGAGGGGAACATTGTCTTTTCATTCGTCTACCACCCTCTAATTTACGAATAACATTGTTTGGTCTGTCACGCGTTATTTTAAAATAAGGTATTAGTTTGTCTGTAACGCTTCAGTTTAAAACATAATGTTCATTAGTCTGTCATGATTCAGGTTGAAATACCATTTTTTTTTATCTGTTACGTTTTAGTTTAGAATAATATATTAGTTGGTCTGCCACACTTCAGTAAAACAAAGATTTGTTAGTCTGCCACACTTCATTTAAAAAAAAGATGTGTTGATATGTCACTCTTCAATTTTAAATAGCAGTTTTCTTGATCTCTCACTCATATTCATATATATCATTTTTATTGCTAAACGCGAAGATTGAATGGAAACAACTTATTTACCACTGAATGAAATCCTGTATATTTATACTGTAAGGTTGTGATAAAGCGGAACAGACTCTCTGTATATAATGCGATGATCACAAGCTCCGACTGTGGGGTTGTCGAACAGAGTTCGAGTTCTGTCAAGTCTATTGTATCAATTTTACCAATATCATTCAATAAGATGGGTCGATTTTATGTGCGCATTTAATAGGGAAAATGCGTTATATTATTTAAAATATGCAGACTACTATTGTTATTTTGTTTGTAATTTTCACACATTTTCGGCTGATATAACCTCTGACCTTCTTAATATGGATGTTTTAGATCTTTGGAAACTTTATGTCGAACTCGGGCACCTATACGGAATTTAAAACTAAACCATTCATTGTATGCAGTATATGTCTCCCAGCTTGACATAATGGTTCCTTAAGATTCATTGACCTTTTGGCGAGGAGCAATGTATAGTATCTGTTCTGATACTACACTTTATCTTTTTCTGTCCTCGGTCAGTGAAAGAGAGCACCTCCAAGAGTGTGGCAATTTTTATACTTACCCAAATCCAGAGTGACCCTTCTCAAGCTTAATTCTCTCCACATTAAACAAACGACACCGTTGTCTAGAGCTGCTTTCGTGGAGAGGCAAGCAATCAGGGATATAAGGATTCCCGATTTCGAAAAGATGCACTTGAAAAAGGTCGCAGGTTACATTTGCAACAATATTGTGGATCTAAAACTCTAGATGAGAATAGTAGTCCGAATAATCGAAATAATCCAAATTATGTATCCTCATCTCAAAAATCCAGAAACATATGATAAAACTGCTATATTATAAAGAGCCTCTTATATTTATAGAAGCATCTAGGAAAAAAAACGAACAATTTCATAAACGCATATTCCGACCAGTCCATCATTCTGTCATAGCCACGCTAAGATATTAGGGCGTTGATAAACAAAAGTGTTTCGTTTCTGCGGCTGATGAACGTGTAAGACGAGGTGTGGTGTCATCTCATGGCTATGTGTAAGAATCCACGTCTCTCTATAAGATCCGTCCGTCGATCTTCCCGTTTGGTTTTAAATTTAATTTTCATCGTTAACATGCGACTTACGCACCGCTTTCTATCTATCTATCTATCTATCTATCTATCTATCTATCTATTATAGAAACGGCTATTGTCTGTCTGTGTGTTTGTCTAGATAAAAGTTAAATAGTACACAATACACCCTCATATATTTGAGATATTCTTCTTCAGAATCTCCTAGGAAATAATATGGTGACATTTCCATTTGTTATATTCATAATCTGGGGGGTCACATGCAATAAAATAAGTCGGAGGAGTTGACATTCATAACATTTTTTTTTCATTGACATTTGGTGTGAAAAACATTTTCTATACTTTTGGCTAGGATCAAAGTATAGTATATGTTTTGTTCTGAGTCGGGGGGGAGTGCAACCCTTCTTGATTAGATACGAGATAGATCGAGAATGGGGGAGGAGAGAAAGGGGGAGAAGAAGAGTTAGGGAAGATGGAAAGGGTCAGATAGTATTAGAGTTGGTGGGATAGAGAGAAGTTTAAACATAAAGACGTTACAAACTTTTCTATTTTGTTGTCCATATTACCGGACAACACCGGGTAGCCATACTAATACTAAAGGTAACTAACGTTTGTTTCACTAAGGCGTTCCCCCTATGCACTTGGACCAGATAAAATGCATGCTAAATACATGTTAGGTTTATGATTGATCCATATGTAAAATAAATTATGTTTCAATTGTTCCAATAAGCAGCAATTTGCAATTTACTGAACAAATCGCACATCTCTCTCTCTCTCTTTGTTATCTATATATTTTACACCTCATATTCTGTGTTAATTCAATCACTCTCTAATATTTAGTTGTCTTAGAGGGCATTTAGAAAAATAATGACTCTCTTTTCAGTATTGCAACATTTTATGTGTATTTGAAATAGTATTATTTCATTTTTGAATGATTATTCAAGAAATTTGCACTGTATAAAGTTTTATTTTCTCAAAGATTAACTCTCGCCATTTCCATTTATCTAGCGGTATAAACTCGTGTCATGCTACCAACAGTAAACATTACTCATGATTAATCATAAATTATACATTCGGATGATCTTTTTAAGAATAATTGTGTAAAAGTCAGAAAAGGAAAGTATTTTTATCAAATAGAATCACACTTGTAGTAATAAAGAATGTTAAATAGAGACAACAATAGAAATACTTTTTGTATATTGTACAGTCAATTTGAAAGCATTAAGCTATTATCTGCAAACTACTTTCCGGGGCAACGGCGAATATGGGTCTGCTAGTTTTACATAATTAATAAAACATATTTTATGTAAATTTTACAGTCAATTTGAAAGCATTAAGCTATTATCTGCAAACTACTTTAGGGACACGGCGAATATGGGTCTGCTAGTTGTACATAATTCATGAAAAAAACTTTATGTAAATTGTACAGTCAATTTGAAAGCATTAAGCTATTATCTGCAAACTACTTTCCGGGGCAACGGCGAATATGGGTCTGCTAGTTTTACATAATTCATAAAAAATACTTTATGTAAATTGTACATTCAATTTGAAAGCATTGAGCTATTATCTGCAAACTACTTTCCAGGCAACGGCGAATATGTGTTTGCTAGGTTTTCATAATTTATAAAAAATACTTTATGTAAATTGTACAGTCAATTTGAAGACATTAAGCTATTATCTGCAAACTACTTTCCGGGGCAACGGCGAATATGGGTCTGCTAGTTTTACATAAGTAATAAAACATACTTTATGTAAAGTTTACAGTCAATTTGAAAGCATTAAGTTATTATCTTCAAACAATTTAAGGGACACGGCGAATATGGGTCTGCTAGTTTTACATAATTCATAAAAAAAGCTTTATGTAAATTGTACAGTCAATTTGAAAGCATTAAGCTATTATCTGCAAACTACTTTCCGGGGCAACGGCGAATATGGGTCTGCTAGTTTTACATAATTAATAAAAAAAACTTTATGTAAATTGTACAGTCAATTTGAAAGCATTAAGCTATTATCTGCAAACAATTTTAGGGACACGGCGAATATGGGTCTGCTAGTTTTACATAATTAATAAAAAAAACTTTATGTAAAGTTTACAGTCAATTTGAAAGCATTAAGCTATTATCTGCAAACTACTTTAGGGACACGGCGAATATGGGTCTGCTAGTTTTACATAATTAATAAAAAAAAACTTTATGTAAATTTTACAGTTTATTTGAAAGCATTAAGCTATTATCTGCAAACTACTTTCCGGGGCAACAGCGAATATGGGTCTGCTAGTTTTACATAATTAATAAAAAAAAACTTTATGTAAATTTTACAGTTTATTTAAAAGCATTAAGCTATTATCTGCAAACTACTTTCCGGGGCAACAGCGAATATGGGTCTGCTAGTTGTACATAGTTAAGTTTATTTGTTTGGTTTTCTAGGATATTCGCGAAGGGTTACCTGCACAATAAGTTAAAGGTACGCCACTTAGGTCACAAAGGTTTTCTGGTAAAGGATCAATGTAACTGTGGGGGAGATAATGCAACTTCAGGCACATACTAACTAGAATTTTTATCAAATCATTGAGCATCCTATCTACTAATTCTGCAGAATTGTCAGTTTTGTGCTTTCCGAGGAATGTTAGAGCAATATTCCCAACTTAGTGCCAACTAGAAGATTCGATATCAGTCATTGAATTTATGAAATTTGGATCTTTGATCAATATCATTATCTGAGGTCTATCACATATCCAAGCTTTACGCGTTTCACTGTCGTTCACCGAAAAGACAATTTCCGTCTTTATTTATAGTTGTTTGATCAGCCCCAATTTGATATGAAAAAGCGGTAATATGATTTTTATTTCATTTAACAAGGGATTCATCAATAATAGTACCAATCGGCAAAGTTTCTCTAACAGCCCAAACACGCAAAGATATTTTGCATAACCTGACTGTTTTTCAAAGAAAATGTTCACCATTTTCAAATTTACACAAATGACCCATTTGTGTAAATTTGAGTTGCGCAATTTACCCGAAACATGTTTCACAGTTTGCTATGCATCTTCATTTATGTAGAACGTCCTATAAGACTACACGAATATTCCTGAGTACTATGTAAAAGTGCACGTTTTAAACACTCTTAATACTTGTAGTCAGTAAAAAACATTTCTATTTTGAGATCTAGAATATGATTACAGTAAACTAAGTTATCTTCTTCGGTAAACAATTTTAATTTTGTTTCCGGTTTTTATACAAATTTATTGTTGTGTCCTTCTGCAATGAGTAGTTTTCTTCCAGTCTTGATGCTAGAATCTCTGATGATTCATTTGAAATATTAAAGTTGCTGATTAAATCACAGTTGGTCATTTGAGAGCGTATATCTGAATGTAAATCAGGATCAGCAGGTCCCTATTTTGATCATCTTGTTCCTAAAGTGCCCATGAAGAGGCTAGGCAAAGTTGTGAACACAGGTGCGGTTCAATCGTCACTATGTTGTATTTGACGTCGAGACGATGATACATCTGAATACGATATTGACTTTCTATTCTTACGATTTACACCTTTCAAATTGACACCACAAAAGTAACAGTCACCGTAATGGTTTTTACTGCCTCATTTACACCATTGGTACGTCAAATGTTAAACCTTTCCGTAAACATTTAGAACACTGTTTCGATCCGTCTTTGCAAGTTTTGCATACTATGTGATGTTCTTATAATCTGTCCTGATCTCCAAGCATCACTTCAAAATATGTAATATATATTTCTTTTTACTAAATCGCTAATTTTTATTGTGTTTTCCACCAAATCAAATTTACCACAAATATAACAGAACACATAAGCGTTATTAAAGCATTTCCGGTGTTTGTTCCCATACTTATTGTACTATTTTCTCCGGTATAAAAATTGCTCTGGCCTCTCTTTAGTAAAAGGAATTCATAAAATAAAAGATAAATACATTTAAATAATAATCAGACAACTTTTAGTTCATGATATGAAATGCCTCTATAAAAAAGTAAAAAGTTATAGTATCATATATTAAAACATCTTTATTAAAGCATTAAAATTGTCGTATATGACATAGATGTGGCCGTGATCGTTGTTAACTTGTCAAAGTCTTTTAAGACACTTACAAATAAATGCACATACACATTCGCTATTATCTATAAATACGGTATTCTTTTGTTAATCTTTTACTATTGGGGCACAACTCATCAAGGCCAAAAGACACTCGAGAATAAAAAGTAATAAGGCGTAAAAAGTTACCTGCCGAAAGATGAGGAACACTATAGGGGTATTGAGATTGGTTAATGGTATGAACAGATTTTTAGTTATGGGAAACAGATTTGTTTATATTAGATTTGAAAACGACAAAGTTGTAATAAATAGGAAAACAATCCCGCGATAAAGTGTTCCACAGCCAGGAAGTACTTGGTGAGTAGCTCTCTCACTGGAATTTTATTCCCGTTGCTAGGCACATGAAGGGAGAAAATGACGTAATTTTTCGTTCCGGTAGAAAAGAACGAGTTCTTGCTGCGAACGTTTTTCGAGTGTGAACCAAAGATTGGAGCTTAATCAATAACCTGCCATCGAAATATCGCTAGACTGGAGGGAGTAGTTATTTACTCCTCTCCAGGAGTTAGGCACAAGGCCTGTTTTATCTTACTCCCACGAGTAAGATGTGACCCAAGGTCGGGTCGGGAAAGTGCGGTTTGAAAAGCAAGCGCCCGAGAGGTGAGCACTCTGGCCATTAAAAATTGCCTGGGCAGCCTCGTCGGCATGCCCCGGTAGGGGCGCCTCAGGCAGTAAGCAATACACTTACTCCTCCCCAAAGAGGGAAGGCGAAGCCTGGGAGGGTGGACCTCCTAGAACTGCACAGGGCAGTCTCATAGACCGGTGTAAATCAAGCCCCGAAGGCCAAGACAATACCAGTCTATGGGGTGCAGTATCCATTGAAACAGATACTACACTTTGATCTTAGCCAAAAGGCCAAACACAGGGAGTAGCAACGTACATTCTGTGAGAAAGACGTTGAAGAAAATACATCACTATTCAATTATTACGGGAAATATCATCGTGTGTGTGAAAATCAGTGTATATATACGCAGCTGGCACAGCTTTAGTAGGAGTGTTCTTACCAGGCGATGATTCGTCATCGACATCAGACTGACAGTGACTTTGTTGCTGTCGTTCTTATGTATGGTTCTTTTCAGTCTGAGGAGGTCTATCCTCCAAGCCTTTATATTTTCTTTGAGAAAGGTTTAGTTTATTGTTATTCCTCTGCGCCGCCCCTAACGGGGAATGCCGACGGGGCTACTCAGGCATTTTATCATAGGCTAGGGTTCGCTAATCTGTGTGTAATGGCTTGTCAAAACTACACATGACCTTGCGTTTAACCTCCTGGAGAGGATATAAATTAAATATTCACATTCATTGTTAAACGATAGAATATTTATAACGGTTTGCACAAATAGGAATATACTAATTCGCTCAATTAACCAACACGTGACTTAAATACATATTCAGAAACCCTACTTAATCCTTCTCAATCTAACGGTTATTCCACATCCCATGAGACGACTTCGTCAGACTTAAACAGTTTTACGGAAGAAAGTGTTGATTCACATAATAAGAAAAGTCCGTCACGGTTTTAAAACCAAGTATCTAGAAATGGGAGTTTTAATCAGTCGTAATCTATATTAATATATGCGACGTCTGCCTGTCTGTCTGCTTGGGTGTTCGTTAACAACTATAAGACCATAAAACTTCCGAAAGTCTGATTTTCCCGGAATGATAATCTAATTGTAATTGTAAGGGTGTTCGTATTTATTTCTTTTACATATTAACAACTCTCTGGGGAAGCATGACACTTTCCATGGAAATAATGTTCTGGCTCTGATTGAAATACATTTAGACCACTGTTGATTTCCGCACAATTATTTTAATAGCAAGATTTAAATAAAAACATTTTTTGGCTAGGAGAAAAGTGTAGTATCTGTATCACTTTTTCCGTCTTCGATCAGTAAGGGAGAATTTTTAAAAAAATTTGTACCGATCTAAAGTTCCCAATTCTGGGGAGCCGGATGTTTCCTACATTAAAATACGACCATGTGTGTCAATCTGCCACAGTAGAGAGACTAGTAACTAGGGACTTGGACTTGTATCGTAATAGAACGGCTTGCGAGATTTACATATTGATAACGTAAGCTGGTGCGAACAACACGATTCCCCTACTAAAGAATGTAAAGTGAATGATAGGAATATGAATGAGGATTGCAAACACATTATTCAAAATCGCATTTCTGGACGACAGTGCGTTGAGGAAACTAAAACTGTAACACGCACACGATAGAATACAGTTTCTCATGTTTACGGGGTAGGAGGCGGTGATCATCTTAACGCATAATGTCAACGCCGGCGTTTCAATATGACAATATGAAACTGCGAAAATAAACATAATTTGTCTTTTTAATACACTCTCCGAAACCAAGAGTTGCTGATGGCGCCAAGGATAGCAGTAACACCTTCGCCATTGAAACAGTGTTACCAGCCCTGATTAGCGACTAATGAAGACAGGGTATCGCACGTTTTCTCTTACGGTGTATGTAACAAAAATAATGATTTTAAAACATTTCGAATCATTAACGTAACACACCTTCTGGATAATCTCAGTAGCCTCGCCATCCAAATATATACTTTCTCTATATTTGATTTTTTATCCGTCTTCAGTTTCTTATACTTCTTGTACACACACTAGTTATCATCTGTCAACTTGCTTGTAATTTCACTGCGACAAAAAATGAGTTTCTCCCGACTCTTGTTCAACAATCTGTAAAAAGGGAACTTTACTCTTTCTGGCTCTTTACCAACGCTACACCCACTGATCATCACTTTGGTCTCGTAAGGGTCGATTACAGACGTTTACTTTTAAGGCGTTCCCCCAAGTCTTACGCTTCACAATGATTCCTGAAATTTCTCTTTTCGGGTAATATTCTCCATTAAATAAACTAGCAAAATATACTTCCTCCGGATGCATATTTTTGCTATTTGTTTTACGACAATGAAGAGGAAGACTTGCCAGCAGGTAAGATAATGAGGTGCTTCGCATGTCGTGTCTGCAAGGTAGGGAAGAGCTTCTCTTCATGAGTGCACATTTTTATAGCGCATTCTTATTTGCATATGTGGAGATCAGCGGATATTAATGAAGAGGGCAGCTGGGAAGCAACAGAAGCGATTTGGATTGCAGTGAGAAAGGCAGAGAATTATCGTCAAAACATGTTTTTTGGCAGTTATGTAACATGTTTTAAGTTACATATTAAATACATTACTGTCAATGACTATGACAACGTAACACTAATAGTCGTACTGATACTGTAACATTTACACCAACTATCTACAATACAACTATTCGTACTATTATTTCTACATCAACCACAACTACTACCGCGATAATCGACTATTCGTACTGCTATAAGAACATCAGCAACAACTACTACCAGCAATGTGTTGAATATTCGTAGTGATATTACGACTACCACCATCGCCACAAATACTACTACTACTACTTCATTCAATAAATGTTTGCTATAAAGCATAATTTCTAATAAGATTTAAACAAAAAGACCCACAATTACGTAACTCAATCATATATATTAGAAAAAAACAATGTATTTAATAAATTCTACTATCACTAATACAACTATTCGACTATTATTATAACATGAACAACAGCTACTACGACACGCGACTATTCGTACTGCTATAATAACATAAACAACAACTACTACAAGCAACGTGTTGACTATTCGTACTGATATTATTACTACCCCCATCGCCACGACTACTACTGCTACTAACTGATTCAATAAATTTGTGCATTAAAACATTATTTCTAATAAGATAAAAAAACGTTTTATTAAAAAATAAATGTAAATATATCATTTCTAAGCGACTCGTACATTAAATCTCAGAGAATGTGTTGTTTACATGCTATTAATCAAATACCGTGTGCCCATCTCTCTCTTTTCTCTCTCTCCTTCTCCCTCTCTCTTTCTTACTTATTTTCTCTCTATCTCTTTCTTTCGTTCTCTCTTTCTTGAAATATGACTTTCTGTGCGTTTGAATAATTAGAGGACGTGTAATCAAATGTTGGAATTTCCGCGACTGTTCCATCATATTCCATTACAATCTTATTTAATTACGTAACTCAATTACATAGATAAAAACAATGTATTTAATTGCTTCTAGTTATACTTTTTATTTAGATTATTATTATCCAGGAAATTATTTTAAATACATCTGGAAATCTTACAAGAATAGTCATGGGTGTATACTTGAAATATTAATTTATTAGAAGCTTAAAAACAAATTAATTATGTAAATTTGAAAGACGCGTGATGTTCGGGGAATCTTTGGAATCCGTATATATATATATATATATAGGTTGATAATTAGATAAAAAAAAGAGCGATCAAAACTAATAATATAGTTTCGACTTGAGACAGACAGAAAGACAGACGTACATATGCATACTCTCTATTTTTAATAAATTTTTATTTTTTTGTATATCTGATTATCTATGTCATAAAACACCCCAAAATGTTTCGTTTGAAATCTCCTCCGAATTGGTTAATTTATTATAAGTAAAAACGATACGATAATAGAAAGACGACACTATGAGGAATCACAAGAAAACCAACAGTCCTGTAAGACAAGTTCTTGATTCTTTCAAACCACCACGCGGTGTTTAGACAATAAGTTGTCATTGTTGTTGTTGTCCTTCTTCTTCTTCTTCTTTTTTTATTATTATTATAGAATGATTATTATTTCTTACTATACATATATATATATATATATATATATATATATATATATATATATATATATATACATATATATATATGTATATATATAAGTGACATCATATTATTTTACCATGTAATTTACATACGTTTTAATGGTGTGTTCAGACAAATGTGTTGTAATTAGATGGACACATTGAATAATGAGAGAACATTTCCTCTAAATGATTTCAGAGACATAAATAAATATTATTAAAAAGGTTCAATTGACATAGAGTGATAGATGCGACAGAAATGCAAAGATACCTAAGAGAGAGATGGATGCTTATAATAAATTAATATTTCAATATACACTCATGACTCTTATTGTAAGATTTCCAGATGGATTAACCCAAATCATATACTTTTTTATTTTAAACATAACTGAATCCAAAAACAAAGGTATATTTCAGCATTGATTTTGCGTTAATAAAGTATATTGGTTCCGAACTCCTGCATTTAGTAAATTTCAAGTGTCTCCTAGTATTCCGAACTCGTCTGAATGCGCGTATTATATATATATGGCTTAAGGACAGAATAATAATGATAACTTTATTACAGAATATACCTTGCATTGAATAATCGAAGTTTTAAATAAATCTTGACATTCGTACATGTTTATCACTCTTCGTTCATCTATCTTTATAAACACACATATATATTTGTGTGTGTGTGTGTGTGTGTGTGTGTGTGTTATTGGGTATCCAAAACTAGATATAGACAACTGAATAAGTATGTGCATTACGCAAAAACGTTATAAATGAACTGAAATTATATCACAAACGAAAAACAGAGATAAAGTCTAGAAATATTAATTTTAGATATAAATCCTCAAAAAATCTTGTCGATCACAGATAATAACCACCAACTCCACACACACCCGCCACGTTGATTTAACTAAATAACTTTTGTGTTATTTCTGTTCGCCTTTCTTTTTCTTTATTATTTTGTTTAAACCGGAAACAGACCAAAAATGAGAGTTACACCCACACATAACACCGCAATATGCACTAACGGCTACACCCGCAGGGAAGCAGTCTCGCGGTAATTTTTTTTACAAAAAACGAAGCCTATACAAATAAATGTTGTCCATGGAAATGCCGCCTGGGGCTATGCACATACGGGGAGAACTGAAAAGTGTAGTTCGATTGTGATAGGAAGATGGTTATGCTGTGAATAGAAGGAAGTATCAGGAGGGAATAGAAGTGAATAGAAGGAAGTATTATCCTATCTGTGATAGTATCTGTGAAGTATTATCCTATCTGTGAATAGAAGGACGTATTATGAAGATTCACAAGCTTTCACAAGAAGATTCACAATGAAGGAAGTATTCTGTGAATAATACTCAAATTATTGTGAAGATTCACAAGATTTCACAAGAAGATTCACAATAAAGGAAGTATTCTGTGAAGAATAGAAGGAAGTATTATCCTATCTGTGAATAGAAGGACGTATTATGAAGATTCACAAGCTTTCACAAGAAGATTCACAATGAAGGGACTATTCTGTGAATAATACTCAAATTATTGTGAAGATTCACAAGATTTCACAAGAAGATTCACAATAAAGGAAGTATTCTGTGAAGAATAGAAGGAAGTATTGTCCTATCTGTGATAGTATATGTGAAGTATTATCCTATCTGTGAATAGAAGGGCGTATTATGAAGATTCACAAGCTTTCACAAGAAGATTCACAATGAAGGGACTATTCTGTGAATAATACTCAAATTATTGTGAAGATTCACAAGATTTCACAAGAAGATTCACAATAAAGGAAGTATTCTGTGAAGAATAGAAGGAAGTATTATCCTATCTGTGATAGTATATGTGAAGTATTATCCTATCTGCGAATAGAAGGAAGTATTATGTTTATTTTACAAGAACGAACCGTAGACGGGAGCTTAGTCGAGCATTTCCATAGAAATAATCATAGATTAGAGATATAATTTTGTGAAAAATGAGCTCTAGTTGACGGAAGAGGTCATCCCACATAAGATTTCGAAGTTGATTTTGATTTCTGTCAAGAGAGGAAGTACACTTAATGTTGTATTGTTCTTTACCTGTAGTCGAGAACCCAGGTTATATTCGTCTACTGACAAAATAACGCAGACACCGATGTTTATTTACAAAAGGTTTATTTAAAAAGATAAGAACAGTAATAGAAATAATGAGAGCGGCGGGTTGATTTCGTACGCGATGGAGTGAGAGAGATGGAGAGATGAAGAGAAAGATAAAGATAAAGAGAAAGAGAAAGAGAAAGATAAAGAGAAAGAGAAAGAGAAAGAGAAAGAGAAAGAGAAAGAAAGGCATATAGATAGACGAATTGCTTCTCTCACACCACCCAGCTACGATGTGAGCGATGCCTCATTGGGGATGGCGCTCTAAACACATATTTCCTCCTTAAACTATCGTCCGACAAAATGAGAGAAAATCCCCGGCCGAAAATCACGTGCTTTTGCGAGTTCCGTCTGGTGTCACCTCTAACCTTTAAAAGTGTCAGGCAAACGTCTCCATTCAAACACAGCCTTAGTTATTTAGCTATGTTACCAAGTCTAGCTGGTTTAAATCGAGATGAACGTCAGAATAATGAACTCACTTCGAAGAGTGTGTACATCTGGCCGAATTCGACTGAAGTAAAAATGTTATACAAGAAAAGGGTCACCATTCTTTTTCGATATAAATAATGGATCCACAAGCAAATAAAACGAAAATTGATGTTTCCGGGAAGACAGGAACAATAAAAGAGATTGCACAATGGGTTGATGCATGTTGTACGATGGGCTGATGAATCTCAGCTGTTCGTGGTTGAGTCAGGTCGAGAACAGGATAAAGTACGTCTTGTCTGCTTGAAAGAAAAACTGCAAACTAAAGTTAACCACGTGAATCGTTTTGGCGCCAAAATGTGTTAGCGCGTATGAATCTCGTTACACGTAGAAACGACATACGCTCATGTCGTAAAGAGGCAATGATTGCGAAATATTAATGTCGGAGTACCATTTCATTTGAAACATTAAAACACAATAGTTCCCTCATAAAACTGCTACAGTCATGTAATAATAGTGATATCAGTTCTAGAGCCCGAAGCATTATAATGCTTACCCATCTATAACACATGATCCATGTCAAATTTGCTGTAATTACCTTGAATGTTTGTGGATTATCTGTGTTATCGATTTTAGTAGTATTGGTATTAGTAGCAGTAGAAACAGTGATAGCCATTATAAACACGCGAATGAAACCCTGTAACCTGAATGGTATTGCAGATGTGTACTTCAACCTAGAAATATGAACACGCTCTTTAATGTGTATTTAACTGAAACTTTGTGATAACTGAATCGGCAAAACAATGACATATTTAACGACTTATTGCTTTCTTAATTACTTCCTTGTTTTATTGTGGTTATTTTGGTTTTGTTCGTTTTTTTTAAGCTCAGCGACATTATTCTGTTTGTTTTATCTGAGGTCCGTATGCATAATTAATTTGGCAATAGATTTTTATTGACCGTAAGCCTGTCGGTCAATAACGAAATCGATCATGGTAAAGTTGCGATCAAACCTCACCCAATTTAATAACACGCACTCACTGGCCATCTGGTGCGAGTATAATTCGCCGAGTGGATAGCTTGACCACAAATGACCGTCAAGTTATGAGAAAATTGGCTAAAACGGATAAACACCGTATAAACAAGGGTCAAGCAAGTCCTAAAAGCATTTTCTAAAATATTTTTATTGGATACATTTTTGTTGTTTTCCTAATTATTTTCATCAGTATTTTTCCCTTTTTTCTTTTTCATTTTCCCTCGTATTTCGCGCCATAATTATACTCTTGTCGCAGATGTTGCCATTGCGTTATTTCAATTAAACAATCTTTTATGGGCTTCTATATTTCTTCTAATGTTCGATACTTATTATTGTTTTGGTTAGCTTTCGTGTCCTTTGAACTCAACTTAGTTTTATTTTTTTACAAGATGGCTTCGTCAGCTTTCTATCTTTTCACGAAGTTCCCACCGTTTTCTTAACTGTTTTCATCTATTGTGTTTTCAGATTTTGGGATCTATTTTTTCTCGAGTATTCTATTTCGGAATAATTTTATAATCTTTTTTTTTTCGAGTTAATTTACGTAAATTTATGTTTATTTTCAGATCATTCAAATGGAATATCAAGTCTAAAAAATATATATTTTCGATACCCTCTTCCGCTTGCTTTTTTACACTTGATCTCTACAAACGAGCTATTTAAACTCCTGTTAAACGCTGGAAAGAAGTTGTAAACACAAAAACAGAATACATTATTAATTAATTAGCTATTGTATTTTGTTATTAAACATTTTAAAGTTAGGTTTAAAAACATAGTTCCAAACCCAACACCTCAAACAACACCTTTAGTAGTCTAAGAAACAGGAATAGAAGTAGACCTCGGAGTGCGTTATTCGGAGGACAGTGTATATACATTGTTAGTTCCATATGTATGACATTAGTAGAAACAGAAGAGGTCTCCAACGAGGAGATTATCAAAATAAGGGAAGCTACTCTTAATTACTTATTACAAGTAGTATATAAATATACTTTTTTCAAGTAAGCTACAGATAAACGTTGATCAATCAAATCATAAGGCTATTTACATCAATTGTACGGTTGCTTTAACATTAAACTAGTGCTTACTCTAACTATTAATCAATCAAAATCGTTGTTTTTATTAGTCCCTTCCACGCTATGCATCTCTCTCCGTCACTTAGTGTCAACCTTGTTGTTTGAGAGAAAGATAGAGGTTCCGTACATTTAAATGGGCCAAATTAACAAAAGGTGACGCTACCCTAACAAGTGTGAACTTAAATAATTTATCTATCTCATTCTATGTTTACGTATGGCCATCTTAGATCGATCTTCGATGAAATTTTAAAAACATAACAAATTGTTATCGTATTCTTTGAAGTTTGAATGGACACACGCCCCCTAAACGTTCAACACTCTCCTCCTCTTTTGATACCCGTTTAAAATCAGTGTGCGTTATCGTAACACCCGTTTACCATCCATTTCTCTTTAGCAAGGACCATTGGCATAATCTAGAATTTGAATTGATATAAGATCCCCAAAGGTTCCACTACTCTTTGCGCCCTTCCACTGAAGGTTTCATAAATACTTTCCGCCTTCTTCAGTGGAGGTCTGACTTGTGCTCTCCCCCTCGATTTTTATTGTTGTTGTTGTTATTATTATTATTATTATTATTATTATTATTATTATTATTATTATTATTATTATTATTATTATTATAAATAATTGTACTCACTAGCACTTCTTACACAGGTAATCGTCAGTGATTACTCACTGACAACCACCAGTGATATTTCCTGGAGTTTTAGTGACAACAGAGCCTCCGCAGATTTCCAGTATTCTTAAGCTCTTTTCAATAACCACCGCAAATAACGGTGCGGTATCGTAACATCCGCTTACCATTGATTTCTTGCTGGTAAGGACCATTGGACTTCTCTGGGATGTGGGTGGCAATAAGCCTCCCCAAGGTCCCAGCATTCTCAGCACTCTTCCAGTGGAGGTCTGGTGTTTGCTGTCCCTCCTCAGTCTTCTCATCCTCCTCAGCCCTCTACAAATATTGTGTCTGGTGACAGCCTAGGCCGGGACCACTTTTCAAAATTTTATTTCAAATTTTTTATTTTTTATTTATTAATTTTTATTTATTTTATTTGAGTTGAAGGGAGAAATGGGGAAACGGAATGGGAGAGTTTGTGGTGTTTCTTCAAATTTCTGTTCGTTGGTTCATTTTTGTGTGTTGTCAGCTGGGGCCGCTGTAATTTATGGGGGACCGCTTATGAAGTTATGTTTCCTTCAGTTTCTGTTCTTTGGTTCGTTATGTAGTGTTCTTTCGTATGGTTTTGTTTTATTCCTGTTGTAAATTCCATGTGACTGGTAACCCTTCGTAGTTTATGCGGGTGTTTCCGCATTCAAGGATTTCCCTTAAGATTGCAGCTGTTTTGATCATTGCTGTTCTTTGCATAGTTTCGATGGTCCCTTTTTTCCAATTTCCTCTAGTCTTTTCGAGGTTTTTTTTCCTGATTTTTTCTAGTACTCCTACGATCATTGGTATTATACTGACTTACTCCATACTCCATATTCCTTTCAGTTCTCTGGCTAGTTCTGTGCAATTGCTTCGTTTTTCCATGTCTTTGCTCTTCAATCCGTGGCCTGCTGGAACAACGAAGTCTAGGAATTTTCAAGATTTGTCCTTCTTGTCGATTATAATAACATCCGGTCTCATTGTTTGTATGAGTGTATTTGTTTGCACCTCCATATCCCAGAGGATTTTGTGTGTTTCGTTTCTCAGTACTGCTTCTGGTTTATGTTTGTACCATTTGTCTGGGTATTCGAAATTCAATCGTTTGCACAGTTCCCAGTGTACTGCTTTCCCCACACAGTCATGTTTGTTCTTGAATTTGTTTAGTCGAGTTTGCTACATTCACTTATTATATGATTTACTGTTTCGTCTCTTTGCCAACATATACTGCATTTACTGTTTTCCTGGGTTTTATCTTTTAGTTTTAATGTAGTTTGCCCTGATCGCATTGTTCTGTGCTGCCATCAGTAAATATTCATTTTCTCTATTCAAGTTAACTTTACTTAGTACTGCCCAGCTATTTTCGTTGGTTTCTTCTCCTGTCAGTCTTATGAAGCGTCCACGTAGTTGTTTTTCTTCCTAATTTTATTTTCTTGCCTTTTTGTTTCTGGTTTCGGTGCTTCCTCAGTTGCTCGTTAGAATGGTGTCTCTTGCTGCAGTGATTGGCTTTCCTGTGTTCTGAGTTATGTATTTCTCCAGCTCTTTTCTGAGTCTTCCACACAATCTCTTATACTTACCAGTCCTCTTCTCCCATCGTTTCTTTTGAAAAAGAGTATATCCGTATCGACTTTTGGGTGTAGTGCGCTGTGCATGGTCATACATTTTCTAGTCCTCTGGTCAATTGTCTGGAGTTCTTTGTTAGTCCAGCTTATGACTGGTCAAGAGTATCTTATTAGCGATACTGCCCATGTGTTTATTCCTTTTCCCAGATTCCTGCTATGTAATATCGTTTCTAAAAGTGTTTTTATTCTTCGTAAATATTCTTTTCCAATCTTATTTTTCATTTCTGTAGATTTGATGGTGTCTGCTTCTAGAACTCCAAAATATTTGTAGCTATACCACTCGCCTATTACCCTCATCATCTCTATAATAATACTCTAAAGCATGTTATGTTCGTACATACGTTATCGCAAATTCCCGTCATTTTAAACAATTTAATCGCCGGATCAGCCAAAATGCAGCAAGAATAATTTATTGAAATTCAAATATATCTGACCAAAACCATGCTAGATGCGTTAGACATTTGAAGACATATTTCGATCCATAAGAATAGTTATCGACAAGAACAATCCAGACTTTTTTTGTAATATTTTAAACCCTGACAGACATTTATTATTTCAAAGGGAAGTATAAGTATGAACAGTAAATTATGCAGATAGATGAGGAAAGCGACCTCAGAATTTAACCGGGGTCCAATACTACTACTACTACTACTACTAATGCTAATACTACTACTACTACTACTACTACTACTACTGATAATAATAATAATATTTCAGTTCGTTTGTTTTTATTTGTCACGATTTGAAATAAAGGACGTAAATCACATTATGATAATAGGATATAAAAATAAAATAAAAATATTAAGACAATGAAAGTAAATGAATTAACTTGGCCATAAAAAAGCAATTATGTCAAAAAGAATCATATTTGTTTATGCGTTTAGGGCAGCCATATTGGGGTCACTAGCGATGTTCGATATTAGGCCGAAATGAAACGCTTAAACCTTCGGCCAATAAAAAGAGACACAGTTAAAGTTTTGTAAAGAATTGTTTTATTTACTTTTTCTATTCTGTTTTTTTTTTTTTACATTTTTGTTCTTTTTTTTCCTATGGGACGGATGTAACACGTGTATGAGAACTAGAGCAAACGGATGAACGCAGTTAAAAAAAACAACAAAAAAACAAAAAGTAAACGCAAAATAAACGTTAGAAGTGATTAAAATGGACAACAGAGAATAAAAGTCCAAATGTAGGACGAACATCGTGGAAAAAGCGGACGTGATCTGATCATGATACAATTGGAAAAGTTGGATAAAATAATGAGAATATAAATGAAAAGACGGAAAAAGAAAGAAACCTGTATTGAATACATATTGTTTATCCCACCTTTGCATTTTGATATTTAAAATAGTTTATAAATGATATGTAAGTGTTATTCATTAAATGCCCTCTTGAAGGAAATAAGTCAGTGTGTATGCTATCATGTGCGCCCATGTATCACATACGAAATGCGTCGGAGTGAGTTTTAGACGGTAGCAGATAGGTCATGTGATCGCTACCTTTTGACAATTTCAGCTGTGTTTGCTAGCTCTTACTACCCGATCATCTCTGTAATAAAAAACAATATGCCTCGTTTAAAATCGTCTACAAGTTGTTTAATTGATTATGACTAAACACAATCGATAACAGATAGACGCCTCTAAGAATCAGAACCTAACCAACGGTCTTACCAGTCAAGTTCCTCATTCTGTCAAACAACCAAGCGGTTTCTGGACGATTATCATCGCCGCCATATTAATCAGGCCGGGATAATTGCGCCATATCTTTTTTTTACTACACAGAAAATTAAAGCTAATGATATATATTTTTTTAATTTCAAACATAACTCAATCGATCCAAACACAAAGGTATATTTTAGCAAGTTTTTTGGTGTTAATAAAGTACGTAGGAACACAGTGTTAGTCTTAAAACGTTTATAAACTCACAGTAATGATAACAACAATAATAATAATAATAATAATAATAATAATAATAATAAAGAAAAATCCTGCAAAATCGTAGACTTTGCCGTTCCAGCAGTCCACAGAGTGAAGACCAAATAGACGGAAAAAAGAAGCAAATATACTGAACTTGCCAGAGAATTGAAAGGAATATGGAACATGAAGAAAGTCAGTATAACACCAATAATCATAGGAGCACTAGGAACAGTCCCCAAAAACATGGAGAAAAGACTAGGAGAAATAGGAATCAAAGGGATAACTGAGACCATACAAAGGACAGTAATGATCAAAACAGCTACAATCCTGAGAAATGTCCTCGAATGCGGAAACCAACCCACATAAGCAACGAATTGGAACAAACACATGGAAGCACAAGACAACAGAACCGGGGAAAATACAACCGCACGAGAGAGGCGCAAGCATAGGCTGACGCCACGAAAATTATGAACAGAGGGTCGAGGAGGGAAAGCGCAAACCAGACCTCCACTGGAAGAGCGCGGACAGCTCTGGGACCTTGGGGAGGCTTGTTGCCACTCGGGCCCTAGAGGGGACCAATGGCCCTTACCAGCGGGAAATCGGTGGTAGGTGGCTGTTGCGATACCGCAAGGTCATCAGCGGTGATGAACGAAAAGAGGTGGAGCATACTGGAAGTCTGAGGAGACTTGTTGTCACTCAGACTCCAGGGAATACCACAGGTTGTTGGCAGTGGGCGATCACTGACGATGACCAGTGTGATAACTCCTAGTGAGTAAATAATAATAATAATAATAATAATATTACTACTACTACTACTACTACTACTACTACTACTCCTTATTCTTAGTTATTCTTAACTAAACGTTTTACACGTTATTAACATGTTTAGAATTAATATAATCGGGTATTTTTATGGTTTGAAATTTAGTATAATAGGGGAAAGGAAACATATATAATCTGTCCTTTTCAACTGTTTCATATTGACGAGTATAACTACTTCTAGTACATCAAAAACATATCGAACACTTTTGTTCCGATGAAGCAACATTATTAAATTCATAGAGTTAGTACAATGTTAATTTTTTTAGTGTAATTCCCGATTATAAACTAAACACAAGAACATACGTCAGTTGCAAGACTACATGCATCCGTCTGACAAGGTAAGTATGAGCCAACTCGTACCTGGACTTTACTTCCCCATACTATATGAAGTATTCCCGGAGTTATGTCATAGACGCGTTGATAACTCAAAAAGTATCTATCTGATCAAGCTGACACTTTGCATGGTGGTGACTCTTATCAAAGAGTATCAGATGCATACATCAAATTTAAACAATTCAGAAGTGAAAATTCCTTCAGAATTTTGATCGAACTATTTAAGGTAAATGTTTAAAATGAAGATCAAATAAAATATAAGATGCTGACGTCATTAGTGATAATATGGGCCAAGTAGCGAGTCTCTACGATAAGCATAACCGAGGTTTTCGCTTAACGTTTGATTTCACCTTTTCTGTGACTTTGACGTTGACCTAGATATCCCTGAATTAAATCATTCTTACGTCAGACCATGACGGATATTTTGATCGAGTTTGGTGACGCTTGATCAAACAATGTAAACTCTAGGCTGTACACAACAAGCAAACATAATAACAAATCAACGAACAAACTCGACAAAAAATAATCTACTTGTCAAAGGTAATAATATACAATTTTAGAGAATATTTATAATATGTGGATTTCCAGGAGTATAATTGTAAATGAATATTAAATGGCTTTTTGTTATGCATTACCGGATAAATTTTAAGGAAACAAAGTTAAACATAACCATATTCACGTAATAATATATAGATGCGGGTGTCCAAACTATTTTTAGAATGCCAAATTTCTACGATAATGTTAAACTTTCTTACAGTAGAAGTGCTCTTAAGAAGCTGAGAAAGAGCTACGGGCACCGTCAGTAACGTAACATACAGGAAGTCACTAGTTGTACGTGGCAAATGGACAGTTGAAATATGTCTATTTTATCTGAATAAACAGAGGGGACTTGGGTTTTAGGATTACTGCTCTCTCGCCATGTTGGTTGGGTGGGGTTTTTATATGTGCATGTATGTATACTGTCAAGAAAAAATAAACCCCAAATATATTGTTCAAACTCAAGTAAATGTGTGCTATTCTTTTTTAACGATATTTACGATATCTGTTAGTAAAAACAAAACATATAAAACTAGAGAGGAAATGAAATAAATTACAGCTTCATGTCGTCTTCCAACGAGATTCAGGCTGTTTACGTGTATACGTGATGAGCATGCTTTGGTTGGGTCAATGCATTGCCCACCATAGAAGGCCATTAATAGCTAGAGCTTATGTGCTTAATAAATGACACTTGATCTCCAAACCTAATACTAGTGAGCAGACTGACAGACATAGAGACAGATAGACAGTCCGACAGACGCACATATTTGAAGTTGTTATAGATGATTACTATTTTTATTTATTAAAAAATAAACACATTGAAGATAATTGGCTCTTTCTAAATACCACGTGAATACGTAAAGATGGGGTTAATTTGTTAGTGATGAGATGCGTTTTGATCGGTGGTCGCTTGCTCTAATATTCACATGCCTCATTCACGCTCCAATTATTTTTCTTCTACAATACTGGCCATCTGCTTCATCTTTTTTTTTTATTTTAAGCGGTCATCGACTGGGGGAAAAATGATGAAAATTAAGCTAACGGAAATCTGAAAATTCCACGTCCTATAACCAATGCCACCACTTATTTAGGTGAAAGCAGCTCGAGGCTAACAAGTAATGACATAGTCGCGTGCTGAATTGACTGATGAAAAATATTATAAGACGATTGAAACTGATAAATGAAATAAATATATTATTATTAATGAGAACGGTTTATGAAAAGATTTGTAGACATTGGAGTTTACGACGGACGTTTTGCAGCCAGAAGGAAAGCAGTGCTGTGCTAATGTATTCCGCAAATAAGATATCCTTGTCAAGAACATCTGTTCATGGAAAGTTCGTTTAATGTTAGGCACATTTAGGAATTAAAAGAAAGCTAGTTGCAGTTGTGGTAAAAAGACGAGATCTTAGCGTAAATGCTTTTTTTATTATTTTTATTGTTAATAGAAATTGCTCCAGATAAGGCATGAAGCCAATTGAAGTATGAAATATTATAATCGCAAATACACTAAAGAACTATTGCTCGTAATCTTGAAAAGCCCAAGGCTATAAGAAGAAGGAAAACAGTCAGCAAATAGAGACTTCTAGAAGACTGCAGTTCTTTTAAAGAAGCTACTGGATTAGGAATCTGTATTACAATGAGGTATCTACACAGCGAATTGATCGATCCTACTAAACGAACGAGTGAAACGAGCCGGAAAAAATGCAACAGGGAATAGAAGGATGAGACAGAGATAAAAGCTCAATCGAGTAACGATAGAGTAGAGAAAGACTAGCAATGCTTATTCTGTGAAGCAGATGATTTTGAGAACATCCTACATTAGATTGCGAAACCGATTTAAAACAGTTACGACAAAAGTTAATGCTCCAAACAGCAACTTCTTTTATGTAAACAATATTCCACACATAGACACGTGACTAACATATAAAGTTGTTGAGTAATAATCAGTTTAACGGGAGAGTCTCCTTGAAGTTTTATGTTTAATTATCACTACGGGCGATTATAACTGAAAAAAAAAAAAAAAACATCACTGAAAAATTCTACCCGGTCATGGCTGACCGAAAAAGAACGATCTACCCCGTGGATAAAAGACATATTATGTTCTAAATTGCGTAGTGAATGCCGAATTCAGCATGAAGATTCCAGATGGCACCAATACGCATGCGAAGAAATCAACAGTTTAATCGGTCGTAAAGAAAAGTGAAAATAATATTCAAGTTGAGAGAAATAGTGCCACTGATTCAAATAGGTTCCCAAAAATGTATAAATTATGTTACTAGTAATCTGTCTCTGATTGCATTTTTATCTTGACTGCTTGCTTGCTTACTTGCTTGCTTGCTTGCTTATCGCCGTGCACACACATCATCTGGCGTGGTAAGTGAAATATAATGATGTCAATAAATAAAAGAGAAGAGAGATATGGGAAGAGAGAAAGAGAGAAAGAAAAGATACAGGGGGAATATGGGATGAACAAAATCGAAGGGAACAATGCATGATGCAAATATAAATATATATATATATATATATATATATGTATACATAGAGAGAGTCAGAGAGAGAGAGAGAGAGAGGCAGAGAGATAAAGAAAGAGATATATATAGAGAGACGGAGAGATTAAGTGAGAGAGAGCGGAAACAATGAGAAGAGACAGATAATCTATTATGATATCGAAAACAATTCTCACTTTGTTAAATCCTTTAATATTTTAATTCTTTAAAACCATATTTTCTAACCCATGTCAATATAAAGAAACTGTGTATTGTATAATATATATATATATGCATATGTATGTATAACAAAATAAAAAAAGAATAAGTTTAATTAATTAGAAAAAATGTAAAACAGATCAAATACAAAATAAAACTATAGAGTAACACATAAATGAATTACATTAAAAATGTAGAAAATAATTAATAAAAAGAAAAATATTAATTAATTAATTAAAAAATTAAAGCAATTAAAATATGAATTAATTAAATTAAACATATTGATTTAATGTACTGACGTAAATAATTAAAATTAGCTTGAATATAAATAAAATTAATTATTTTTTTATTTAATTCAAGTTAAAAAGTATCCAATATTAATAATAAAATTAAACGTCTGAATTAATTTAATTAAACTTATGAAGTAACTTCAAAAATGAAATCAAGATGAATAAGGGCTGTATCAACGATAAATGAAACGTCTTCCACGAATCAATAAACTGAATAGAATAAACACACACACGCCAAAGAAAAACATGAAATGAGTGAGAAAGAAATCATAACTTAAACTGGCCGAAACAAAACAACCAAGTAATAGGAGGTGTGTGTGGGTGAGTAGGGTGTATGGGTCATAAGTCATATCAAGTTTGGTACCGTTTTGAAGCTTAGGGTCTAATTAACAATGTTGCTTCGAGTGAACAAAGATCACAGGAAGTCTTCATACATTCCTCGATTTTTCAATATGTCCGCGATCAAAATCTAATAATGTCAATTTCTTGGAAACTATTCAACCTAAAAGTAATCATTTCATGTCTATACATATTTTTTCATGGTTAAGTAATTAGATAAAACTGTTTCTTACTACATCAGAGTATTTTATTTGTCCCGAAATGGTAAAATTCAAGATGGCCGCCACCAAAATATTAGGAATTGCTAATGATCTCATCAAAATAAAAAGAAGAAATGAAAAAAACAAAAACACGGATGAGAAATAAATAAATAAATAAACTCAGCGAATGAAAGAACAAAGAAAACCGAGAAAGAAAGAGTTGATATCTACTTGCCTCCTCACGAGTATATAGTTTGACACAAGAGCATTCGCTCCTGCCTTGGTATAGTATGATATCGGCTAAGAAGCTTAATGGGGGTGTCCTCTTCCGTCCTTACGCCCTCTATTTTACGAAGAGACGTTGCTTGTCTTTCTCGACTCTATCATTATTTTCAGGGTATATGATCGACTGAGCCCCGGTCTCTTTTTACCCTCTGTAAAACATTGACAACGGACACTCATCAAACTACAACAATTATAATGACTGCTCATTTCTCCCTCTGTACGTCTGGATCTAGACAATGCTTCCATGAGCAGAGTTTCTTTCTAAGAACTGTCAGTATGTGGAATGCAATACTTCAGGGCTGCTTACCAGCTGACTACAGCATGTCGTGTTCAGGTACGATGTTTAAAAATTAGCCGTTCCCTTAAGTAATAAAATGTTGGCCAGATACAATCCATCGTTTGCAACCCCATTGTGTTAGTCTCACCATCTACCTGACACAAACCATTAACTCTTGTCCTCGAGTGGCCTTTGGGCCTTGATAGGCGGTGACTAGTTAGTAAAAAAATTATATAGGTTTGTATGTTGGGAAAATCCAGTTCCCAAGAACAGAACATTCTGAATTAGAAGAATAATTAAAATGGTCTCAGTCTAGAAAGATCTCTCCTTTAATCGAATAATAAAGAAAGAAAAAAAAAGAAAGAAAAAAGAAGAAAAAAGTATAATCGAATAAAAGAGAAATGAGCAAAAGAGCACGAAGCAACTTTCCCTTACAGAAAGAAAAAGTAACCCAAATTACCGAAGCTAAAAACCGAATGATAAAAACACCCTGACTAAATATAAAAAGACACAAAAGTAAAAAGAAAAAAAAGAAACACGCAATTTATTTAAACGTGATATAGCATTGGTAGCCACACATTTTAATAAAAAAGGAAGGGATGTGGAAACAACCCCTCCGCAACCACACCATCCCCGCCGTGGTTGAATGGCGTGGCTTGAAGTCAGACGTGGAGAGGCTAAGTTGTTAGTGGTGAGATGAATTTTGATCAGTGGTCGTTTCGCCTTATTCTGAATAGTGTCATTCACGCTCCAATTAGTTTCTTCTTCTACAAGTTCGGCCATCTGTTTAGTTTTTTTTATATACAAAAAAAAAGTGGTCATCGTTTGGGAAAAAAAGGAGGGGACAATCCAGATAATTTCCAGAAAACAAATAAGAAAAAAAAAACAAATTTGCACTGATACTTTTGTTGAACAAATTGTAAGGCTGGCGTTGAACAACGTGAGGAAAGTGACAATAAGTGGTTGTATCTTAACGACTTCCTTTTCTATGCTGGACTCATCACCTTTGTTAACTCGTTGGGAAACAATGTTAGATGACCTTCTCCCCCACATGGCATCAGCTATTGAGCATCGGGATATATGGCTACACCACCGTCCTTGCCGTATACGACACGCTATATTTAGTTACATGTGACTTGTAGACGGTTTTGGGCTAAGATCAACGTATAGTATCTGTTCCGATGGATACTGCACACGATAGACTGGAATTTTCTTGGCCTTGGGGGCTTGATTTACGTTGGTCTATGGGTTTGTCCTGTGCAGTTCTAGGAGGTCAACTCTCCCAGGCTTTGCCTCACCTCTTTGGGGAGGAGTAACTTTATTGCTTACTGCCTGAGGCGCCCCTACCGGGGAATGCCGACGGGGCGGCCCAGGCAATTTTTAATGGCCAGAGTGCTCACCTCTCGAGCGCTGGCTTTTCAAACCACACTTTCCCGACCTTGGGTCACATCTTACTTGTGGGAGTAAGATAAAATTTGCCTTGTGCCTAACTCCTGGAAAGGAGTAAATAAAAACTCACAATTAAGCCTACACTTGCACGTACATTAGAGAACGACCAATCCTCAACATTCTTTGTCCTTTGATAAACAAAAACCGACTCTCTAAAGAAAATAACTCTGACACTTAACCATTCAACCTAACAAACCCATTAACTTGCATATGATCTTCTTAAAACAAGGCGCTAAACCTTACGAGTCTTTTTTATATATAAATCGCTCCAGACAAGGCATGAAGCCACTTGATGTAAGGAGCTAAAAAAAATACTACTTCAAGGTAAACAACGAACCAGCTATAATTGTTAGATAGATATATTCCGATCCAGAAAACAGCAAGTCTTCCTCCTTTGTCAGAATCATCGCTCATAGATTGTGAAGACTAAAGGACAAAATAAGGGAAGCGATAGTTACGATTTTGCCGAAAGTAAACTCAAGGTGCACTTATTTCTCTATTTATTTAACAAAGGTCTACATCTTAACGATCAAGTCTTAAGTTACTATATAGTCCACTGATAACGAATCCGTAACCAATTATAAGCTCCATTGCAATCTCATAGAATAAACGTCACGAGTCTTTCTCTACTCTATGGTCACTTTCCCGGCCTTTTGGCTTAGATCAAAGTGTAGTATCTGTTCCGATGGATACTGCACCCCATACTGGTTACGCCGGTCAATGGGTCTGTCCTGTGCAGTTCTAGGAGGTTAACCCTCCCAGGCTTTGCCTCCCCTCTTTGAGGAGGAGTAAGTTTATTGCTTACTGTCTGAGGCGCCCCTACCGGGGGATGCCGACGGGGCTGCCCAGGCAATTTTTAAACCCCACTTTCCCGACCCGACCTTGGGTCACATCTTACTTGTGGGAGTAAGATAAAAACTGGCCTTGTGCCTAACTCCTGGAGAGGAGTAAATCTATACTCTATGGTTATTTCCATGGAAGGTAAAGGCAGAATTTCCATGACCAGCTTTTCTTTCGAAAAACTTCATATTTTTTTAACACGAGATTGCTTGCCTGCATATTACAACATGGTTGTATTGAAACCCAATATCAGCAAATATTCGTCGAGCCGATAACTAAAGAAATTACATTTTGATAATTTCATCCATCCTTTTCAATATTCTTTACGTAGTGTTTATCATCCAAACTCGGTTAGTTCTTTCTCTTCTGATGGTTAAGAGTCGTAATTTAGTCATCTGATGGTTCTCAGTTACGCCTTGATCTGCCTGATTGTTAAGTGTCAGCTTTTTAGTCGTCCCAAGGTAACTATATATTTTTAGAAGATGGAATCAGTAAAAGAATGATGATTAGTGGTTTAAGATTTCTTGTTTGGTCATCATAAGTATATAACTTAAGTCTTCTGTATAAAAGTGATATGAGTAGGGATGGGACGTAATGGGTGAAAATTTCAGATTCATGCGAGTAGTATTTTGGTGTGTTCATTTATACATAAATAACACTAAACAATCAAATTTTTTTTTAATTTTCAAAATTCAGAAGGTGCAGGCCAAAAATAGCCGTTAGGGCTCCACGGGACTCAACATCCATAATTGTTCGGTGAAAAAGTGGTTTCATGCGACATTGCAGGTCCTAAAACATCCTCAAAAGCTATGAATGGATATAGATGGTTAAATCTGATATAATACTTTAATTTAGGACCATTTTACGCTGTGAAAGGGTTTTCATGAATGTAAAATAGCCAAAAACTATTGGCCTGCACCTTCTGAATTCTGCAAAATTTTCAAAATGTTTGATTGTTTAGTGTTATTTATGTATAAATGAACACACCAAAATACTACTCGCATGAATCTGAAATTTTCACCCATTATGTTCAACCCTTAATATAAGGAAAGAATAGATCACTTCACTTATTTGTAAAGTCGAATATCTACTCGTTCCCGGCAGGAAAGAGTTGTTTTAGTGATATTCCTACGATATGACAGCAGGACTTCGTCTTAGGACGCATCTGACTTTTATCCAGGAAAATGATTACATTTGGAGTCAAGTACTTACTCAAATGGTAGAAGTATTCACACTACACTGCGGGCGATACGAACTAAAATAAAATTAAAATATAATTAACACTTCTACCCGATAATGGTTGAGACGACAGTGTATCATGTTGTTGTGGTTGCAAGGTTGAACAATAATTAGTGAGGAATACAATGAAGACGCAAACAACAAGGAGAATGCAATAATAAGTGTATTAAAGAAAAGGTATAGTTACAGTATGTACAAATGAAGGTGTCGAGTCAGAGAGTCTTGGTGGGAGGACATGTACGCTCTTCGGCGTCACTTCCGGTGGCATTTAGGTAACACATACTAAGGCCAACCTAGGCTTGCCATTTATAGTGTAACGTTATTCGTATATGCAAATGAGTGGTTGCCACCACAACACATGTGAATTTAATTAAGGGCTGGTTCGAAATTCCGTATGGAGTTTAAAGTTCGTCATAAAGACTTCCAATTTCGGAAAGATTCAACTGAAAAAGGTAAGAGGTTATATCGGCGGGAACTTTGTGAAAATGACAAACAATATGAGAATAGTAGTCCAAAAAATACAAGAAACACTTGAATTAAATGCTATTATTGCCATTATCCATTATTGAATTATATAAATTAATGAAATAATATGTTTAATTCATTTAATTTAGGAACTTATTCACGCGTAATTAAGAATTCCTAATTTATAAATCTAAAAAATGGGTAACCTAAAATTGTCCCTCGGATTTGTATTCAGCTGGTAATTAAAAAAAAAGTCGTTTTCCTCACTCAGTTTTATTTGTTCGTTTCCTTACAGATGTAAAATAACCCAAGATACTTAAGTAGCAGGCACGTCCGGTGTTACTGGAATATACTGTCTCCCATTTCCTTATCTTTTGTAGTTTCTATAATCTATAAGTTATAACTGAAATAAAATAATATTATTTTTTTCTAAATAGGGCATCATTTATCAGGGTCAAACTCCACTGGAGGATAACGATTACTCAGATGGAACAGTTGGCAGTTGAAAGATGAACCATTTTATGAGAGGATTAATAATGATTGGTGGCATGGACCAAGTTTGAATACTTTTGGAGCAGGTTCATTAGAAGAATCTGTACACATTGGATTTGAAGATGATAATCTTGTAATCTGCAGAGAAGCAATCCCGTCGTATTGTATTCAACGGTCGGGAAGACTTTGCGAACAAGCTCTCTTGGTGAGGTCTTGCGTTATACATACGGGGGAGCAAAGGAAAAGATTTTTCGGTGAACATCGGCTTCGCTGTTTATGCATGTCCGACGCGAACGTTTCAATTAATAGTAATAATATAATCTCCGCTAAAACTTGAAAAGTTTTAGCCAGACACCACAAAGTAGATATTATTATAACTGGAATAACTCTGGGGAAATGATATCGAAAAATTACAAAATAAGATTCATTTTCTAGGAGTCAAATAGCCATTTTTTCGTTTAATCTGATCACAATTGTTTATGTTATCTTGTGCAAATGACGTCATATTGATAGCTACATAACGTCATAGTGATAAGTTTGGATAATATTTTTACGCAATAGTCATATTATTATTGTTTATTTTTATTACGTTTCTTTTCGGACTATTGTCTTTAACAAAGGGGGTGGAGATCAGAGTTATTATAGTAGACTTCGAAAGACCACCTTGGCGTTGTCCGGGAATAAAGCAATAGGATGTTAAGAAATGTTCTATTGCCATTATTATCTTTCGAAGGGAGAAGTTAAGAAACGATTTAGGAAGACAAGGTGATGTACAATCGAATATAAGCAACGCATATCCATACGCATTTTAATTCATTTTTCATTCATTTTCTTTCATTCATATTTACGTTTTTTTTTAAGTAATTCTTTGATTTTTTACATTCACGTATTTCCATTTGTTTTTTTATTGATTATTTTTCATTCACGGTTCATTCATTTTTTTCATTAATTATGTTTCATTCACTTGTTAATTTCCTTATTATCTATATTTTCATTCATTTTTTTTTCATTCATGTTTTTTATTCATTTTTCATTCTGTTTGTTCATTCAACTTTCCATTCATACTTTTATTCATTTATTTTAATTCATATAAATATATTGGATAAAGCAGGTGGTAACCCTAAAGTGCTCATAACAGTGCTCAATATATTAGATAGAGCAGGTGTTTTTAAACGCAGTGTTGCTCTGGATAACAAAAAAACTTCTCTATTTTTTATAACGTTTTATACCTCGGAAGCCATACTTGAAAGTGCTCAATATCATGAGATAGAGCAGGTAGTAGCCTAATAGTGCTTATAAAAGTGCTCACTATCCTAGATAGAGCAAGGGTATGTAAACGCAGTGTTGCCGGGAATAAAGAACTTCTCCGTTTTTGTATAATGTTGTATACACCGGAGCCATAATTCAAAGTGCTCAATGTCCTAGATATAGCACGTAGTAACACAACGGTTCTCATTAAAGGGCTCGATATCCTAGATAGAGCAGGTGTGTTTAAACGCAGTGTTGGCCTGGATAAATAATTACTCTGTATTTTTAAAGTTGTATAACCCGGAAGCCATAATTCAAAGTCCTTAATACCCTTGATAGAGCAGTTAGTAACCTAAAAGTGCTCAATATCCTAGATAGAGCAGGTGTATTTAAAGGCAATGTTGGCCTAGATAAAGAACTACTCTGTTTTATTTTTTAGATGTGTAAGCACCGGAAGCCATACATTAAAGTGCTTAATATCCTGGATAGAGGAGGTTGTAGCCCAAAAGTGCTCATAACAGTAATCCATATCGTATAGAGAGCAGGTGTTGGTTAACGCAGAGTTGCCCGGGATAAATAACTTCTATGTTTTTTTTTATAATTTGGTATATCTCGGACACCATAACTCAAAGTGCTCAGTATCTTGGATAGAGTAGGTAGTAACGCGAAAGTGCTCAGAACAGTGCTCAGTATTCGAGATAGACTAGCTATGTTTAAATGCATTGTTGCACGGGATAAATAACTTCTCTTTATTATATAATGTTGTATATCCTGGAAGCCATAATTCAAAGTTCTCAATATCCTGGATAGAGCAGGTAATAACCTAAATGTGCTCATAACAGTGCTCAATTTCCAACATTCAGCAGGTGTGTTTAAGCGCAGTGTTGGCCGGATAAAGACCTTCTCTATATTTATATACTGTTATATTCCCCATGAGACATAATCCAGAGTTGTTTATATCCATTATCTTTATATTATTGTGAAATGGCATGTTGGGACTAGACATTAGTAATTTAGCTGGACCGATACTTGAGTCGGTATTGTCCGGGATCTAAAATTGTAAGAGTACAGTATAACTTTTTGTAAGGGATATATAGTAAATATCTTCGGAATATTGTATTCATCAACATCAAGTATCTTTTTAATGTGTTGAAATGGAAGGGTGCAAATAAATTAGGAATTGAGCGTGACAATTTGTTTTTCTCGGCGTTATCCGGGATCAATGATTTTAAGATGTAAGTATTACTTTTAGTAACTTGTATACATGAACTCTCTTCGGGCTGTTTATTTAATCAACATTGCGTATCTTCTTAAAATGTTGAAATGGAGGGGAGAATTAGGAATTTATTCGGACTATTTACTTATCAAAATTTTGTGAAGACCACCTTACTAACATTACAGTATTAAAAGTGAAAGGGGGAAAGATAAAGCGACGACTATGGAGAGCGAAGTTTGAATGTAAATATGTTAAACACGCTATTTTTCTTCTATTTTGTGTTTTATGCCCCCGGGCAACGCCGGGTAGCCCTGCTAGTACAAAATAAGTGTTATTTTTTTTATTACTCCTTACATTTTAGTAAATTAAAATTTGTTTGATCTTTGTATTCTTCTTTGTTTACAATTGCATCCTTGATCAGAGAGAAAGAGAAAGAGACATCCATACGGACAGACAGACTAACATACAGACTGACAGAGAGGCAGAGACAGAGAGACAGAGTAAGAGACAGACAGACGATGACCAAATATAGTCTTCATTTTAATTTTAGCCAGACATATTTTACTAGTGAGTCACTACTTATCAGAGCGACTCGGAATTAAAGGTTACTGAGATAAAATGACTGTTATTATGGGAGTATTGCACATGATTAATTTTATGAACATAGTTTGGTTAATTCTAGGAACGTTTGGTGAGAAATATTTTTTCATTGGATTGGAAAACAAGTATGTTTTAATCTGCAGAGAAGTAGTCTAGTATATAAACATAAAGTCACAGAGTAAAACAGCTAAACAAAAAAGGAACTTAGACATTCAATTACGATGCCATGGCGTATGCGTCTGTGTAAGGCGAATAGAAACACAGGAGAATTAGCCTGTTTTCTACCTATGCTTAGGCAATTGGCAGGGCTATGTCAGTACGTTTGCTCAGTTTCGCCTTAGTTAGTATGTAGATAGAATCTTAGTGTAGCAAATTAGAGACGAGTTTTTAGAATTGTATTAGGATGGTAAATTCTCACGTAGTGTTGAAAAATTAAGTTGTGTGGAATTTACCAATAAGGCTTCGTGTCCTACGGCATAATCAAGTTGACACATCGGGTCTGTTAGATTACCAACGTTAAGCAAAGTAGAGCCTGGTTCGTACCAGATGAATGACCATTCTGTAATGTAAGGCGCTGTATATCATCTTCCCATGACCGGGATAAACTTGCGACTGAGATCGTTTTATAGTCCCTGTTAACGGCATACTCCGACAAAAGCTACCTATGTTGCAAACCGTCTCAGGAATAGGCCGTCGCAGTTCTCGCTCCGTATACCCGTCACGGAATGGGCCGTGGCAGTTCTCGCTTAAACAACTAGTCATTTTTAACACTAAAAAAGGAATATGTTGCATACCTTAAATTTCTTCGTACCTTCTCTTCTTCCTCGTCGCGTGGAGGGATGTGTCGTCTAGTGGTTGAATTATTTCTTCTTTCTTTCTGTCGTGAACCTCGCCGTCCGTTGTGTCTGAAACAAATACCTTCATACCACACTATTCACGAGGCAACAATCTTTAGTTTTCATTTTTTTTATTTCAGGCGTTAGATTTCTGTCAACCATGGAGATGCCTCACTGACGTCGAGGGAGAGACCAACTTACTGCTTTATCGTAGTTAATTCCTATTTAAGTCCTTAGCCATTCGAGGAGGGGGAAAAAGAAATCCTATGCTTGTATTCTCTTAGGGAATTTAATTCTCCTACTCATGTTGAAGACTATATAGATACATCGTCCGTTCGGCCCGCTTCCCAAACCCAGACTGGCAAAACACAGCTTCCCACAGAAAAGCCCGTGACGTCACTGACCCCCTATCACATTGACCCTTGATCTGAGGTCTCGTCAACGTAGTGACTCGGTCAGCGTCTGTGAGCTCCAACTGTGAGAACAGCCCTATTCTGCACTCGACTGTACGGGTCCACCCGCACTAAATCGCGCAAGCCCAACCAAACGATTTCCAACACATACGCCCACTTCAAGATGGGTCCGGCCCCACAGGGCCATTATCCAACACATATTACACCAGGTATTACCCTTTTTTAAAAAGTAATAATAATAATAATAATAATAATAATAATAATAATAATAATAATAATCATCATCATCATCATCATATTCATCATTATTATTATTATTATTATTATTATTATTATTATTATTATTATTATTATTATTATTATTATTATTATACGTGTCCTGGCTTGGACGTAACGAGCAAAATTAGCAGGTAAACGAATGTGTCGAATTTCTAGACAGAATCACTTTGTTTATTCCGAACCACCAGCTAGAGCACTTGAGGGTTTTGATAGCTGCTTCTACTCTTATGGGGGAATAGTTGGGCGTTGTGTTCTGCGTGGTCATGTGTGCTCTGAAAAACAAATGGATACCCTAAAAGAGTATTACAGCTCAATTGTATTTACTGATATTTCTTTTTTAATAACGTTCTTAAAAGCGGTTATTGAGAAGAGGAGGTGATGGAAAACTTTACTGACACATCACACCAGCACCGAAACTCAACCGGTGAATACCGTCAATGAATTGGGCGAACTGTGTGGATTGAAAAACACGTCACCTGATTACATAAGTACGCAATAAAAAAAAAATGTAAGTGTATTTTAATAGTACTGAATTTTAGTGAGTATGTTATCATACTCTGGGAGCGGGTATTTGCAAATACAAACATATTTATGCATTTGCAAACTAAACCTGATGCTTGAGATACCTTTCACACATTGGCCAACGTAACAACCGACTAATTCAAAACGTAACTTTCTCCTCACACGTGATCTCGTTCTAGTAATACGAGACTTTGTTGTCTCTAAGACATTTATTAACTATCTAACTAGAGTTCGCTCGTACCGGCACCTAATAATAATAATAATAATAATAATAATAATAATAATAATAATAATGATAATAACAACAATAACATTAATAATAATAATAATAATAATAATAATAATAATAATAATAATAATAATAATAATAATAATAATAATAATAATAGCAATAATAATAATAATAATAATAATAATAATAATAATAATAATAATAATAATAATAATAATAATAATAATAATAATAATAATAATAAAAACAACAACAACAACACAAATAATAAACTAAATAAATACATAAAAAGTAAATGAAATCGGAAAAATAAACATTATCTGGCGGAAATAATATCTTCATTTTCATTTTTTATTTTTTATTTGTTTTGTTATTGCAAAAAAAAAATGATGGCGCACGCCGGAAATGTATCGGTCGAGTGGAATATATTTTACGCGCCAATGGTTATGACTTTTTCCAAACCATGTTTACCGCCCCTTTATTGTTATATTTTGACACAGATTGGATCACAGTCCATTCAATTGTTATTTCGGTAATTTTCTCTCTTTTTGTGGTCAATAAAACACGCCAGCCGGTAGGGATGCTTGTATTTAAACCAGATGTGTAAGTCACAAGATGATAAAGTAAAACTGGAAACATATCTGATTTCGACATCCCTAATTTGCCAAATTTGTAAACCATAAGACGGTAAAACGCTTACTATATAACTGTAGCCAATTAGGATATCTTCAATTTGCCAGATTAGTACACCATAGAAAGGATAAGGAGATAATATGACATTACTAGACTCAATAGCTGTCTCACGACGGGCCCCAATAACTCAGAGACCTCTGTACTCTTTGAATAAGTGCGTCGAAGTAATCGAAAACATACTACCGTATTTTATGTTTCATACCTTATCAAGTCCTAAGGGTCACTCGAGGATTAGGGTTAAAACTGTGAAATCTGATAAAATAGAGATTAGTTTAACCAAAAGTGGTAAATTCCTAAGACTTATGATTCCATGTCTTTTTTAGCCCGTTTGATTCTGTTAGTGTCATTGCTTTCCCCGACACTTTCACCTATTTACAGGAGTACCCACGTTAAGGTTGGCAAAAGTGAAAGTGATGTTATTAAACTTACTCGGTTTAAACTTGGTATCTTTAGGTGTTAATTCCGCCTTATTTATGAACTTCACTATGGCCACCTCCTTGTGAATTGTTAAAGATTACACCGTGAGTGGGGTTTTAAACAACTTACATTTCTTTGCATATCCTGAGTGCACGCAATATTGGGATTTTGTTATAGCTTAGATTTCATGAAAGAGCGAGCTGGGATCAAT
Organism: Sepiola atlantica; assembly: GCA_963556195.1. NCBI lineage: Eukaryota > Metazoa > Mollusca > Cephalopoda > Sepiida > Sepiolidae > Sepiola > Sepiola atlantica. The sequence goes on from OY744546.1 coordinate 44,507,782, forward strand.
GTGTAGTATATGTTCTTTTCCTAAGCCGGAGGAAGAGAGATCCTTTTTGACTTGGGCGATTTTTATTTTTGTCTTATTTAGGCTGCACTTTTTGAGCGAGCTGGATATCCTCCACAAAAATACCATGCGTCAACTGTTGGCATTTTGGGGAGGCAGGAAAATATGCAAATTTGATTCAAGTTTAGTATGTGTAATCTGGATTATTCAAGCTAGTGTTCGTATCTTGAATGCTATTCTCACAACGTTTCAGCCGCTGTAACCTCCGCCCTTTTTCAGGTGTATATTTTCGAACTCGATGATATTTCTGTCGAACTCGAGAATCTGGGTGGAATTTCAAACGGAACCCTTTATTTATGACCACATATGGAGGGAAAGGGGAAACGATCTACGCTTAGCGGACGAAGTAAGACTTATAGAACAGTGGAGAGTAAGACGACTCAAAGAAGCAGCGCATATGTTGGGTAACAATAACTTACCAAACATATCTCGTATAGAATTTAATACAATATAAATAGCATTAATTATAAATAATATATAAGATAATAATCTCTCTCTCTCTCTCTCTCTCTCTCTCTCTCTCTATATATATATATATATATATATATATATATATATATATATATATATATATAATCTCTAGTCAGTATTTCTTGATATGCCGTCCTTCGCCTAATTTAATATTATTTATTTAAAATTATATATATATATATATATATATATATATATATATATATATATATATATATATATATATATATATATATATATATATATATACAGTGATATCTACTATATAAAGTGGACTCTTTTTTACCCCTGTAACTTTGGCGAGAGTAGGAAAATCACCGCATGCATCATACACTACTAAAATACCAACTTCAATATTCTTATTCACTCAAGCGCGTTTGCAGAAACTTTCGCTTAATTTAATCAACTTATATTAATTATTATATCTATTCCTACATCATTAACTCTCTCATCTGCAACTTCCACAGAGATAGTAGTCACTATATTTACTCACTGCAAATTATATACTGTACTCACCACTTATAACACCGCCAGGCATCTATTTCATTCGAAACTATTAAACAGACCCACCGCCGAGTGAAGATTACGGGAATATCTTTCCGCTATTCCGAACACATAACATTATTACGTTACGGAATAACGAATTACATTAAGAAACGCACCACGCGCATCATAAAAAAACAGTTCCAACCTTAGTAAGTAAACTTTTTAATTATATAACATTAAAAACAAACATAACATTATAAAATAATGTCATTTAACTAAAGTAATACATGTTTCATTTCGGATTAAATATTATACGGGTTACGTCTTTCTTTTCATTACGATATCAAGATCGCTAAAATTATACACGAACACGTTGCCACATTACACATACCATCATTCTTTCAATTGTAAATACTTTTGGGGTTTTACAATGATTGATAATTGCATATTCCTTACACATTTTTCCATTAATGCACAGTACATTTCTTAATAAATATTATATACGTGTCCCATGACACATAATCATAGTTTCTCCATTTTTACACTCATACTTGCTTCAAAATGTATTTAGTGACTAATACACTAGATTAGTTTTGCTTTTCTAGCTCCATACGAAATTGGAATGTACGTGACTAAAATAGTAATTGCTCACAAACTTGATATGCTTAATTTGGTAAAATATAATTTACATGATCAAAATAGTAATCATTGACCATATATATTGGAGAGATTAAACACATTTTTCTGACTTAACTTTCTATTATAATATATAAGGTTTCTTGAATATGTCTATATACGATTCCTCAATTTTAAACTACTGAATTTACTTGACTCCCCACGAGGGCAGAGTTCGACACAACGTAAGTTCTTAATGTGGTGAAAATCAACCAACGTCTATTATATTTGCTAAAGTAACAACAGAAATAAAAATTGCCGAAGTCGAGAATGATTGTTTTCAATGACAAAGATCGAACAAATATCCCGTTCCGAAAGGAGTACCGTTTCCATAATCGGTCAATGTAGGAGATACCTTCTACACTGTGGCAATTTCTATTTTTGTTCCACTCCGAATTAATTTATTTCATCCTTCTTTTGATCCCAATAGTTTATTTTTTTATCGTTGTTCTTTTGTTTTTTTTCTGTTTTTCTTTTTTTTGTTCCTATTCTTTATTAACCAATTATTTTATAATTATTTTAGTTTTTCATTTTTATTTTTTATATTCAACTCATTTTATTCATTATTTATTCGTTTTGTTTGTATTTCATTTATTTTCCTATTTCTTCCTAATAATATCATTTCACTTTCATTCGTTTTCTTTGAAACCCGCACTTTCATTTGTTGTATTTCTTTATTCCTTACTTTTTTATTTCATTCCTTTTTTATTCTAATTCTTTTAATCTCAAGATTGTACTTTTTTTTGTTTTACTTTATTTTTTTTTCTTTAAAAAATAAACGCCCATATTGAAAGTTAACTAACACTCAATGCTATACACTGTCTTATCATTTTTATTTCTTATTCATTAATCTGTAATAAATGTTAATGTGTATTTGTTTGTATATTTATATAAAGAAAAATATATGCACTTGCATCCCGTCACATAAACATAGCGAGCAAATATCGTGCCGAACCAAACAATTTGAAACGAGAAAGCAAATAGAAAACAGACAACCACCTAAATAAACAGTTGCTGCTTTTTTCTTTAAGTCATCAGAAATGACAATTATAATTTACATACACACACTAAATTATTGACGTTATTCTATGATTTTATATGAACATGAATACGAAGAATAATCTTTTGTCCGTCATTTTAACTATAGTTAATGTTTGTAGTATAGTTATATTCGATGCTTTCTTTCTTTTAATTATTTCATATTTATTTTCATTTTTATTTTTATTTTCTCTTTATTTTCTTTATTATTGCAATTTTTTATAGTTTCATTCTTTTCTTCATACTTCTTTTTCTTCTTTCTGGTCATATTTGTTTCCTCTTCATTCATCGAGTAATCTCCACTTATTCCGATTATTTTCATATTATTTACATTGCCTTGTTTTATTACTCTTTATAAATTATCAATAAGCAACTTACAATGATCACATATCCATCAGACGTATTTTATAATAATACTTTGTTGCAATAAAATAACGTTTACTTATGGCTTCCCGCGGAATTGCTCAGTGTTTCGATAAATTGAGCCGCCATCTTGATATTTCAGAAGTTTCCGCCATTAATCGTTATTTTTATGAGACATGATTTACTTAAACTTATTCTCGTATGCTTATATGGTTTAAATAAAATGTTTGCTCTGAAAACTATGAGATATCTTGACTTAATTCAAATTTGATTATACAAATAAATGAAATAAATTGAACACAACCATAAATTAGATCATGTAAGATTAAGTAATGTTGTACGGAAACGAGTTCGAAAGATTAGATGTTTTAGGGAAATGAAAGACTTAAAACAGAAAAACATGAAATTAGAAACGTCTTGTGAAGTGTAAATGTAAATTGTGAGACCCCTTCTCGTGTGTCTATTTGTATTTTTCGGTCGACGGGACTTACATATTTTTATTCATCCATTTACTATTAAGTTAGTAAAATCAGAATGCCAATAGCGCAATGTTCCAAAAAGAAATCACATTTAAAAAAAGAATGAAAAAGTTATTAAATCTAATGCGGGTGTGTTTCTCAATAACATAAGTTACGCGTTTTAATTTTCTATTAATTGTTGAAAACTGAATGACTTCGTGACCCTTCACAATTGTGATGAGATTTTGAAGGATTTAAATTAGCAAATAAAAAGTAATTTTACTGTCTTTAAAAGTCCCAGCAAATACACATGTATTAAAAAATTGAAAGTTTTTAAAGTTATTTATACACAACCATTTTAGAAATAGATATCAAACCAACATTACCTTTAAATAAGTAGTCATAGTTTTATTATGATTCGGTTCCATTTATAATTTTATGATCAGACGATACAGTAATAATTAAATTTAACTTTCAAATTTATATTTAAAAATAATATGTTGCTACAAACGGCACAGTTGAAAAGCAAAAGAAGAATAAAAAGAAAAACACATCGAAACAGTGCCGGGTATTTAGAGCTAGTAAGAAGAATAAAGCCATTGCTATCGATTAAGGTGACAACAATCGATTTTTTGTACGACATATCAACCATTTTTTTGTAATTTTATACTGAATACCATACTGTTAAAATTGTGCAGGCTTCAAATTGTTAATATCTTTAAATATATTTTTGTTGTTTTTGTGTAAGTATAGGATGGGTGGAAAGTATCCTCCTATTATAAAGTTCCGATTTATTACGGAAATATAATTTTTACTAAAAAAGTTAGTAAATAAAATAAAGCTATTCATACACGACCATTTTATATACAGGGGTCTAACCAACATACCTCTAACAAAATAGTTATAGTTTTATAACGCGTTAATTAAATTAATTATTAAATTTAGTTTATTTCATTCCTTTTTCTTTTTAATCCTTTAAGATTGTATCCTTCTTTTGATCTCAAAAGTTTAATTTTGCGCTTTTATTTTTTTCTATCATGTAAGAACAGCCAACCCCTACACCCCACAAGATTGTACAATACTATTGTAAGGTCTCCGTTTGCACTGGACGTCCAGGGAATATAAATATACTACACACAATAACCATAGTCAAAATGACGGACAGAAGATTATGCTTCGTATTCATATTCATATAAAATCATAGAATTACGCCAATAATTCAATTTGTGTATGTAAATTATAATTGTCATTTCTGATGACTTAAAGAAAAAAAGCAGAAACCGTTGATTTTTTTATTTAGATTGAAGAAGTTTTTTTCCAAAGTAATTTCAGACGGCGGTGGTTGCCTATTTGCTATTTGTATACTCGCTTCCTCTCAGCACTTTATGTGGTTTCGTTCAGCACGATACTTAAACGCTATGTTTTCTGTGACTGGATGCAAGTTCATATATTTCACTTTATATGAATATACAAAGAAATACACATTTGCATTTATTACAGATTCATGAATAATAAATGAAAATGATAAGACAGTGTATAGCATAGAGTTTTAGTTCAATTTCAATATGGGCGCTTGCTTTTCAATATATTTGGTAACTGTATAAACTGATTTGCAAGAAACTTATTGTGTTGCCTTTGTACTAAGTGCATAATCACGAATTGACATAACAGCATAACGACCGAAAATATCTACTTCCGGTTAAGAATGAGTTCAGCAGAAAACGGCAAAGTGCGAAAATCAGTTCCCTGTGTTGTTTACACATACGGAAATCTAGATCAACACATAAGAAATTGTAAAAAGTGATATCTTTTTATCAGACATTTTGAGTGTAATCTTTAATACAAATGTATTTATTATGATTAGAATGTTTGCTTTTTTTGCAAATGCTCAAAGGAAATAATTTAAACAAAGCTCCTCGTTACCATGTTCAGAACGGCTTTGTAAATAACATGTTATTATTTAGAAAGTCATTCTTAACATGGGGGGTGTTCACTATTCTCTACTTTCATCTAACAATTTAATAAATAAAAAATGTGTTTTTTGTCCCAAAATAACAAATAGTTGACACACCTCTAGCGGGGACTAATTTCGCACTTCATCGCTTTCTGCTGAACACATTCTTAGACGGAAGAGGCAATTCTTGGGCGTTATGATGTTATACATACGAGTCCTATGAGAAAATGTAAAATTTCTACATATAAACCATTCGAAACAAAACTAGACCCAGAAAACGGCAAGCCCTTACATCTCATGAATGCGGTTTCTGACAAAGAGGGAAGAATTGCTATTTAACATTTCTAATCTATCCTTCTTATTATCCTTAATCCTCGAGTGTTTTCCTTAATATATTGTTGTCTCATTAGTAAAAAAAAGCGTTACTCGTAGAATCAGTTGATGCACTTTCAAAGAGACTTGAAGATCTGGTGGCAAATACTGGCACCCATATTTAATTCAGATAAAACCCTGTGTTATACACTGTGTTATACACGCTCTTATTACGTTATTATTCTCAGGAACACTTACTAATATGGAGTTACATTGTGATCACCCTGTAGTTGTGCATGGTGGAAATGTATGTATATACAACATACTGCATACCAAGGCGAGATTATATTTAATTAATAGATATGAATCTTGGTGTAGTGATAAGTATGAGGTGAGTCAACACTCTCGAAAGCTCCGGAAGTGGGTCTTCATCACCGGATATAGTATAACGATTTTCCTAAAAGACGATTAAAAAAAAATCTACATAAGGAATTGCATGTTATTATGCATGTTATCACCCTTCATCTTTATTGAAAGACGAGATCGCCGTATTAACGAGGATACAGTGAGAACATTTGTGTTTAATTTCATCTGATTGTACTCTTATGCCCAACGTAGAACTCGAATTAAGTAAAACTTTATTGGCTTGGATCAAAACGTACTTTCTTCTTATTCCCAATATTGTATAATGCTATCGTTAGGTCTGCGTTCACTCTGGGCGTCCATAGAATGGTAATATGTTATAAACTACTGCAAAGGTTTTGCAGATACACCTTCATAACCGGGTATATTCTGAAACGACATTAAGAATAATATGTTTATAAGTATGTTTCAGCTTGAACAAAAGCGATGCACTAACATCGTTGTCTGCTTTCTGAACGGATGTCAATAAAATGGAATACATTTAAGATAAAACAGCAACATAAAACAGATGAAACATACAACTGTGGAATTTCTATGGATTTCATTAGTGTATATAATTACACGCGAAGGAATGTTATGTTCGTACGTACGTTATCACCTTTCACATAAATAATACAACTGAGATGCTTCGATGTCAAATTGTAATTAATTTGATGTAGCTAATGTAACAATTTACGACTTTAGCTATTTTATAATGAATTGTTCTAAAATCAAATTATATCGTACAGTCGACTTTAGCAGTATAATAATAAGAAATACATAAAAAATGTTTAATTGATTTGAAGAATATTTAGCTGAAAATAAATGTTATGATATGAAGTGAAATATTTTTTAAAGAATTAAAGTAAACGAAACAAGGCATTACTAGCATGAATACTCAGCGTTACCCGGGACCACAAGTAAAATGTAAAATAAGTTAAATAACGTGTGTAATATATTTGTATTAACACTTCTATCTCTCCTTGTCTCTCTTTCTCTCTAGCCCTCTTTTTATTATTCTCTATTTCTCTCTCCCACCATGTTTTTGGGTGGAACCTTCTCTTTCTCCTCCGCCGCGCCCATTGCTTTCTCCTGTTTTAATGTGTTAAAAAAAAATAATCATGTAATTCATTTACCGGAGATGCCCCTTTGAAATGTAAGAGGGTAATCTTACATTTATTGCTCCTAGACAATGCCGAGTTTAGAAAAAACAATTACATTTTTGACGCGGGGTAAATCCGTTCCCCCACTCGCTTTCACAAAAATGTAAAGAAAAATAATGTTGATAATGAAAATAGTCTAAAGAGATTCAAATGTAATACTGTAATTTATATTTATTGTTCCCGGACCACTTCAAGTGGAACACACGCTTTCGTTACGCACCTCGCTTACAAAATATAATACAGTAACGTTAATAATAAAGGTTTTATTCCACCCGGACTAGGCCGAGTAGAACAAAAGTTTATGTTATCCCCCCCTCCGCTAGGCTTACCAAATATAATATTGTAATATAATTAAGGTGGAATTAACACCACGGCCAAACGTACGGTTACACTCAAAGTACAGTGATAAATTATGTTGATAATGACAATTTATTTGCTGCCAAGTCGAACAAAGGTTTCTGTAATCCCCCCCCCTTATTTAATAAACGCAATACTGTAATATTAGTTCGGAGGCATTCTACAGAACTACCAAAGGTACCCTTAAAATCAAAGTATGAAGTAAAATAATGTTGATACTGATTATTCACATGGGACAACTCAAATTAGAACAACTCCTCCTAATCAATTTATAATTTATTGTTCACACCATTTAACAATACTATGATGAAAAATAATGTTGATAAATACGATAGTCCGAAATGGTTTAATATATCCCTTACCAAAAGTAATACTGTAATCATACAATTTGTTATCCTGATCAACACTAGGAAGAACAAATGGTCCTGGTCAATTCCTATCCCCCCTTCCATTTAAACATATTAAGACTATGCGTAATATTGATGAATTCAATAGTTCGAAGACAGTTAATATATACCAGTTACCAAAAGTAATTCTGAAATCTTACAATTATTAATCACGGACAACGCTGAGAAGAATAAATGGTAATGATCAATTCCTAATTCCATTCACTCTCTATTTCATAAGAAGACATATGAGGTTGATATTGATAAATTCAATAATCTGAAGAGATTTACTATATATATGCCTTACTAAAAGTAATGCTGCAATCCTACAATTTTGCATCCCGGACAATGCCAAGTAGAAATAATGGTCTCGGTAAATTACTAATTTCTTGTTGTCATCCCATTTCAAAAGGATATTAAGATAAAGGATATTAAGGAGTTGCATTATGACTCCCGAGGTATATAACATTATAAAAAAGGGAGATAAGTTATTTATCCCACGCAACATTCTATTTAAATATCCTTGCTTTATTGAACACTGTGATAGACGTTTTCGGTTTACTACCGGCTCTATCCAGGATATCCATATAAATAAAGATACAAACAAACAAATACAAAAATTAATTTGAGATGAATGAACAAACTGAATGAAAACAAAACTGAATTATAATATGAATTAGAAAGAGAAACGAGAAAAAAAACTGAATTAAAAAATAAACTAAAAAATTAATAATAAAAAATGAATGAAAAAACTGAATAAAAATAAGTAAATGAAAACAGTGACTAAAAATAAGTGAATTTTTAAAGTTTAGTATCTGTTCTGTCTTCGGTCAGATAAGAACTACTTGTTGAGTATTGATTTGCTCCTCTCCAGGAGTTAGGCACAAGGCCAGTTTTTATCTTACTCCCACAAGTAAGATGTGACCCAAGGTCGGGTCGGGAAAGTGGGACTTAAAAATTACCTGGGCAGCCCCGTCGGCATTCCCCGGTAGGGGCGACTTAGGCAGTAAGCAATAAACTTACTCCTCCCCAAAGAGGGGAGGCGAAGCCTGGGAGGGTGGACCTCCTTAAACTGCACAGGACAGACCCATAGACCGGCGTAAATCAAGCCCCGAAGGCCAAGACATACCAGTCTATGGGGTGCAGTATCAATCGGAACAGATACTACACGTTGATCTTAGCCAAAAGGCCAGTAGGTGATTAAAATGGTTGTCCCATCCAGATGCCACTTCTTTGAGCAGTTGAATATCTCACACATGAAAAAGTATTATGTGTGTAGGGAGTGGACGGCAAATAAATAGAAACTAACCTGGAGTGATAGTACATGTTACGATCCTCTTTATGGTTTAAATAGAATCGTATGCGAAAAAGCATCAAATAGTAAGGCCTGATTTGTCAGCTTTGAGAATATGAATTTACCGATTCATTCCAGGTCCATTCAGTCTCTTAATTGTTGTACTTGACATTGAACATTCTTTTGTAGGTTTTAAATAGAATATGTCGTTTATAGACTGTGTATTTCATCGGAAAGCTTGTCGTTGGAATTAACTCCCCGTCTCTTGCTTCCCCAGACCGTACCAACATGTAGAACTTTAAATGTAGCCAAACAAGTATATTGCTGCCCAACTCCCTACCACGCTTGCCCCTTACTACAGTAGCATTTATGCTTCAGTCGCAATATCGCTTGTTTTCAGTGAAATAAGTTAACGTTCGCTGTGAACGTTAATTGTTGTAATCGTTTCCAAATCTGTTGAAGGCGTTAAATGAAATACATCGTTTACACACAATACACTTACAAAGTGTAGGTCCAGAAAACAAATTAAATGTCGAATATATAAATAGAAGTAAAGATAAGAAAACTACTGCACGAGACAGTGTACACAAAGGTTTACACCCTGATAAAATATTGTATGATGTTAAGAATTTACAAAAATGTCTAAGTTGGGGATTAAATAATCCGAAACGGGTTGATATGCAGTCAATCAAAACAACACAACGAGACATAAAAAAGAGACGTTTATAAAAAGTGACGAATTTGAAAGTACGTATTGGTAGAGATGGTTGTGAATTCTTAAGAGATTTTAATTTGTAGACATTGTCAATAAAATATGATGCATGTACTCTAAGAAACAATACAATAATGTATACAAAGTTATTTTCTAAGCTGCGTTTTCTGGTTTCTTTATCTCGATACTCATTTTTGTTATCTAATGCGCCTATCTTAAAGTCACTTATTTAAATTTATATTCTACGCACATATCTAATAGTCAGTGCTAGTTGAACATTGCGAGATGTAGTTAACGATCAGCGGAGATAAAAAAACCGGTATTGATTATTTAGCATATTCGTAGGTATAACAAAAATCAGATTTCGATAGAAAATGCTTGTAGGAAATATTCTGTGAAAATTGCTCTTTGTCTGAGGTTGTACAGCGTTGATGCAGTGTAAGGTGGAATACCCATAGGCAGAGCTTCTAGGACCCCACTACCGCTTGACCGCTTCCCTGCTGATTAAAACATGGCCGTCTTCAAATCCGATGTCAATAAAATCTTGTCATAGCCGTCCCCATATCATAATGTTCCTCATCTTTAGACTTGAAATCATTCTCGTCTCATTAATCATTATCCTCAAGTTTCACTGGCTGAAAAAGGATATAAATTTAACTTCATTCTAGTTTATTATTAATTTAAAATTCACTTTTGTTATGTTTGTTCTTTTTATTTTAAAAATAACATCACGTATTCTTTTGTTTGGAAAATAATTAATATAATTTAAATACTATTTACTTATATAAAGATGGTTTGGTTTTGTCTCATTTTTACTTTTTTTGTTTTTCTAATGCATTGACGGACGCATATCCTCACTCACGTATTTAAATGTATATTTTATATTCTACGCCCATATCCAATTGCCACTGCTGGTTGAGCATTGTGCGATGTAGTTAATGATCAGAGGAGATTTAAAAAACCGGTATAGAAGGATATCGCCTTCACTGGTCAAGGACACTAAAAATGGAGTGTCGTATCAGTACCGATACTACACATTGCGCATAGCCAAATAATCAAATAAATAAATAAATTGTTTTTATATAATTGATCTGGAAATAATGACTACTAAAGTGTTTTAAAGATCAAAATTGTAAAATAATTAAAATTATATTACAAAACGAGATAGGATTGTCCGAGAAACATAACATTGAATATTGATGATGTTATCTTTTTTTAATACTAATTGTTAACAACTGTCGGTCTGTCCATTTATATTTGCTATATGAAGAACGGCCAGAAAGCCAAGTTATTATATCTCACTTGGTAGTAAACACTATCTGAAGTTATCTTTATATATATATATATATATATATATATATATATATATATATATATATATATGTATATATATACATATATATATATATATATATATGTATATATATATATGCATATATATATATATATATATATATATATATATATATATATACATATATATGAAGAAGAATGGAAAGGAATTAGAGAAGCAAAAGCCAAATCATAATTCAATTCAATTGCTCAGAGCAAGGTATATTCCGCAAAAAAGGCGGTTTTACTTTTCCTAAAAGTTCGCTTTTAGTACACCACTTTATATATATATATATATATATATATATATATATATATATATATATATATATGTGTATAACTAGACCCCCCGTTATCTATTGAGTCAGTATACATTATATATATTACTAAATATCTTTCCCTTCATTTCAGTCCCTTCTCTTCCCTGCTCTTTTCTCTTCTCATTTTCCCTCTCACCTCTCTCCTTTCCGAATGATAAAAAACATGAATAGTAGCTTAATGACGTCATCGATATCTTTTATTACGTTATCTAATGTGCATAGTGTCAGGGTATGCACATACAAACACTTAAGTTAAATACGTTCACATAATTATAGAAGTATATAGATTTATATATTACTAACAGGCATCTCAAGTGTGGCCCGGAAATAAATGAGAACCCAAGTGTATACTTGCTGTCAGGCTTAGACCCAATGTTACCATTTTTACTCTCATTTTTTTTAATTTATATACTTTTTAATTTTCTATGAGATAAAATTGTCGTTTATGGATTTCCGCTACGAATGCAGACCCCACAATATTATGGAAACCCAAAAAGTGATACAAAATTAATACTAACATCAAATTTCTCGTAGCATTTTATATAAGAAGTGTTTTATTCTCATGAATAACTAGATATGAAAGCCTGACGGCTTTCTGAGGCAAATGTTACTGAGATTGTGAGTAAGATCATGAAGATTACAAAGAAAAGGTTAAAAATGATAGATGGAATGGACAGGGTTGAATTACTCATGAATACGGTTTCACAAGTATTCGTTAACAATGGACTTGAAAACGACTATGTTGGAGTCAGCAGGGAAGCAGTTCGGTGTTATTGTATTCAACAGATTTGAATTTCTTGGAAATATGCTTATTTTTATGGAAGTTCACGTTAGGTTTGGGTACACAGAGAAAACATTAAATATTATTTGCAGTCGCATTAGTAAAACGGTTATTTGTTTTTGGAGGGGACAACAACGATTATAGTTTCGTCGGGAAAATACGATTAAAAGTTATGTTTGATCATTGTATAGGGCTTTGTATTCAATTGAATCCTCGGTTCAAGGAAGTAAATCTAAATCACTATATATAGTATGGATTCATCGGATAGAGCATCTACTTTAATGTTGTAACTTTAGGTTTAGCCCATTACCTATTTTCTTTCTGTTCTCTGTGTTTTCATGATCACAGTTTGTTTCATTGCGTCCCTTTTATTAAGTACCAATATCTTATGACAAGTTCAAAAATGTGAGCCCAATCGGATTATTAGTTTACAAATTACAGCTATTTATGTGAACCTACTGTTGCGAATTTGCAAAACAATGGACAACGCTGTATTGCCTACTCTTGGCCTTTTGGCTCATATCAAAGTGTAGTATCTATTCCGATGGATACTGCACCCCATAGACTGGTATTGTCTTGGCCTTCGGGGCTTGATTTACGCCGGTCTATGGGTCTGTCCTGTGCAGTTCTAGGAGGTTCACCCCTCAGGCTTCGCCCCCCCCTCTTTGGGGAGGAGTAAGTTTATTGCTAACTGCCTGAGGCGCCCCTACCGGAGAATGCCGACGGGGCTGCCCGGGCAATTTTTAAACCCCACTTTCCCGACTCGACCTTGGGTCACATCTTACTTGTGGGAGTAAGATAAAAACTGGTCTTGTGCCTAACTCCTGGAGAGGAGTAAATCAATACTCTTGAAGCTACGCAGATGCTTGTAACGTGTTATTCGGACTCTTCTTCTTCTTAAAGAACGGTGAATTGGTGGTACGCTGACATAAACGTGATCATAAAGGTAAAAATGATTTCTAACGCTCAGGTCAACCAAATTCTAGAGTTGTCCCGGAAATATTAAAAAAAGTGCGCAAACTTCTTTTAGCTGATCGTTAATGTAAGTTGCGTGAGATAGCTGAAGATTTTACATTACCATAAAGAAGTGTATTCACCATTTGTCAATGAAAATTATGTGCTAAAAGGGGATCCCGTGATTGCTCACAGTCCATCAAAAAAACAAAAAACGCGCCAACGATTCAAAGCGTTGTTTGCAACTGTTTTAATACAGTAAAAATGGATTTTGCATCAATATGAGACAATGGATGAAACATGGATACACCACTTCACTCGGGAGTCAATACAACTGCCAGCTGAGTGGATAGCAGCAGGTGAAAGCCGTTCAACGCAACCAAGCGATCAAAAACGTAAACATGAGCAACCAACGTTTTAACGTCCGTATTTTTGTATGCAGAATATATTGTGTCCATCGATTAGCTTGAAACAGAAAGAACAATGAATAGCAAATATTATTTAGCATAATTGATTCTTTTGTAAGATTAAATCGACCCGAAACCACTGGAATTGAAAAATAACATTTGCTCTTTCACGCAGACAATACACCATTTCACAAGTCGATCGCAAAGATAGTAAACCTACATGAATTACAGTTCACATTTCTCCCGCACCAAACCTAGCGACTACAAGCCATGTGCAGACCTCAAAATAATTTTCCAGGGAAAGAGATTTGGCTCCAATCAAGAAGTGATTTCGAAACTGCCGTGTAATTTGAGACCAAAATCATGTTTCTAATAAAAAAGGCATTTACTTCGTAAACAAGCAGTGTGATCAGTGTATTACGCTAGAACGAGACTATGTTTATGAATAAAGTCAATTTTTTTCAAAAAAGTTTTAATTTTAATTAGTTAGGCCCGTGACTTATTGAGTGATGTGTTATTTTCCATTCGTGATTAAATGATCAAACCATACCGTATATAAATTTAAATCTCAAAATGTTATATTTAAAAATAGTAGGGTACACAATTAAATGACTTAGTTGAAATAATTGAAGCTAAAAAAGTAAAAAAGATCAATCTCCCGGGCAGCGTCATATAAGTACTAGTATATTTTGTTCATTCTTATTCGATCAACCCTCATCTGTTTAAATTAACTGTAGCATGATTCCACACCCAGTTATATACAACTAGAAGAATGTCCGGTGTTGTACACAGTTTCGGCCAAACGGAAGAATTGGAAAAATTATTTATGTGTGAAAACAATATTATGTACTTACTCACTGGTATTTTATTGTTCAATGTTGAAAAAATTAGGAAAAATTATCCAGTAGAACTTTAATTACAAATATGTTTACATTTTCCGTATCGTACAAGTCACTTCCATGACACAGCCTCCATTTGCTACCGTTCGACAGAAATCAAGGGCAGATAATTTGCAACGGCAGGTAATCATGCAAAGGGTTATGCAAGAATGATGTAACTTAAAATAAAAATAAGAAGTTCTCCGAAAATAGATGGCAACCGCTTGAACATGGAAGACATTACTTATTTATGTAGCGATGTCAAGAAATCAATGTGGGACCCATACGCAAATGGTGAATAGCTATTTAGCTTAATTTATGTGGCGTCAGAAGTACAAGACCAACAAGCTAGGCGAAATTTCAGAAAGATACCCAGTTTCAATGTAATTACTTTAATTTTATTTACTTTCACATTAAATATATTTATTACAATAAATTATATTTTTTATCAATGTACTTGTTTTTTAAATTTTTTTTGTTTTTTAAATGAGTATTATCTGCCCTTGCAAATTATCTGCCCTTGATTTCTGTCGAACGGTAGCAAATGGCGGCATAGTCATGGAAGTGACTTGTACTATACGGAAAATGTAAACATATTTGTAATTAAAGTTCTACTGGATCATTTTTCCTAATTTTTTCAACATTGAACAATAAAACACAAGTGAGTAAGTACATAATATTGTTTTCACACATAAATAATTTTTCCAATTTTTCCGTTTGGCCGAAACTGTATACAATAACGGCATATACACCTCAGCACAGGTAAATTAATACCCCGGACAGAACAGATTTTTAACACTTGCGAAAATTAAAAGCAAGGTATGATGCTAATAAACCTTATGTCTAGAATCATCATTCCAATTTTGATTACTTTATTTTTATTCTTGGAAAATGTATAACATCTAAGGCTTAAACTTCAGAGGTCTTGTAAAGAAATTGAAATGTCGAACATCTTGCTTAAATGATGTCAAATAATTATGGGGTAAAGTCAACGCAAATCTGAAATATTTGAATTTTAAAATCGGAGCTTGTGCCCATATTATGCTCCCTAAACTTCTTTAAAATACTCAAATGAAACTGAAATTCGAGAAACACTTATTAATTGATACTTTATACGTTTTGTAAAAATTGCACTAAAATCGATTGTATTTAATTTTCACGAAGGGCTTCCACCTCCTCTATCCTTCTTTTCCTAAAACTAAATTAAATAAAATATATCTAAGATTATGCTCGATACGCCAAGCAGATGAATTCCTAAGATTCATAATGACCAAATCTTTAGTTTAGAATTGAAACATGTAATACAAATAAACCTATACACATACCTAAATTTGTATAAATAAAGATATACTCACCAGAATCATATCCTGTGAAATAATGTATACAGTTTTACCAAATCTTTGTTATCAATTGGTGTATTAGTTGGGTTCTGTATTATCATAAACTTAATGGTTTTAGCAACAAATTGTTTCGAATAAGTCAGAAATATAGGTTTATGGGGAAGACAGAAAGTAAAACAAAGAAGATTTTCTACTCTGCATTCCAAACGATTGAAGATAAGAAGGCTTGTCTCATAGAGTAAATGTGGTATATTGGTGACTGATTTAAGTGAAAGAGATGGACACATGGTGAAAGAAAGAAAGTAACAGTGCTTGGATAGAATGGGTCTAGTAAAGTGTAGTATATACAGAGGGAACCACTGATCACCACCCCCATTTTTACCATAAGATTGTTTGTCTAAAGCTACAGCATGGTCATCTTCAAATCTAATATCAAACACTTGTCATAAACCGTCATCATAAGTCCTTAACCCTGATCCTCGAGTGTCTTTCAGCTTTTATAAGTAGTTACTCATCAAAAAGAAAAAAAGCAACAAAAAAACTAACCACTTTTGAATTATTTGTAAAATGTTACTTTAGACAAGTTGTTTAATCTTGCTATAGGGCTTAGTTTTAAATAGCATCACTAAGGAGACAGACAGAATACTCAAACAATTGGTTATGGGTGTCTTTCAAGAAGACATACCCCACAATATAATTGTAAAATGCAAAAGTAGTACTACTATTATATTAATTGTAAAATTTTACTCTAGAAAAGTTATGTTTGATCTTGACAAATGGTGAAAGAAAGACGAATGGTCAAAATGCGTATAGTAAAGAGTAGGGTATACATACATGAGTATCGATCACCTTCCCACACTTTAAGGGGCTTGTGTTTAATTTTGTTAAAATTGTACCACTAATCTTTTAGCAAATAAATAATTCAAAGTTTTGTATCTCTTCTATCCTCAGTCAGAAGAAGAAAAATCCGACGATTCAGAGACACTTTTTATTTTTGGCTAAGATCAAAGTGTAGTATCTGTTCCGACTGGTATTGTCTTGGCCTTCAGGCTTGATGTACGCCGGTCTATGGGTCTGTCCTGTGCAGTTCTAGGAGGTCCACCCTCCCAGGCTTCGCCTCCCCTTTTTGGGGAGGAGTAAGTTTATTGCTTACTGCCTGAGGCGCCCCTACCGGGGAATGCCGACGGGGCTGCCCAGGCAATTTTGAAACCCCACTTTTCCGACCCGACCTTGGGTCACATCTTACTTGTGGGAGTAAGATAAAAACTGGCCTTGTGCCTAACTCCTGGAGAGGAGTAAATCAATACTCTGCTTTTTCTCTGCCGTTTTGTATATTTGTTTAACAGTATCACATTTTTTAAAAATAAATTTGAAATACACACATTTTGTTCTTATTGCCATTCTGTCTTCTAGCTATCACTGCTTTCTACTCGTGGCTTTCATCACTTAAGTCTACGTAATTATTGGTATTTAAAAAATATTTCGGGGGTAGTGTTCACCACTCTATAATTAAATGATGTGTATTTATTTGTAAATATATATCTGCCCCGTCACACAAAAGTGTGATCGACGAATAAAAGAAAGAAAGAACGTAAATGTATTTCCATAATCAAAAGTGTATTTCCTTTTTGCTTTTAATAGCGATTTATACGTGTTTTTATTTCTTTTTTCTTTTATTCAATTTTCTAGTTTTAGACGTTTTCTTTCTTTATTATTTCTATTTTAAAAACTTTTTTTTATAAATTAGGCGAAAAACGATTTTCCTTTTTTAATTTCATTTTTAATCATTTCACTTCCGCTAACGTTTTTGATGTTTTAATGTTCGGTGTTATTATTTTAATATATAGCCACAGTTATCTTCCCCTATTTTTCTTAAGGTCATCAACAATGACTTACGTTTTTTTTTTCAACTCGCGATTGTTCAGTCCCAAATTATATTTAAACTTAAAAAAAGCATTAGAAAAAATTACATTTTAAAAGCAAATAGCAAGTCAGACAACCGTCGCCGTCAGAAATTAATTTGGAAATAGATCCTCCACTTTAAATAAAAAATAAAGTGTACGTGTTTTCTTCTTTTTTTCTTTAAATTATAATAAGAATTTTTATAAGAATAAATAAATCATTGACATAGTTCTATGATTTTATATCAATATTCGTGCGGACACTGGAGAAGCATAATTTTTCTACTCGTCATTTTTGACATAGGGTGTACACTTGTTTTAATAAAAAAAAAGGTGAACTATTAAAAATCTCACCAAATTAATCAATTTGATCTGATTGTCTGTGTATATCAGCTGTCTTCCACCCACCTCTACATGTTAGATTATATGATTTAATTAAATACTTGACCAAGTCAACCGTGGTTCTAGTTTTCATTAACCTTGCTTCTAAATAACAGATAACAATGGATGATACTGTTCATTCAGTTGTATCATCCTGGTCAATGTCAATTGACCCCTTAAAAAGGACAATACGCAGTCGAGTTTGTAGCTTTCGGCTACTAATGCAGTCGCTGTCCGACTGTGCGGACGAAGTGAAACATAACTGACCACATTCGAGGAACATGCTGGGCTGCTCATATACCGGAAGACTCCCCGACTCGATACTTGGTCAATGCCTTTCGACTTCTTTTCACTCGTAATATTTCTCCCATTCCCCCCCTCTCTCTCTCTCTCTCTATCTCTCTCTCTTTCTCCCTCTCTTTCGCTCTCTCTGTATTCCTTTCTGCTTCACTGTGCGTGGACTTCCTTCTAAACATTTATTTAGTAATTTCTCTAATAGTTCCGTTTTTTTTTCACCATCTCTCATCTTTTTTAGCTATGTCCCCACCACCTCTCTTCGACCTACACATCTCTCTCTCGCTCTCTATCTATCTCACACGCGCGCACACACACCTCCTCTCTTTATCTGCATATCTCTGTACGTATGCACTTGCATCATTCTTTAATTAACCAATTTACGTAACTAAACACGTTAAATAAATATAGACCTGTTAGTGAGAGTTAATTATCATTAGTTACCACTTTTAGCTTTTGACATGTGATGCAATTAGAGAGAAATGGTGATCGATTCGGTCTTAAAAAACGGCTGTCGAGTTCAAATTGACTTTATACAAAAATATGCGATGATGGTATGTACGGCACAGGACCAACAAATTATGAGCAGAGAAAATTCAATGCGACCAGAAGAGATAGAAAAAACAAAGAGGACATTTCAATTTGACAGGAATTAGAAGATTATATTTTCTGCAGAAAAAATGTGAAAATCTATTAAACATTATACTTGTACGTCCAAGTAAACCTTTTAAAGGGGTATATGTAAATGTGATACAATGAAGACCGACAGGATAGGAAGTGACTAATCGACAAAGATAAAAGAAAATACGGGATAGGAAATGACTCATTGAAAGAGACAAAAGACAATTAGGGAGTTGTCAATTTCCATTGTTCAGGACAGATCACTAAGAAAATTACACTGGACACGACATTTTAGGAGTGACAGTGTTTTACGACACCTGACTACAGTAAGATAGGTTCGTTTTACGACAGTTGACGACAGTAAAGTTTATGGCAAAAGTTGACGAGTTTGGGTTTCGAGGAGTAGCCGGGCAGTTAGAATCGAACTTCCCGAGAGTTAGGATCGAACCTGGACAGAGAGCGGATCGGGACAGATTGTACCGACAACTGACCAGAGATATAGCGACGACCACGACTGGGGTACCTATTTTCGCGCGGACTGAGAAAAAGCACACCTCCCAGACTCAATCAAGATATACTAACATTTGTTTTGTGCTGATTTATTTTAGCGTGAACATAGGCGATCACATCAGGCCACATTAAAAAAATCATGTAAAATCAATTATATAACTTTTCTTCTCTCATTTTCTACTTTTAACCTACACAGTTTCGTTCTTAAAATACCAATATTTCATTAGGAATATTCATTTCCTTTTTTAAGCGCCGGTACATGTTCAAAGGAAACATGTGTAAAGAAAAAACACATTTCATTTAAATATAGAAATCCGAGGTAAATTTAAAAAATGCATCCACCTGTAATTTTCTCTTTTTACTCATTTATTTTACTTCGTCTGTTTCCTCTTTCTTTCATTAATGTTTCTTTCTTTCTTTGATTCAATTTTTATTTCGTTCTCTCAATCTTCGTTTATCATCGTCATTTTTCCTTGTTCCTTTCTTTTTCCCTTCTTTCCTTTCATCTGTGTTTTCCTGTTTACTAGTCTATTCGCCATAATCGTCATTATATTCGTTAATAGACCAAGAGCCGGCTGTCGAATCCTTAGTCAAGTCATACCAAAGACTCAAAAATTGTACGTGAGGCATCATAGCTAACCAAGATCAAAGTGTAGTATCTGTTCCGATGGATACTACACCCCATAAACTGGTATCGTCTTGGCCTTCGGGGCTTAATTTACGCCGGTCTATGGGTCTGTGCTGTGCAGTTTTAGGAGGTCCACCTTCCGATGCTTTACCTCCCCTCTTTGGTGAGGAGTAAGTTTATTGCTTACTGCCTGAGGCGCCCCTTCCGGGGAATGCCGACGGGGCTGCCCAGTCAATTTTTAATGGCCAGTGTGCTCACCTTCTCGGGCGCTGGCTTTTCAAGTCCCACTTTCCCGACCCGACCTTGGGTCACATCTTACCTTGTGGGAGTAAGATACAATTGGCCTTGTGCATAACCTCCTGGGGAGGTAAATAAAACACCAAAGTAACTTGTCAAGATCAAAGTGTAGTATCTGTTCCGATAGATACTACACCCCATAGACTGGTACTGTCTTAGCCTTCGGGTCTTGATGACGTCGGTTGTGGGTTTGTCCTGTGCAGTTCTAGGGGGTCCACCCTTCAGGCTTTGCCTCCCCTCTTTAGGTAAGATTAACTTTACTCTTTACTGCCTGAGGCGCCCCTACCAGGGAATGCCGACGGGGCTGCCCAGGCATTTTTTGTAGGCCAAAGTGCTCACCTTCTCGGGCGCTGACTTTTCAAATCTCACTTTCCCGACCTTGTGTAACATCTTACCTTGTGGGAGGAAGATAATTAAAATAGTAAAACACCAAGCATCATGAGTTGAGGAGGAAGAGTGAGTGGATCAGCCTAGGATAAAGAGTGGCGCCCTCTTCTACATCTCCATGTAGTGAGATGGAGTACTGCTGTACCATCTTGAGTGGTGCCGCTCAAAGCACTCTGTATTAGCTTGACATAGTACAATCATGCAGGGAATGATTCTTTGTTTTCTCTAAAACCCGTTCCTCACAGAAGACACGTTGCTAGTCTGTCTCTACTTCATCGTCATTTTAACAGAAAGTTTTCGACTGAGTTTCAATCTCTGGTTCAAACTTGTACGATATTCACAGCAAGAACTCGTATTGTATAACTAATGAAAATAACTCTACTTTGCTTCCACCGTGTGCTAAACATCATACAGAATTTCCATGAAGAGAATTTCTTTCCACAACATGGTTATCATAAAGTCAAATATACACCAATACTTGTCATACAACATCCACATAATTAATATGTGTGTTCATTTCTTTCATCATTTTAAAATTCTGATATGATTCTTCCTTATTCAACTTACAATTCGTGCATCTCATTAACTTTATCCTCAAGTGGTTTTGTCCTTGATAAGTGGTGCCTTATTAGTAAAAAAAAAGTAACCAATGAATAAAAAACAGTTGGGGCCCTCTCAGCTACGATGTTCTATTTACATTTGTTATCATTATTGTTATCAGCATAACTCTTCTCCAACTCTTCCTCTATTTTATACTTATCAGTAACCACTAACCAAGTCCAAATGAGCCGGCTCGAGGCACTAACTGGTCTAGCCGCACTGAAGAGCTGTGATACAACGAAACAGTCTGTATGTGGATGACTATATGAAGCTCCCTCCCTGGGTAGAGCCTATTTGTAAGGATATCGCCAACTGTCATTAGTTTTAAGACATAGCTCCTTCCGGAACTTGACAATGTTTACATTGAGATATTACTTACATTCAGTCAATGTTGTATGATAGGGCAGGCGTAGGAGCGCCGACTGTCAGCTCGACGGTTGAGTATCCATCCCAGCTTGTGGCACTACATGGTCTAGCCGCATATATATATATATATATATATATATATATATATATATATATATATATATATATATTACGTTATGGTCTCCTGTTTTTGTTTCACTGTTAGATACTTAATCCCCCGTTTTATTTTATTTACTTACTATTATATATTTTATTTATTTATGAATTTTCCAACGAATGTTAAGTCTGCACTATTTTGGATTTAGTTAGTTTCTGTGGGAATTTAAACTGCATTTTCCTTTTTTGTCTTTTTGTTTAAAATAACTCAAAGCTTCTTTAGACTATATATATATATATATATATATATATATATATATATATACTAGATTTAATTCCTTAAAAACAGTTTTAAAACAGTTTTATATCCCTGTTTGATGATTAAAATGAAGATATAATGCGAATGAAACACGCGTCTTGAATTTTATTCAAATTATGATCAAAAGTAATTGCATTATTTTGAGTCTAGAAAACGTCTAGAATTTTAGACTTTAGCTTAAGAGGTCTTCATTGAATTTGAGTTTAATGAATATGGCTACAACTTAATGCACATTTGAAATATTTTCAATTCAAATAAGTGGGGTGTACCATATTATTCTCTAAACCCATTTTAAATGAGTTTGTAAATTAAATTTGGGGAATATTTATTAATCTATGTATAATACTTATTTTTAACATATCATAAAAATCGATGGTATAATAATATTTACAAAAGGCTTCCGACCTTTTTTTCTCTATTTATCTTAATTAAACTAAATATGTCCTGCATTACCCATTCTTACTCCAAGTAGCTGTGTTTTAAAAAATGATAATAACCGATTTAAAAATAAATGTAAGTTTAAGAATGAATACATATATGAACATTTCACCATACCTAATTTTAGATAAATAGAGATGTGTGTACGTGGTTATTTGGTTTAGGAGGAATAAACACAGTGAATTCAACTACTTTTGTAAGACCATCATATAGTACTTATGAAAAATACTCTACAGTAAAATGTCTCTTAGTCATTAATTGATACCGGCGGTTTCAGAATGTATGATAATCCCAGCCTGTTGGATTTACTGACTGAAGATGGAGAGATGTGTTAATTCTCAGGGTAGATTTCCATATCCTCTGAAATCACCGGTATAAATAAATGTCTAATTTAATTTCAATGAAAAAATAATCATATTGATCATCACATGAAGATATTTAGATAATACGTCTAGATTAAGTTTGAGAGAGACAGGAGAAATCAAAGAAATGTAAAAAAAATACCTAATGTTAAAAGTAGACACATAAGAAATGTTACCTTAAGCTAATGAGAAAAATGTAACGTTTATAAAAATAAAATAAAATAAAATTTAAAAAAACTAAGAGCTATATGATACTAAAAATATGAATCTAAAAAAAATCTTAGGTGTCAATAGATACCTATACCTAAAAATATAATAATGTTAGGCAAGACATGTTTTAGTTTTCCTGGGAAAGAGTATGGCCCCCTTTTATTGGTTTGAACTACTTAAAATAAGGAGCGCCAAGCCTTCTTTGAAACAAAAACTGTTATACTCGTTGGCTGAAACAATAACATATGTTGTGATAAGTTAATAAATTAAATGACTCTTGTTGATTTTAATCAAGATTAGCTTGTATTTGCTATGAAGAAGGTTTTACAATATGACTCAATGAAACTAACACAAGGATTTCCATCGGGAATGAAGCATGAACGTTTATGTGTAGCTTATTTCCTATAAGTATATTTTTATACATCAATACATCAGCTATATATATATATCCACACTGACGAGTCTTAGTCAAGACGAAACATACATGTCTGTATATATTAATACTATCAATTTAATAGTAATGTTTAGCTCCCTTAATAGAAGAGAACTCTGATGAGAAATATACATTTTCTGTCTAATGCAAAGTTCTTCCCCTTGAAATAGAACCCATTTAGAAACTTAGTATATCGTAAAGGCCTATATTATATATTTATTTCTCATTCCAGGAGTTGTCTCGATGGATGCATCGAATAAGAAGGTGAATACTCATAGCCAGTTGTGAGTACGGTTAGAGATTCGAGTTTAGCATTCAGGGGGGGGGGGCAGTTGTATATAACCAGACTGATGAGTATTAATGAGAGCGAAATATGCATTCCTGTTGATATATATATATATATATATATATATATATATATATATATATATATATATATATATATATATATATATATATGCTATTATTTTGGTATTATAGTGTTTGGGGTAAGGGATGTTGCTCATTCGATAGTTGCACGTGAGTGTCCAAGCATGGAAACGATAATGAGCTGAAATGGTCAGCATTCTCAATAACATTATTGTTGTAGCTTGTGCATGGGTGGTAGTGAGTGGAGCTGTTTTCAATGCACCGTTGTTTTCAATGGTGTTGAGAAGGAGGCGAAGAAGAGTGATAGAAGTATATGAAGACGAGATAGAAGAAAAAGGGGAGGAAGCAGAAGAGGACAACAAGAAAAAGAAGAAAAAAGAAAACGAAAAAGAAGAAAAAAGAAAACGAAAAAGAAGAGGGGTAGAAAAGGAGATATATTAGATGAAGAAA
The DNA here is from genome assembly GCA_963556195.1 of Sepiola atlantica. NCBI lineage: Eukaryota > Metazoa > Mollusca > Cephalopoda > Sepiida > Sepiolidae > Sepiola > Sepiola atlantica. The sequence goes on from OY744546.1 coordinate 44,532,584, forward strand.
TAGGAGAAATATAAAAAAATACATTTAAGTTGAAGAGGTAAACAAAGAAGGAGAAGTAGAAAAACAGGAAGAAGAAAGAAAATGAGAGTGTTAAGATGAAGAAGAAAAAGATGGAATACGAGATAAAAGAAGTAGAAAAAGAAGAAGAAGAAGAAGAAGAAGAAGAAGAAGAAGAAGACAATGAAAGCGGAATATCAGTAGAAGATCAAGGATGAAGTAGATAATGCACAAGAGATAGAATACGATTAAGATGAAGAGGGAGGAGAAGAAAAAGAAGAGAGGATGAAATAACGAAGATGAAGAAGAATATGTAGAAGAAGAAGTCGATAAAGACGATGAAGAAGAGTAAGATATAACTGAAGAAAAATGTTCAACAAGAAAGGAAAAGAAGGAGAAGAAGAAGACGATGAAAAATAGAAAAAAATGAAAGAAGACAAATACGAAAAGCCTGAATGAGAAGAACAAATAGATAGACAAGAATAAAAAGATGAAGCAGAGATGACACGGAGATATTAGAAAAAAGATATTAGAAAAAAGCCCAAAGATGACACGGAGATAAGATGGTAAAAGAGAAAGGGAAAACGTAATAGAAGAATTTATAAAAGAGGAGTGGAAATATAAAGTAAGACAACGATTTAGTAGAGAAATAGAGAGAGGGTGAGAAAAATACAAGAAGAAGAAAAAGAAGAAGAAAAGTGTATTGAAAGAAGAGGTTAAAGATTAACAATGAACGAAAGAAAGAAAGAAAGAAGACAGAGGGGGTTTCACATAGGAGGAGGGGGAACAAGTAGAAAGGAGAGTGGTCAGATAGAAATAAAAGAGCTTAATTTGAATAAATTCATGGTGCTTGTCAAGTCCTCAATGGTGGAAGTGTTAGCAACGGTGTAACGGTAGTAATAGTGGTCATCGGCACACTTGGTGCCGATAGTCGATCCGTTGCTCTCGGGGCTGGGGGGGGGGACCAGAAAAAGGGGATGGAATTAAGGAACAAAGTGGGGAGACCAAGACTGATTGGTGGTGGGGTAAGGGGAAGGGGAACCGGAAAAGAAAGAAAGGCATAAGAGAGGGGAAACCTATGGACACGATACGAGCCATCGCAGTCCAAATTTTAGTGTTGGGTCTGCCGATGGTGTTGAACGGACGGACGATGGTGGACACTAGAATGTAACAGGGGGCAGGCAGAGGTGACATTTTACGGTCAGTGGGGAGGAATATTACAACTGAGAGGTGTGCGAGTTGTAGGCGGGGTGTCGAAGGGTGTGGATGGATTGGAAAGAGATAGATAGATAGAAGGCGAGAGAGAGAGAGAGAGAGAGAGGGGGGGTGGACGAGAAGGAGCGTGAAAAGGGCGATCCGGTAGAGTGGACGTGACGGTAGGCAGTCGTAGTGGTTTGAAAAGCTTGGTGTTGAATTGGGAGAGAAAAAACGGGCAATGGTCGTAGTAGGGTTCGGGGTCGTGATGTGGCGATTTCAGGACGGACAGTGGAATGATTAAGAGTCTAAGATCGATAAGGAGCTGACCAAAATCTCGGACAGTAGGGAGACATAGTCGATAGAAATTCTGCAGGGATTATTTTTGTTCTTTCTTTTTTTTTCATTTCTTTCTTTCTCTTGGTGGCTTTGAATGGTTTTAGGGTGGTCAAGGTAGTTGATTGGATTTTAGTTGAAGTGATGATAATGCTGATGTTGATACTGATTCGAACGAGTTTGATAATGAAATGATGTACTTGAAAATTGTGTGGATGATGAAAACAGTGCACAGAAATAAAAGAATTGAATAATAATAAGAATAATAATAATAATAATAATAATAATAATAATAATAATAATAATAATAATAATAATAATAATGTGATCGCACCAAACTCGGCTGGAATCACAGAACATTGTCATGAACGGTCAAAAGGTATGAAAAGCACACCCCAAACATCCATTAGAAGGATTCTGAGAGTATTGGAAACATAGGGAGGATTATTGCCACTCAAATTCCAGCGACGACCTGCAGTCGGTACCAGTTAGAAATCACTGGTAAACGGATGTTGTGATAAGGGAAAATGGCTTTCAACAGTTATTGAGTGAGGCGGATAGTGCTCGGAATTTTGGAGAATTCTTGTCACTCAAACTCCAGGGAACAGCACTGGTATTGTCAGTGATCCATCACTGAAAATTACGTACGAAAACACCCTGTGAGTAAATAATAATAATAATAATAATAATGATAATAATAATAATGATAATAATAATAATAATAATAATAATAATAATAATAATACTAATAATGATAATAATAATAATAATAATAATAATAA
>OY744546.1:44539892-44559892 GCA_963556195.1 Sepiola atlantica
CCCTACTCCCGGTCCTGGATATGACCTTAAACTACATCCGATGGTGAGATCCGGCTTACGGACTTTGGGGAATGTGGAGCGTCCTCTTAATTACCATTGCTCCCAGGTCCACCCTGACCCGGAGTGGTAGTACCTGTTAGGGTCCCAACTATGGGTTAAATAGAAACAGATATTAAAAGGGGAAAGAAACAAAAAAGAGAAGAAAACAAGACCAGATTCGGCATTAAATAACCCAAAAAGGGTTGATATGCCGTAAAACAAAACTACCAAACTACCTACCTGGTATGTTTAATTATATTGTGCTATATTTAATTCAGAAAAAAAACTATTAATAAATGCATATTCTTTTAACCAGACCCTTTTGTCATCTTTAGTTGCCAACTAGCCCCCATGTGTTTAAGAGAATAGTTTGTTTTTGCTACGTACACTAGTCTTATTTTGATAGAATGAGAATATCCAATATTCACATTCTTCGCATATATATTTACAGAGTTATTCTTATCACATCTTATTCTTTTAATAGATGTTGAAGTCTGCCTCCCTCGCACTTAAATAAAGTGTATATGTCTTTTTAATGGTGATTGGTGCTCTTCCAATACGTGATCTACCGCATGGTGCGATCTACCAGGTTTTTACGTTCCAATATGCGATCTAATCATTAACCCAACATTAACCCGTAATCAAGGGAGGCGCGGGAGCACTCTTCTCTCTTAATAGACTTCAAAAATTATATGTGTGTACGTACGTATGTACGTACGTATGTGCCACCCTGTATCTCATCAACTATTTGATGGGTTCAGCTGATTTTGGGCAGAGATAGAGATTCTAGTGTCTAGTTTATGGCATTTTAATTTCAGTTTACCATATACCTTAGTTTTCCAGAAATTTCCAAAAAACCTTCAAAATGACCATTGTATTAAAACATAGCCTTTACAAAAGTAGTGACATTCCATGAAAAATGCCAGTATACTGAAATCAGATGCCCTTAATAGGATTAAGATGAACATTCATATGCACTAAACGTACAAAAACAAGGAAATTCCCAAATTTGTACACTTTTATTGTCATTAAGGGTATGTGAGCTCTGCATTTTACTGGAAGGAATTTTTCTTCAGGGCACCTCACACACTTCATCCACTCATGCATAGAGATTTATACTGTAGTGATGTGATAATGAAATGGTTTGGTTGATATGTAGTCATACCCTTAATGATAATAAAAGTGTAAAAATTTGGGAATTTCCTTGCTTTTGTTCATTTAGTGTATATGGATTTTCATCTTAACCCTATTAACGGCATATGATTTCGGTATACTAGCATTTATCATGGAATATATTTACAGAGTTATTCTTATCAAATCTGATTATTTTTATAGATGTTGAAATCTGCCTCCCTCGCACTTAATAAAAGTGTATATGTCTTTTTTAATGGTGATTGGTGTTCTTCCAATACGTGATCTACCGAATGGTGTGATCTACCGAGTTATTTACATTACAATATGCGATCTAATCATTAACCCAACATTTACCCGTAATCAAGGGAGGCGCGAGAGCACTCTTCTCTCTTAATAGACTTCAAAAATTATATGTGTGTACGTCCGTACGTACGTATGTGACACCCTGTATCTCATCAACTATTTGATGGATTCAGCTGATTTTTGGCAGAGATAGATGTTCTAGGGTCTAGTTGAATACATTTTAATTTCAGTTTACCATATACCTTAGTTTTCCAGAAAATTCCAAAAAACCTCATGGGAAGGCATTGTATTGAGGCATAGCCTTTACAAAAGTAGTGACATTCCATGAAAAATGCCAGTATACTGAAATCATATGTCCTTAATATGGTTAAGACGAACATTCATATACACTAAATGTACAAAAGCAAGGAAATTCCCAAATATTTACACTTTTATTGTCATTAAGGGTATGACTACATATCAACCAAACTATTTCATTATCACATCACTACAGTATACATCTCTATGCATGAGTGGATGAAGTGTGTGAGGTGCGCTGAAGAAAAATTCCTACCAGTAAAATACATAGCCCTGTTGTGCTCAGATAGCCTTAATGATGATAAAAGTGTACACATTTGGGAATTCCCTTGCTTTTGTACATTTACTGTATATGAATCTTCATCTTAACCCTATTAAGGGCATATGATTTCAGTATACTAGCATTTATCATGGAATTAGAGTTAGTGTTAGTTTGTTAGGATTAAGCTTAGTTAGATTTAAGGTTATGCTTAATAGGTAGATCAGAGATCGGAATATAAACCACTTGGTAGATCACGTACTGGAAAGACACTGGCTGATTGACCCTTTTTGAGACGTGTGTTATAGCTAGTATGTATATATCTATTACTAGTTAATGTTACTATTAGGATCGTTATGTTTTGCCAACACCCTTACAAAATTATATTTGCTTTATCTTTCTTGCTTTCTTTCCAACTGTCCACTTCGCTGTCCAATTCGCTGTCCGGCTATTTGTATGTTATGCACATTTTTCTCCCCACATTTTTTGTATATTTTTTCTAGTTCAAGACTGAGATTCATTTGATAGCTACTCGGCCACCGAGAGGTGTCAAGGGCCGAACACAGCGAAATCTAAAAAACAAATAGGCTACAAAACACACGAACCAATAGCCTATAGAGTAATAGTTCTAAAGGGTAAGCATTAAAATATATATCGAACGCAAACAAACGATGGACATGCATGAAACATAAAACTGCTAGAAAGGAGTCATAAATAAAAGGCGAATGATGTCCTTCCCAATTGCGTATATAAATAACACACACAAAAAAATCGTAAATAATTGAACAAAAAATAAGTAAGTAATAAATCAGAAAAAAATGTTACGGAATGATAGTGAATATAAAAAAGTATCCGACACGCGATAAATATATGGCGATCACCTTAAAACAATATTTTTACAGTTTTCACCATTATTTCTTATTCTTTTTATATGTTCTTATTGAGCTTATTGAACATTAAAAGGTCAAAGGTTTTTCTAGGATGATTACCCCTTGTTGGGGCGTGTATTGTAGCTAGTATGTGTATGCCTTTAACAAGTGAATGATAGCTCCAGCCTCTGTTAAATCGCTGCAATATGTGCATCCTAGTGTTTGGTGTACAAGTACGTCAACATTATGTGGTTCAACGAACGAACCGCACGTGTACCCCCTCAATTTGAGTACCCCCGAAACCCCCGACAAGATGCAAAATCCAATCCATTCATTGTTTAGACCCCCAGAGTCCGGAAAGCTTTCTATTCTCAGCTTATTTGCTATAAATGCTTGCCTTTAGAATCCCCTACCTGTTTCACCGACTGTACCGACACGCATAAATTTAAATGTAATGTGAACAAACAACTCGCTGAACTACTTAAGTCTTTAAAATGCTTCTATAAATCTGAACCCAAATTAACAGTAGTCACTTGCGTCTCAGTGGTGATATGTCTTGTTTGCGTTAAATAAAAAATTCATATTCGTCTTTTTTAAAAATAATCTTCAAAAATCAATTTAGTTTATCTTTCTTTGATTACTCTGTCAATTTCCCTTTCCATCCTGTCGTATCTTAATCAGATATATTTTTTGTTTTCATGCGTTTTTTATTACTTTATTGCCACTCGGGGATAAAAGTTAATAAGACAGAATAATTGCCTGCCGAATTATGATGAACACTATAGGAGTACTAACGTTGTTCAATGGTATGAACTACGTTTATATTACGTATAGGTTGTTTAAAGCACGAATTTGTTGACATTAGATTTGAAGGCGACCAAGCTGTAATCAGCAGTGAAGCAGTCCCGAAGTAATGTGTTCCACAGGCGGGAAGCCCTTTCAATAAAGCTATGTCCATGTCAATGGGCATTACGCCTTACGCTAGGCACAGGGTGAAAAAGGAAATTTATTTTCGTTATTGTAAAGGGACGAGTTCTTGTTGTGAATGTATAACAGACGCAAAAACAAGGCTTAGCATACAGTCACGCGTTTCCCATGGACTGAGAGGCATTTGAAAGGCAGTTGGCCATCGAGAAATGTGAAGGGTCGAAAACAGCGAAATCCAAAACGAAGCAGAACCTCAAATCTTTAGACGAATACGTCTAAATGGTAAGCATTACAATTTATATAGGGTGGGCAAAAATAAGGGTCCTATTTTTTTAAATTCATAACTTTTTTATTTATTGATTTTTTTTTTTTTTTTTTAGAATAAGTAAAGGACCCCTTCCGAAGCAAGCATGAGCCGTATTAGCCATAAGGAACGTACCCTCATTTAGAAAACATTATTTTTGCTTAAAAAACTCAAAACAGTGTAAAAAACAATACTTTAGTTTTTGTAAGTTTTAAGAAGTGTTTTTCGGCTAAAATTTGTTTTATTTATTTCAAAAAATCTCGGAAGGGTCAGTCTACACACACATAAAGTTTGGTGAGTTTAACTTTTATTTTGTGGAAGTTATTCAAATTCAAGTTATTCAAATTTAAAGATAGGACCCTTATTTTGGCCCACCCTGCTTCGCGCCAACACGTACGATTGTCATGCATGAACCAGAATAATACAAAGATATAATCAGAAATAAAAGTCAAATAATGTATTTGCCCATTTCGGAATTAAAAATAATTAAAAAAAACAAACGTAATCGGTTAAAGCAGGAAAAAATAAATAAAATATTACAAAATGGTGCTGAATATAACAACAAAAATAGGGCGATCACTTCAAAACATATTTCCGCACAGTTTTCAAAATATTTCTGAATTATTTAGATGAGGATTAATGGTGTGTATTATCTTCATTATGCATACTACTGTTCTCATCTTGGATGCTAATCTCAAAACGTGTCGGTCGATGTAACCCTAGATCTTGTTCAAATGCCTCATCCACATGAACCCGTGGCGCAGCGGATAAATAGTTAAATGATAATCAGTTCTAAGTTACAGTCTTATGAAGGTTGAAGGTTCACTCCTTAATACAGGCATACTAGGAATATAATTAAAAATCATTTAAGGCTTCTACGCACTCATGACTGACGGAACCAGAAAAATCTATCAGTGTGGATAAATAAAGGGTTCAGTTCGAATTTTTTTATAGCTTCTTGAGTTCCACACAAAGATTCCAGAATCTAATGAAACACAGTTGAAGATTGTTGAGTATTATATCGGTCGAAACGTTGTCAGAAAACCACCCACGATGAGAAAACTACGGAATAAACCCTATACAGTGATCCAGATGATACAATATTTTTTCATGATATGGATCGATAATTTGAATTATGTGGATTACGCGGACTACTATTCTCATCTTGAATGTTATTCTCACAACGTTTCGGTCGATGTCACCCCCGACCTTCTTTTGTTCCGCCATGCACATGGATAAAGAGCTAAGTGTAATCAATTCTAAGCTGCAGTCTTCTAGAAGTTGAAGGTTCAATCTTCAGTACAATAGATTCTAAGAATATAATAAAAAATTATTTAAGACTTCTACTCGCTCATTTCTGACGGAACGTGAAATAAACTTCTGAAGCGGATTAAATCAAATGCCCAGTTCTAAATTCCGTATAGATTCCAGAGTTTGATATAAAGATTCCCGAGTTCGACGAGACGCACCTAAAAAACATCGGAGGTTACATCGACCAAAACGTTGTGAGAATAAGATCTAATATTTGGAATACTCTACCTGCTCCCTGTTTCCCTCGCTTCCCTGGCTGTACCGACAATGTGCCTGTTTGGTCAATCTCACTTGGACATTAAATGGTCAAAGGTTTACTATATATGTGCCTGCTTGGGGTGAATTAAACTAAATATAAAAACAGTAGTTAGAATAATCCTAATAATAAAAGTTTTCAACATGACATCTTTCGTTTTATTTTTGCTGTAGGGTTCAATCTCACTTGGACATTAAATGGTCAAAGGTTTACTTAGGTCCATTAACCTTTTTGCAGACGTATATTCCAGCTAGTATGTATATATCTAAAACTATTTTTATCATATTTTTTAGAATCGTTGTTTTGCCAACATTCTTACAAAGTGATATGTGTTGTGTTTTTTTTGTTACTCTCTGTCCGACTGTCCATTTCTCTGTCCATTTCGCTGTCCGTCCATTTATATCTCATGCACGTTTTTTTTCTTTCTTCGGATTAGTTTATTTTTTGTTTTTCTGACTTTACGACCGAGATGCACTTGATAGCGACTTGGCCATCGAGAGGTGTCAAGGGCCGAAAACAGTAAGCTCTAAAAAAAAAAGATGCAAAACACACACTAGCCAATAGAGGAAATGGTCTGGAGGATGAAAAAAACAAACCAAAAACACGATAATCTATCGAGGAAAAAGAACGATGGACACGCATAAAATATAAGAATGCCAAAGAATATGATAGCCATAAATAAAAGGCAAACGCTGCCCTCTTATAAAAACAAAATGAACATAAACAATTAAAAAGAAGAAAGACATACAATAAATACAAATAACATTGAGGGAAAAAGAAAACATCGGAGAAATCTAACAACAAAAAATGTTTTGCGCGCGATAAAAATGTAATAAACTCCTCCATAGGAAGAAAGAGATAACATGTAAAAAGGGTTATTTAGTCTTTAATCCGTTCCTTACATTCTTAACCTTTATTTTTTGTTTATCCTTTTTTCTTCTTTACTTTCTTTCTCTTTCACTCAGTCGCTATATGTAATCATATATTTTTTATTTTTTTGTTATTGTTTAGATACTTTGTATTTCAAGATCTCTCTCTCTCTCTATGTATATATATATATCTCTCTCTCTCTCTCTCTCTATATATATATATATATATCTATATATATATATATATATTGAATTATTGATACCTACAGACGCTAGCGTTTCCAGCTTATTGCTCTCATCAGTGCAGGAAACTAATAATTTCAGATGGTCGGGAGGCGCGAACCTGGTTCACAGAGTCAGCCTAGAATCTGCAACTCGGCCAACAGAAAAGGTCAAGTAATTAAGGGAAGTTAAGGTCTATATGTACCTTGAAGCGGGCACAGATGGAAGACTAGTCGAGAGTGTTCTACAAACTTATTCGGAACTTTGCATTAGAGCTTTTTGACAGTCTATTTTTAAAATCGCCGAGAATGCTAAACTTTAATTTCTTAAAAGAGCTAAGTATAATATTTATAAATAAATATTAAATTATAAATACCTACAGACGCTAGCGTTTCAAGCTTATTGCTCTCATCAGTGTAGGAAAGTAATAATTTCATATATATATATATATATATATATATATATATATATATATATGAAATAAGAATTTTATTTTTATTCAGCCTTTGACATCATGTCATAGCATTGAAACGTTGGTTGATTGACGTTGATTGATTGTTTATGAAATTTTATATATATATATATATATATATATATATATATATATATATATATATATATATATATTAGATTTCTTGAATGTCAGATGATATATATAATTATTTCCACAATCAGACAACGCCGCAGCCCACAACCTATGAAAAGAAACAAACCGGAAGTCCTAGACTCGAGTTTCGCCCTCCTTTGGGCTCATCAGTAGAACACATCCGAACTCAGGATTCGAAAAGAGTAGGTAAATTCCACAGTCGGTCATCGCCGCGGTTCGCTTAATCTGTGTAAATTAATAGACATTCTTGTATGTGGCGAGGTAGCTCAGTGGCAGAGTACTCGCTTACCATGCAAGTGACTCGGGTTTCGAATCCTGAGTTCGGATGTGTTCTGCTGATGAGCCCAAAAGAGGGCGAAACTCGAGTCTAGGACTTCCGGTTTGTTTCTTTTTATAGGTTATGGGCTGCGGCGTTGTCTGATTGTGGAAATAATTATATATATATATATATATATATATATATATATATATATATATATATATACAGAGGGAGAGAAAGAAAGAAAGAGAGACATAAAAGTTGATATTAATTTTCTATCTTTTTTGTCCTAATTTCTGTTTTTTCTCCTTTAAATGTATATATATATATATATATATATATATATATATATATATATATAAATATACATATTTATATGTTTAAATATATATATATATATATATATATATATAATGTGTACATGTACGTATATTACTTTTTTATTATTAAGTATACTATTATTATTAAGTCTATATATTTATTTGTCTTCATCCAATCTATATATCTTACATCCTCTTTATAATATCTCTCCGTCTCTCTATCGGTCTCTCTTTTTATCTATATTTCTTTCTTGCTTTCATTCTTTCTTCGTACATGTGTCTATCTGTCTGTCTATGAGTATATATATATATATATATATATATATATATATATATATATATATATATATATATATATACATATATATATATATGTACACATATATATATATATATATATATATATATATATACATATATATATATATGTACACATATATATATATATATATATATATATATATACATATATATATATATGTACACATATATATATATATATATATATATATATATATACATATATATATATATGTACACATATATATATATATATATATATATACATATATATATATATGTACACATATATATATATGTATATATATATATATATATACATATATATATATATGTACACATATATATATATGTATATATATATATATATATATATACATATATATATATATGTACACATATATATATATGTATATATATATATATATATATATACATATATATATATATGTACACATATATATATATGTATATATATATATATATATATACATATATATATATATGTACACATATATATATATGTATATATATATATATATATATACATATATATATATATGTACACATATATATATATGTATATATATATATATATATACATATATATATATATGTACACATATATATATATGTATATATATGTATATATATATATATATATATATATATATATATATATATATACATTATATATCTATAAATGATGAGAGGACGTGAGTGAGAGAATAAAATAAAAATCAAGGGAGGCACGAGAGCGCTTTATCCCTTAATAGACTTCAAAAACGGCCTAAGGTGGAAATCTAATTTGTTTGATAAATCATAACTCAAAAACCAATAAACGAAATTAGTTAAAACTTTGCACACAATTTTTATTTGATCGGTTCTAATAGTGTGTAGAATTTCAGCATCATTAGTCAAGGCAACCCAGAGATCCAGAAAGTTCAATCATGAAATCATGTTATCCGTGTGTACGTACGTACGTACGTACGTGTGTGCAACCCTGTATCTTATCAACTATTTGATGGATTCAGCTGATATTTGCAGATATAGAGGTTCTAGGGTCTAGTTGATGGCATTTTAATTTCAGTTTACCATATAACTTAGTTTTCCAGAAAATTCCAAAAAAACTTTAAAATGGCTATTGTATTGAGGCATAGCCTTTACAAAAGTAGTGACATTCCATGATAAATGCCAGTATACTGAAATCAGATGCCCTTAATAGGGTTAAGATGGAAATTAATATACACTAAATGTACAAAAGCAAGGAAATTCCCAAATTTTAACACTGTTATTGTCATTAAGGGTATGCGAGCACAACATGGCTATGTATTTTACTGGTAGGAATTTTTCTTCAGCGCACCTCACACACTTCATCCACTCATGCATAAAGATTTATTCTGTAGTGATGTGATAATGAAATGGTTTGGTTGATATGTAGTCATACCCTTAATTAATTACACTAAAAGTGTAAACATTTGGGAATGTCCTTGCTTTTGTACATTTAGTGTATATTAATTTTTATCTTAACCCTATTAAGGGCATATGATTTCAGTATACTAGCATTTATCATGGAATATATATTTGTGTAGAATTTGGTAAATTCGGACTACTAGTTGTTTTTATCACAACGTTCCGGTCGATATAACCTCCCACCTTCTGCTGCTGTACCTTGTCGAACTCGGGAATATTTCTGCTGAACTCGGGAATCTGGACGGAATCCACAGAAGTAGCATGCTCTCGTTCCATCTGCCATGACTGGACAGAAGTCTTCAGTGATGCACAAATGACTGTCACTTAGAAATTTATTTTACTACGCACTATATCCACAGCCTCACGGTTCCTTGCGGATAATTCTAATATGAATTTTGTGAGCCTTAAATCTATTCTTGTTTTTGATCTTACTACTTATTACTGTAGATCACTACTTATCTATCATATATAATTATAGGTTCCCATATTGCATTCATTTCTATACTGAGTCTGCTTATTAAGTCATTGTCGCCTAACATATGTGCTGCTTCTTTTAGTCGTCTTACTCTCCACCGTTCTTCTCTATCTGTAATGTTTACTTCATTCCATAAGAGTAGATAATGCTACTTTTTCTTCCATATATGGTCAGCTATACCTGACTTTAAAAAAAAACCAATATGAGAACAGTAGTCTGAATAGACCAAATTCTACAAATTATCAACTCTCATCTAAAAAAGTCTGACACATATATATATATACATATATATATATATATATATATATATAGAAAGAGAGAGATATGAAAAGAAAGAGATAGACGTATATATATATATATATATATATATATATATATATATATATATAGAGAGAGAGAGAGAGAGAGAGAGAGAGAGAGAGAGAATTATAAAAAGAAAAAACTATACACACATTAAGGTTGTACACATAACTTATTTCGACCCCTTAATTAGGTCTCCTCAGATGTATAAACAACCACGTAAAAAAACCAACTAGCTAGTATATGTTTTGGTTTTTTGGCGTGGTTGTTTATACCTCTGAGGAGACCTAATTAAGGGGTCGAAATAAGTTATGTGTACAACCTTAATGTGTGTATAGTTTTTTCTTTTTATAATTCTGTTTTGCTCTGTTTAAATTACATTGAGCTCTGTTATTCAGATTCTCAACACAAAATTGAAATCTACACACACACACTATATATATATATATATATATATATATATATATATATATATATATATATATATATATATATATATAAATAATTGTTTTGAGGTACAAAACTTATAAATGCATTTAAAAAGGATGTGCGGAAATCTCTCAAAGCCCCTTTTTTCTCCTTAACGTAGTGCCTTTTTAATCTGTTTTTTAACGAAATAATTAAATGCACTTCTTTTTATAACTCCATCGTAAATTTTGGCACATTCAATTGCCCGTTTGCTTTTTCTTTCGACGATATTGTTGATTAAAATACTATCGATTTTCTCCTGACGAGATGATAGTCGAAAGGGCTTTTGAGAGATGTCCGCGCATCTTTTTTTAAATGCATATATATGTGTGTGTGTGCATATATATATATATATATATATATATATATATATATATATATATTCGTCTAGCTCGTTCTTTTCATATCTCTCTCTCTTTCCCTCTCTCTCTCTCTCTCTCTCTCTCTCTCTCTCTCTCTCTATATATATATATATATATATATGTATACTTTTTATCTCTCTTTCTATATATGTATCTATCTGGCTCCTTTCATAACTCTCTCGCTATATATCTCTGTAGATGTGTAAATTATATATATATATATATATACATATCTCTGTAAATACATATATATATATATACACACACACATCTCTGTAAATACATATATATATATATATATATATACACACACACACATATATATATATATATATATATATATATATATATATATATATATATATATATATATATATATATATATATATATATATATATGGGGGGAGGTGTATACATGCACAGAGATAGATAGCGAAGCAGATTAAAAAAAGCTAGATCGATCCATATATAAGGAAAGGGGTATATGCATATATATATATATATATATATATATATATATCTATATATATATATATATATATATATATATATATATATATATATATATATATATACATTTTTTTCTCTATTAAGCAATCTCTGTTTATGTAGGGCGCCCTGACCCTCTCTCTCTCTCTTTCCCAGTTTACTTTTCATCGGAATATCCTTTTGCATAGAAGCTTACTCATAGATGGCTGTACTATATAATATATATCCTCATTTCTTTCTTTTCTTTCTTTTTATTTCTATAAATCCACCTTTCTATCTTTCTATTTACTTTTTGTTCCTTATCTTTATTTCTATCATTGGTTTCCTTTTTATTACGCATTTTATTATTAATCGATACTTACTAAATAAACACCTTCTCAGTAAACCAACACTTTACTTCTCTACTCTATGCATTTTTCATCCGTTCTGCTCTCTTTATTTTGTCATGTCATATATGTCCATATTTTATTAAAAAGAACAAAAAGTAGATGCGAGATTATTTCCTTTAGCCAGGTTTCTGACTATCGTTCTAACTAACCGGCATAACTCTCGAGTCCTTAAGTTGTTAACGATACGGAATGAGGACGTGGGTCTGCCGGGTTCGAATCCAGTTCGTTACACAGAAACACTTTCAACAAAACCCACACCCGACATGTGTCTACACTCCTGGAGAGGAAGTAAATAAAATAACTTCATTACATCTTTTTAAAATAGCTACCCTTTTTTTTTGTATCTCAAACAAGTAATACTGCCACTAAGATGTAAGGGGCTACTGTGATGTAAAGTGACCACTCCAAATGGCGAGTTATGTAGCAAGATGTTTGTTCAGATTACATTTGAATTTCTGCATGTTAGTACAGTCGGGGAAACAGGGAATAGAGAAGGAATTTCAAAGGTAAGCGGTCCGAGGAAATAGATAGACAGTTTTTCTTTTCGGCATCTGGAGACATCTACATTGAAGGGAGACATTTTCTTCGGATTTTTCGAGGGTATTTACTTTGAGAGGGTGTGAGTTCAGTACGTTCATCTGAGAACATTCCGTGGAAGTACGTCTAATACAAACACAGAGATGCAGCATTGCGGCGACTTGACGTTGTTTCACATGCCCAGTAGTGGCAACACTACTCAATGCATAGGCAAATACTTGCTTCATATTAACATAACATGTTAGTAAGTGTGATATTTTTAAGCTGGTATTTCTTGAACTCTGTCAAAAATATTTTTTTCATATTTTGTTTATATTCCCGAATTTCTACTTTGAATTTGATTTTCATTATAATATTAGTCATCGCTCACAAAATATAGGTACTTTCTTCCTATATGGCCAATTTGCCGTGGCTCATTTCTCTGGAAATATTGAAATTCTTACGTTTCCATCTTTATTTATAAATGACTCTGAAGTCAGTTTGATTTATATCGAGACACACCACCAGTTTTCTTTGGATTAATTCAGTTAAGTAACGATGATCGTGATAATAATTTTGATGGGTAAACATTTAGAAATACCACGTTGCGTAAGTTTATTTTTAGAAAGAAGTGTAGAATCGTTTTCTCTGATAAAATTGGGAAATGTATTATTCCATCTCAATGCCTCGTAGATATGGTACCATTATATTAGCATTGCAAGCCTTGGTAAGAAAACTAATCAAAAAGTTGGATCACACGTGTGTTTTTCTGGTTATAACTTAGTCTTGGATATATACTTGTCAATGAACTTAAGCACGGTTGGCCCATGAGAAATACGGTTCAAGATTACACAACCTTTACACCAGTAATATAGACCTATCGTACATACCCTCTTTACGTTATTGTTTCACGATGCAGAAAGACCCCCAACTACTAAGATCTGTATTTTACTCCCCAGAATACTGCACTGCGTCTACGAGATTTACACTGTCCGAAGTCACGTTTGTGTATAATGTCAACAGAAAACAATTTCATTTTAAATGCATTTCACACTCCACTATTTACCGTTTGTATTTTCTGCGCACGTGCTTACAATCGAGATGCAGGGATCTGGACAAGAGTAATAACGATTGTAAACGATAGAGAAAAGAATTCCTTTTCAACGCTGTCACAAACGAAGAAAATTCAACACATGGTACGGCGGACAATAGGAACCTTAAAATCCAAGTGGCTGGTGCCATTCAAAACTACGTCGAAACATGCAAAATATTTTTATATGCTGTTTCTGTGTGTTTTATTTTGTTTGTTGTTTTTTTGTTATATACTTGATTAAATATATTAAAAGTTTCATACGAATTGTTCTGAACTTTATGAACAAAAATAAACAAAGATATTTCACTTGTTATGAATTTAATGCTAATTAATATAAAATAAATATATTAATTTAAAAAAGTATAATACTACCAGACAATGAGAGGCAGAAAAAAAACTAAATAAATAAATAAATAATAAGACAATACATAAATGGAAAAATTAATAAAATATTTGATTTCCAATATTCTGCTGTACCTTATATTTTCTGCGAGCCTAGCACACTTTATATAACAGCCATCGTGTGACGTTTCTTCTTTGTAAATAGAAAGAAGGTTACTTTTTTGAGAAGGGTGAGTTTCTCCCGAAATATCACAATATTGGCTATCATGCGTGATTCTATTAACAGTAAGTGAAGGATTTACTGTTACATTATTTATTAAAACATGTGTTGAAAAATTTATATATAAGTTACATCTTCAATTATTTGCATTTGTTCATCTTTACTTTCATCGTTTTGGTTCTAACTGCATTGCATATTACCTTACGAAATACTATATACATACTTGCTTTGATTTTTCTTTCTTTCTTCGTTTCTTTCTTTTCAATATTTCTTTCTTTTTCATTGTTTTTTCTATACGTTCATTATTTTTATGTTTTAAACGTAGTAAGTTTTACACCTTTGTACTTTTTGCTAAACAAGTTTCTAATTGTTTTATTAATTCCCCATTTTGATTTCTAAGAATATGCTACAAATATTAACCCTTTTCCTTCAGATAACTTTTATCAATATTTGAAGAATGCTAAACATGATTATAACCATTTAAAAAAATATTTTCCTTCGCTTTTTAGCTAGGAGCAAATGTAGTATATGTTCTGATAATACACTTAAATTTTCTGTCCCCAGTCAGTGAAAGAGACACTCTGCTAGACTAAGGCATTTTTAATTTTTATCTCCATCAAGGGTGCCCTTTTTGAGGAACTGGATTTTTTTCACATCAAAATCCAACTTTCTGACTTACTCTGCGTTCGTTGTGAGGCAAAACAAATAGGAACATACCACTCACAAAAGGTATGGAATCCGTTACAACGGGGTTGCTTCCCCGCGATCTACAATACGATCTTCTAAAAATCTTATGTCAGCAAGTACTTCTCATAAACCGTACCCATAATGATGACATTTTTTACATTCTATTCATCAATTTCAATAATCTAATAATAATATTAATAATTACATGACAATATTTCCATTTGATTAATGTTCATCCTCAAATACTTTTTGCCTTGATAAGCTGTGACTCATTGCTAAGAAATATGTATTATGTACGTCTTTAAATTTGAATATTTAAGTTCTGATTTGAAATTTGTGTCGTTTTATAGTCTAATTTGTAAATTTGATGAAATTTGATTTGTCGCGTTTTTGTATTGAAACTTTTCATTAATTTCTTCATTTTTTGTATCTTTATCAAGTAGGGTCTGAGGTATTTGATAAATGTATACCTTTTTTTAGTCAGCTTACTTTATTGAGAAGACTATGTTTTTCTAATTGCCTCTTTGCCCGTTTCTTATCTGGATTCCGCAAATTTTATATATGAGTTCTTGTAATCAATGTTATATGACAATTGATTTAGAAAACTGACTGAACTATATTTTTCGTGAAAGTTCTTGTTTACCCCCAATGGTGTGAAAAATAACTCCGAATTGCAAAAAATGGATTTTTAAAAGAAATATCTTTTTCTTCTCCAAATTCTCTTAAAGTGAAAATTAATGGCTATTTAACTTTTTTGTGAAACATATGTCGTAATACTTCTAGTCTGCAGACTACAAGTTCAATGTAACAAAAAATACTTGTCGAGCTGTCCTTAGAAATCAAAATGTGTCATTTCCGTCCATCGTTTTAAATCCTCAAATCTTATAGTTCAACATCAAACTGACAATCTCATATATATATATATATATATATATATATATATATATATATATATATATATATAATTTCCGGAACCCAGATAAGAAACGGACAAAGAGGCAATAAACTAAGTTGACAAAAAAGGTATACATTTATCAAATACATCAGGGCCTACTTAATAAAGATACACCTAATGAAGAAATTAATTAAAAGTTCCAATCCTTGAGTGGCTTTTGGACTTGGTAAGTTGTAACTTATTAGTATGAAAACATGTCATAATTATTGCTGACCACAGGAGTAATCTGATGTGTGTCTACAATAGCTGAAAATTGACATAGCTTTAATTGCCAAAAATTTAAATTGTCACCAATCAGGGCAACATATTACAGTGGGATTGCTTTTCTGCAAACTATTATCTGGTCGCCTTCTAGTTAAATGTTAACAATTTATTGTCGAGCTGATTTCTTTACTATTCAAATTTGGTCATCTTCGTCCATCGTGTTCAATCCTCCCATAGTAGAGTTCAGCATCAAATTAAAATATCTCATTAATTCTAATTCTTTGATTGGCTTTTGGCCATAACAATTAATAACTCATTTGTATACACGTCCTAATTATTAGTGTCCTGATGAGAGCTCTTGTTTGTCCATAGACTAACTGAAAATGTAATCCACTTAAATTAGCAAAACATTTTCCCCCATCTGTTGAACACGTTCTCGCGAGATTACTTCTCTGCACAATTCAACATGATCTCCTTAAAGTCCAATGACAAGTAATACCTGTCAAGCTGTGATCTTAAGAAATGCAATTTTGTTATTTCTGCCGATCGTTTTAAAGTCTCTTATAGAATAGTTCAGCATTTAACTCCCATAATGTTCCTAATATTTCGGCTGCTTATCATTCATTCTCATTACCCGTTATCCTCGAGTGGTGTTTGGTCTGAATACATGGTTACTGATTAGTATAGCTTTACTATTTAGTCACCACTTATCAAGGATTCGAGCTACTTAAAGATAAGCGTTAATTAGAATGAGTGATTAACAGGCAAAATATTAGGAATATCATGGGAGTACATACAGTGATCAATTGTCTGAGTGCCGTTAAATAGCTTACTCATGGCACAGTATAAACACATGCCATAAGTATTGCTGATAACAGAAAAAAACTCTGGTTTGTCACTAGGGAAATTTAAAATAAAACCTTACTAAAATTGGCAAAACTTACACATTTTATGAATATAAATATTTTTATCAGCAAAAATCTAACTAAAACCGTGAATAATGTTTTTTTTACATTTTTCAAATAGTAATCTCAGGGGGGGGCGGGACCACATAAGCTTTACTTATTTTCTTCTGTTATTTTAAGTTTTAAAAGAGTCTTCTCTCATATAGTCGAACCGTTCTTTTATTATTTTTAACACTAACACACTCTTCTCATTTAGTCAACTTTTCAGTAAATATTTTACACTCCATCTTCCCCATCCTCATCCCTTCTGCTCCCCGCCGCTTCTGCACCCAACCCCATTACTGGACTAAGAAAATGAGGAATAACCGTGCAGGCGTAAATAGTTGAATGGCATTCTTAGCATTTGTCGCTGTCATCATAGTAGTTCTTGTCTTGGTCATTTTTGCTATCTTCTCCTCATCTTCTCTAACCCCACCGGCCCGACCCTCTCACCGACCGGTCTTTCACATTTTCTCCGGACAGCCACCCGCTACACCATGCCCCACCCACAAATTCCCCTTCACGCCTCCCCTAAAAAATCTCGAACCCCTACCTTTATCCAAACACTTCCATCCCTCTAGCTCGCCCCATTTCCTTTTTCTTTTTCGGACATCCCGCTCCGCCTCCCCAACCACCATCGCCCACGCATCCCCGCGTTCTCCCCAAGCCGCTGGGGAAATACACACTGACGGGCAGTAAGGAACTAAAAGCCCGTTTGTATGACTCAGTCCGATTTTGCTATAGTCAGTCCTTTGTTCGCTCTTTGTAGCCGCATGACTCAGTCCCTCTCGAAAATCGTTGGTCAGCGGCCTGCATTGGTCAGCTTCTTAGTGGGTCATGGCATCTCTCGGTCAGCCGCTTGTATGGTTGGTTAATTGCTCTTGCATTGCTGCTCCCCCGGGCTGATCACGCTCTCGCACGGTCAGTGGGTAGGTTTGGGAACACATTCTTTCATTCTGCCTTTGTTTGGTTACTATGTCTCTTTTAATATCTGGTTGGTCACTTGGTATAGAATCGGTTAGTAAATACCTAACCCAACAAAATTTTTTCATATTTCATTGGTCCTACGTTCATACACTTTTTTTCTGAATTAATTAGTAAACACACCAATTGGTCAGTCATTGAACTGACCAATGTCCAAAGCGCATTATTGGTCAAGAAACACATTAGTAGCTGAAGGGGGTGTCGTTTGTAATTCCTTTGTTTCGTTACTATGCGACTTTGTTTTCTGGTTGGTCAGTTTTGGTTGTAGTGATAAATATATTCAATTCAGACGGAACTGGTTCGTTACAGGACTTCAATAAACCATTGGTCAGTTCTTTTTACAATATTGGTCAGTTATTTAGTAGATGACACGCCTCCTACCAATCGGTCAGTTATGTATTTGACCAATAGAGAATAAATGTTATTGGTCCAGAAAAATACGTAGTCTGGACTTTTTCAATAGAAATACCTATTGGGTGTTTTCATCTGTTAATATGCTTCTTGGTTGGTCAGTTTATGTAGCATTGGTCATCAAATTCGAAAACCAATGTATTTAGTCACTAACATAACTTTGATTTTGATTCGTCTAGTTTGGTTACTCTAGTGGTCATTATATTCCAAGTCGAATGGTGTTGGTCGAGAAAGTGGCGTTTGTATTTTACTGGACTGTCTTAGTATGGTATTGGTCAACGATTTAGTATCTGACATACATCTAATAAATGGTCAGTCAGTTAGATGATAAATCGTCCAGAAAAATGATTGGTTAGAAAATGATCGAATAATTTGATTACTGTTAGCATTATTTATGTTATATTTTTAAAATACTAATTAGTCAAAACTTATCAAAGACAATATTCACCCAGGGATATAGGTTAATGAGAGGAACAGATTGTCAGTTTAATGATGAAGAATATTATGAGAGCATTGGAACTACTTAATAGAATAAAAAACATTTGATTACTGTTAACATTATTTATGTTATATTTGGTTATATACTAATAAGTCAAACCTTATCAAAGACAATATTCACCCAGGGATATAGGTTAATGAGAGGAAAAGATTGTCAGTTTAATGATGAAGAATATTATGAAAGCATTGGAACTACTTAATAGAATAAAAAAAACATTTGATTACTGTTAACATTATTTATGTTATATTTGGTTATATACTAATAAGTCAAACCTTATCAAAGACAATATTCACCCAGGGATATAGGTTAATGAGAGGAAAAGATTGTCAGTTTAACGATGAAGAATATTATGAGAGCATTGGAACTACTTAATAGAATAAAAAAACATTTGATTACTGTTAACATTATTTATGTTATATTTGTTTATATACTAATTAGTCAAAACTTATCAAAGATACTATTCACCCAGGTGAATTAGAGGAATAGATTGTCATTTTAATGATGAAGAATATTATGAGAGCAATGAAACTAATTAATGGAATAAAACAACATTTGATTACTTCGTAAGACTGTTTATGACAAGTATTAGTTAACATTAGATTTTAAATAGACTATGTTGCAGTCTGCAGAGAAGCAGTCACATGCTAATGTGTTTCACAGATAGGGACTTCTTGGAAATAAACTCTGTACATGGAAGTTTCTTTTGATGATAGTTAAACGGAGGAATGAGGAAACGTACTTTGCAGTTGTGGTAGAGATGATTTTTTTCTGTAAATATCATACCAGAAAGAACCAGAGATTGGAGCTCAGCCGAGCAACTACCATGCAAAAAACAACAGAGTAGAGAAAGAGTATTGATTTACTCCTCTCCAGGAGTTAGGCACAAGGCCAGTTTTTATCTTACTCCCACAAG
>OY744546.1:44569892-44574892 GCA_963556195.1 Sepiola atlantica
AGAAAACTCTTACCAAAAAGCTCATGTATTATAAATGAGTACAATAAACAATTTATGACATAATCAATATTTTGTAACCATGTAAATCGACATCAAGACATACTGTTGTGTACATGTTTCAGAAAATGATTGTCCATAATATCATCTACAGCAATACAATTATTTAGTAATTCCTTATAGGCAAAACTAACAATATAATTGCCAAATGATAACATACGCATGAATCAAAATGGCAATAAAAATCTAGAAAAATGTCTAACTTAAATATAACTATAATACAGAAAGAACAAGAACAAATACTTTTATATTGCAGGAGTGTATGTATCTTGGTATGTGTTTTTTAAATATATATCTGACTTCATTGGACTAGTGAATTGTTTTGATGTGTAATATGGGGATAATTTAGGATCTACTTTCAATAGTAGTGAGCAATTACATTTAAATATTACTAAATAAAATGTGCCTATCTGTGGTAATGTGATCAACACTTATTTATAAAAATAGGTATAATGATTTTGATTTACCTAAAGTTATGTGACTTATTGGTTTTTCATAAACAGGCGTATCCTCCTACTTGCCACTATTGCGTTCTTAATTCCATAGGATACTACGTACTTAAGTGTAACTGTAGGATTGGGACTTTATATATTTTTGAAAATGAAAAAAAAATCTATCTTGAATAATAATAGCATCAGTGTAGTTTATTTTAACACTTTTAAAATATAATCAAATAAATGTGTATTTTATCACCTATTCTATAATAAGACGCCAAACCGCAGTACATTTAGATTGAGATTAGTATTTAAGGGTAGGGGAAGAGGTAGTTTGATTTCCTAATACATCAATTAAGACATTTCATAATAGTTAATTCTACTCATTTGGTCATCTCGTTTTATACAAATATTGAATTCAATTATGTACAAAATACTCTTTGTTGATGTTTAATTTTTCTGAGCATCATTGAAAACTATTTATGATGTCATACATGTTGTATACTATTACGTTTGGCCTGGATTAAAGTGTAGTATATGTTCCGATGGATACGGCACTCCATAAACTGGTATTGTCTTGGCATTCGGGGCTTGATTTACGCCGGTCTGTGAGATTGCTCTGTGCAGTTCTAGGAGGTCCACCCTTCCAGGCTTTGCCTCCCCTTTTTGGAGAGGAGTAAGTTTATTGCTTACTGTATGAGGCGCTCCTACCAGGGAATGCCGACGGGACTGTCCATGCATTTTTTGTAGGCCAGAGTGCTCACCTTCTCGGGCGCTGGCTTTTCAAATCCAACTTTCCCGACCTTGTGTCACATCTTACTTTGTGGGAGGAATATAATCAAAATATATATGCATATGTATTATTATTACATGGACATACCCACATAAGAGTATAATGTGATATAGTATATTGTGTATATATATATATATATATATATATATATATATATATATATATATATATATATATATATATTATTTACTTCATCTGTGCTCAATGCAAGAGTAGATTTTAATAATTGTATAAACATACATCTATGAAAATTAATTTACACAGAGGTTTCAATGTTTCATTCCATAAGGAAATCATTTTCTGATGGAATAAAACATAGACGCCTCTGTTTAGCTTACTTGCCATATGTATATATTTATACAAATACTATATGCATATGTAGATGTATGTAGATATTGTTAATTGGTATTACAAATAAATATATTTTAGAAGAATCAATGTGTTATTATATATTGAACAAATGTTATTTATTTGTCTTTTTTATGAGGATGTCGGCATTATGTATTGAACAATATATGAGCCTTATGTATTGAACAAGATATGTGCATTATATATCGAACAATGCTTATTTCAAGATAATCTGTTATTATTTATAACTGGGAGCCATATGGTGTTTAGAATCGATATAGTTGGCAATAAATAAGCCACATGTTTGATGTTTCAAAAAAGCAATTCAACCCTAACCAATCTTGTATACGATGACAGCGTGGAATTGCATTTTTATCCGTATAAACCCCTATCTTAATACATAATGGTCGGTTATTATTGATTGTATTATTGGTTTTTATTGTTGATACTATATTGATTTTATCTTTGTATACATGCAAGTCTCCGAATACATTTCATCTGAAATGATCGCGTTAAAACAAATAATTTAACTCGTTTAATTAACTGGCTTGCTATGGTATGCTTTTCTCGTCCTACCCACTAACCCAACTCTGCAAGTTATACCGTTATTGGTAATTTCTCACAGTAACCAGGCACCGTGAATTCATGACTGACCACAAGAGAGAAGGAGGCTTTGCGATGTTGTGGATTTAATAATCGCTGTGTTTTTTCTTCTTCTACGTCTGGGCGTATCGCAAAGTAATACAGATGGACAATACTGGGAAATGCCCCAGCCACACTCTATCCCTCGACGTTCCACTGATCGAAGCAATCTGAAAGTGCCCAACGGTCAGTGTAGTAGTGGCATCAATGTCCGTGGTGGATGGTGGTATTAAAGGTTACGACTGAATAAGTCGTGGAAAGTGGTCTGAGCCGAGCTGAGGTTGGTCGGTTGACAGATTGCGAACCGCGTGAGGATCGATACTGTTTGTTGATGGATGACTGGAACTATCGACTTGGACTAGCGACTGTGTGTGGTACAGATCAAGGCTAAAGTAAACAGGCACATACCTTCATTTTTAAGTAGCTACTTTAATATTGGGCTATTTATTATAATAAATTAAGTGCCATTAGGATGAGAATATGAGAGAGGCTATTCAAATATATGTGTCTGAGGTTATATTGACTCCATAGTAATAGAAGAGCCGTGTGTATATTTCAATGTTAAATACTTGTGAGTTATTATATTTTGCAAGATAATATACGCAGGAATTATACATTTATACATTTACTGACAAATATACAATAAATAGGCGTCATAGTTGCCTATTTTCCTAAAACCACATTTCATTTGGTAAGCTCAGATCTTAGTCAGAAGAAAATGTAATAAAGCACGCAATTACTATGTAGCGTACGTTTTTATAACAAAAACAAAACAATAATTTTCTTTGTTTTCATCTTAAAACGCTGCCCGATGAGGTTAATCGTAAATAATTCTACAGCTGAAACATGTATGCATATATGTAGCAAAAAGGTTTAATAAATAAAAATGTATACTTGTTAGTGAGTATGATCATATAAACGCAGTAAAGTTTAACTGGAGTAACTCCTATGAACCAAATCTTTATCAATATTAATATATATATATATATATATATATATATATATATATATTAATATTTTTATACAGACATAAACAAGAGTGACATTTACATGAAAATAGTTCGTTCTCTAGTTATAAAAATCTAAGATTTTCTCATGCGAAGAGTCTGTCTGTTCATTTAATTTTTCATATGAAAAATATCTCTCTGCCAACCAAAATACTTAAACATCTTTTATGCATCTTTATTCCGATATATATATATATATATATATATATATATATATATATATATATATATATATATATATATATATATATATATATATATATATATATATATATATATATGCTAACTACATTATCACATAATAGTTCTTACGGGTAATGTTTAACTATTATTATTATTATTGTTACTATTATTAGTATTTACTTATTTATATATGTTATTTTATATATATATATATATATATATATAAATATATATATATATATATATATATATATATATATAGTCGAAAGAAGCTTTGAGTTATTTTAAACAAAAAGAAAAAAATGCAGTTTAAATTCCCAGAGAAACTAAGTAAATCAAACATATTGCCGAGTTAACATTCGTTGGAAAATTAATAAATAAAAAAATATAATAGTAAGTAAATAAAATAAAAAGGGGGATTAAGTATCTAACAGTGAAACAAAAACAGGAGACCTTACGCAAGCGTCTAATATTAACACGGGGATCATCAGCTGTTTACCATGTAACTGTTTCGGAGATTTAAAAACAGGACAGTTATAACATAATATATATATATATATATATATATATATATATATATATATATATATATATATATATATATATATATATATAAGTCAAATAATAACTGAATATGTGTCTACATGTAGGTTGTTGTGGAAGTGATATTATGAGCAGTACCACTGGCGGGGTATGTATTTAATAGCTGATCTGTGTTTATATTCACGAAACAATTACATGGTAAACAGTTGATTATCTCCTTTTACTATTTCACAATTTAAGTAAAGGACCCTTGTGTATGTGCTACTGTTATACACTTTAATCCCCTTTTGTTTTTTTTAATTTCCAGCGATAAGTCGGCTTATTTATGAGCTAAGTCTGCGATGAGTTACAGTTAGTAAATATCTATTGAAATTTAAATGTATCTTTTAATTCATTTATAAATTACTTAAAGGTGCTTTAGCCGACGCACACACAACCCCCCACACACGCATATATATATATATATATATATATATATATATATATATATATATATATATATATATATATGATAAAGAATAGTAAAAAATTTCCGACGTAATGAAAATTGAAAAAGGAAAACCAAAACATATTATTTATGTATTCACCAACGTTTTGTCTTTATTTCAAGACTTTCTTTGGTTTTCCTTTTTCAATTTTAACTATATATATGTGTACATATATATATACAACATATATGTATACATATATATACATACATATATATACAAATATATATACATACATATATACAAATATATATATACATACATGTATATATATGTATATATATAAATATATATATATATATATATACACATATATATATATACATACATATATATCTATATATGAATAAATATAAACATATGTATATATATACACATATATATACACATATATGTATACACACACACACATATATATTAAATATATATATATATACACATATATATACATATATATACACACATATATATATATATGCATATACATTTATATATATATATATAT
>OY744546.1:44579892-44622392 GCA_963556195.1 Sepiola atlantica
TGATTCTTAACGGTCCTAAACCACGTGACTTCCTAAATTTTGAAATTTTTAATTTCTGTTCGTCTTCTTTTTTCTCCATTCATTCTCTTCAACTATGATCTAAGGTTAATATCTGATTCCAACTCTGCCTGATTACATCTCAGCTTATAATAACTGTTGATCGATAACATTGACATGCCAGTGTCGCAGATTTTGTACATGTCTGTGTAAATAAAAATAATCATATATATATATATATATATATATATATATATATATATATATATATATATATATATATATATATGGGTTTGTATAAATATCTGTAAAGGTATTTATCTCTGACTATATCATCCAATGTGTTTTAAATTAATGAGCTGAATCAGGCTATGCTTTCGGCTTCAGAACATATTGATAGGTTGAATTTCAATCACCAAGGAAAATTTAGTCTCCATTCATATATTTTTTCTATTTTACGAATGCTTATATTTTCATCATCTGACGAACGTTTAGCCGCAGTTAAAAAGATATACAGTCTGTATTCTCTTACGCTGCTTATCAGAGATCTTGATTTAATAATTCAAATGATCACACTGGTCCAACCCCAAAACAGGAAAAATTTAAAAAAAACAATAAGGAAAAAGTAACATTGATGAAGATACTAAGCAAAAATCCCTCCAAAACATCGGTTATAACTTATGCTGAACTTGAAATGTGTTTAGTAATAGTTGGTGCTTAAAGTAACCCACTGTAGAAATCTGGGCGCTGGAAATAACGGAAAGAATTTAGCGTTCATCCCGAAAAAAATATCGTTGTAGTTTAATACAAGAAACCCCACTTCCCAACCATTCACAAAGTGACAATCTTAAAGAACGACAAGAGACTAGGCCTTGCGGAACATGGTCAGGGAGGTTAGTCGATTGATACACTGGACAAGCAGTGTCTGTTTTGGTTAGGGGATGTATACGAGAGTGCATGTGTGCGTTTGGACGAAGGTCGAAGACGGTGTGAGTTATAATATAACGCTCTTTCCTCAACACCAACGTCTCGATAAAAAGAACCATATTCGCATATTTCGCACGCGTACGTGATAGAACGCTGATTTCATGACGATCAACGAGTACTACACAAAGTTGTGTCTAATAGGTTCGAGTTCGACTTTCGAAGCTCCGATTATCGACCCCGGGCGTAGATTTGTATCTGATACATTTTTGATTGTAGACAATGATGCGCGGACGGATATGGCAGGGAATGGAATGGGGCCATTTAGAATTTACGCTGCTCTTAGTGGGTAAATGGATAAAAAGGAAAACGATAATCTGAAGTCGAAGCACTGAAACATGCAGACGTAAAGCATGTTTCATTAATAATAGCGGAGCGTTACGAAATTCTTTAGTTAATGAAAAGTAATAATTCTTAATAAGTACTGATACTATATCAATAGAGAGTTTTCTGATCTGTCAGTTACACTTTTCCGTCAGTCCCATTATTTTTAACGTGATAAATGCATTACGGAATTTGTCTTATTTCGAAATATAACTACTTTTAGACATAGATAATATTACATTAATTGTAAATAACTAACAAAAAAAATCGTATTCCATGATCGTGAATCGAAACCGAAACCTGAGGGTCTACCAACTGAGCTATTTTTACTTTCTTATAAATAGAGCTTCTAACAGTAATTCCACAAAATAATTATATGGTGAGATCGGTAAACATTATGAGTAAACATTATCAATAACGTTGGAAATTATTTTGATAGTACAAAAAATCTATTTAGCTTTAACTACGTATTGGCGTTGTCACAATTTAATATTTAATAAATACTAGTATTTGGGCACATAAGGAACATTTATCAAATTAAATTTAGAAAATAAATAATTAGTTAACACTTTTAGCATTTCTTATACACTACTAACTAAATCAACACATCTTAAATTACAATTAAATAATACGCCATGTCGTCACGCTCATCCGAGCAGTCATCCACACTTAAAGCATTTCGTCCGTGTTCGGCCCCATGTAGGTACATTTTCGCTTAAGAAATTTAGTGTGTGCAAGAACACAAAGTATTAAAAAACAATATCCCGAATTCAGAGAAGGTCAATATATTAGGTTGTTTACGTTGCCTTCTTTTCTGCTAGTGGAGAGGGAGACATATAGTTGCAACAGATTTTTACGTTGTAGCCTTTCATATTCGATTCTAAATAATTTATTCTCACGTCTTGTCGCTATTAAGCTTCCAAACGAATTGGATACGTCCCCCACTCGCTCTCTTGTAGCTATGTGACGTCACATTTTTTTCTAGCCTACAGTTGATCGAGCTTACTTCCGAGTAGATAAACTGAATGTTGACTGAACCTAATTGTCTGTTTACACACCAACGTTCCCCTGCGTACCTAAATCACCAATACGTACTAGCGAGTGTACCTATACAATTTAACACTTGGAGTTCGAAAGGGAAGAATATGAAGAACGAAAAAACGAGTAGGGTGAGGAGCAGAGCTCCATAAAAACATAAGGATCAGGGAAAGACATCGATTTAGATAAAAAGAATAAAAAAAGTTAATAATGAGTAAATCAATGATTCATTGTTATATTGGAAGAGGGAAATTATCATGTTTGTGTGAAGTTAGGATTTGCAAGGAGTAGTTGACCACATTTTTACCCGGATCCCTTCAAAGTGATCGAACGTGTTGCAAACATGTAGCGAAAATCATGATGGGTGCGCCAACATAATTGAAGAGCATTTTAAGGTAAAATAATGATCGCTTTTTGGCAAGGATAGACATAAAAGACTGGGACCGAAATGGTGTTGGTCTTATTGTTAACGTTTGGCAATAAAAGCAGCATAGTAACAAGATGGTGCCTAAATAACAATACGAAAAACATGCAAGTTAATCTTTGATCATTGATCCACAAAGATGAATATGTAGACACCAACTAATAAGTGAATCCTCACAGGAAGAAAATGAGCTTTGTTTTAGTTGAATAAAAGGTAAATATCCACTTTTGGCCCTATTTCACTACAGACGAGATGTAATTTTCTAAAGCATTCAACCATTTCCTTTGGATATGTGTGCGTTTGTGTTGCCAACATGCTGAGAATAAAGTGTGGTATTAAAAGCAAACATAACCGTCTCGAACACAATTGCATTAGCGAGGTCGTTTATTAAAAGCAGGAATAATAAAGGTCTAATGATCGATCTCTGGTACACACTTGAATTAATGTCATGTTGTGTAGATGTACTGTCATTTAGAATTAAAATAAATGGATATATACATTATGAAAGAAACATAATGTTTTACTTTGAATGTACCTGGAAGAAGAAAGAGGATTATGGATGGAACAAGTGACAACAAAAGTCAGTGTCCTACCTTATTTACAAGGAAACATTGTTGACTTATTTAATAGTTTAAAGTGCAGTCAGTGGCAATCATGTGCGTTGTTTCTTTCCATAAAAAGATATTAAAATATGTTTACGGTTTTATAGAGTAACAGTATATGTTCGGTGTAACTTAAAGGGTGACAAATATACATAGACAAGTATGCCAAAAATATGACAGTAAACTGAAAAATTATATTATTATATTGCGTTAAAGAAATGGTCGGTGTTGCTAGCGAGAGAGAATGAACACTAAGTAGGATTGCACGCGCAAACAGATTTTAGTACGAGCGGGACAGTCAATTGAGAACAATTCTTGTTTTGTTATGTTTTTATTTTTATTACGTACGTTTTATAATACTGATTTGCGTAGAACGGTCAGTATTATTGTGTTGTTGATGTAAAATATTCGGAAATTGTTTGCGCATGATATTAGGGTTTTATCGTGACGTAATGGACGACTGCAAGAGGTACGTGACATGATATGGATGGAGTAGACCAGGTGAAAGAAACCGAAGCGTAAAACTTGCATCATGGCCGTGAGAATCTGCTGTTTAAGGAAATATAGTTTAGTATTAAATCATGTTATACAATTTCGACAAGATGGGGTAAAGTATGTTGTATATTGCGGATCGAACGGGAAGATCAAGTTACGAGAAAGTATTGCAATGGAGAACTTATTACCGGCTACAATCGATGAAAGTGTGCGTATCATAGACGTGTCGGAACATACGTCAGACATGTCCCTTAACCAAGTTGGGGGCAGTTTCGGGTACAATATTGATGGCTATTTGGCACCACAGTTCACGAAACCATTTCCTTGATCAAGAATAGAAATAAATTAATCGAATAGAAAATGTTGTTATTGGTTGTTTAAAATTGCCGATAAAATCAGCAGGGTGACAGATTAAATATAGCGCTTGACCGTTGAAGTGTCCGGTGCGGCGATGTAACAATAAGTGAATAACATAAAGACATAGGCAGAGAGAGAAAGATGCAAATAAAAATAGATACAGAAGTATATGACGAAAGGAAAAATATAAAAGAAAACGGAATTAGAAGGAGTAAATTAAAACAAACGGGGGAAGAGGGGGAATAGAGCAAGTAGAGATTCGATAGCTTAAATTAAAGAGGCGATAAAGTAGAAATTGAAGGAAGAAGAAGAAAAATAATGAGAAAAAAGGAGCAAGAATGATATGCAGTGAAAAAAAAAGTGATGTAGAACTGTGTGAAAAGCGACGCATGAAAATAATAATGAGAAGAATATGAAGATGAAGAGGAATAACGGAAATATCCTATACTCTTACATTCTCTATTTCTCCTCTAAACCACAGAATAAAACTATTGCATTAATATCAGCTGGTAGTATTACAAATAGTCGTGAAGTGCCAACGAGAATGGTAATACCGGGTACGGAAATCATCATCCCGAACCCCATTTGAATGGTACGGGAAGTACTGGGTTGCGGAAGAAGCTTGTGTTGAGAAAATGCAAAAAGGATTTGCAACGACGATAAAAAAAAACTGAGAGAACTGGAAATCTTTTGAGACTTGTTGTCGCTTACTCTAGGAACCAACACGTGTCTCTGCCACGGAGCGATCACTAGCAATAACTCGTATAAGAACTCCTAGTGAGTAAACAACAACAATACTACTACTACTACTACTACTACTACTACTACTAATAATAATAATGAGAAGAAGAAGAGGAAGAAGAAGAACAATAACAACAACATCAACATTTACAACTAGAAGAGGAAGATTGAAAAAGAAAAATGCCATGTGAAGAAGTGGAAGACACGGACGAGTAATTAAATTAGCAGCAGAGCAAACGAAGGAAGAATAAGGAAAAGGAAAGAAGAAGAAGAAGAAGAAGAAGAAGAAGAAGAAGAAGAAGGAAACCGGGATGAAGTTTAACAGGATGACGAAAAAGGAACCAATGGGGTGAAAAAAAGATACACATATTATCTTATTACAACACCCCAATTTGGTATCTGACAATGTTATTTTAACCAAATTGAAAAACATTTACTTATCGCAAATATTCCGAAAGATAAATTCAGCCTTCCCGAGCCGTTTGGTTTGATAAACAAGTTACTAATGCGACAATCGCGACAATCGCGACAAGTGCTCTATCTTTCTCAGGTACAGTTTCGAATACCGTAGATGTCTCATGCTTTTCGTTGTAATTTCTTTTGTTTATTACCAGTCAGGTAACCTATGTCGAACGTTTATTTAAGGGTATTACTCACGGAAAAATATTGTCAACAGAAAATCAGTCTGACATATGATATTTGTTTATTTGTAACAAATTCATACAGAAAAAAATACCCGTAAAATAACAGCTTTAAAACGCTGTTAGATATAAAGCAACAAGTAAAAGTACAGAATCGTTAATACTCGATAAGTCGTAAACAAAACATATGTAATTTATATCAAACGCATTCAGAATTAAATCCTCTACTAAGCTTGAGAAGTTTATGACGTTTATAAAAGTATCTACTTCACACTGTTTCTTGTACCGTTTCCTCGACAATCGATATTTAATAGCGGCTACAATATTCTTACTGTTGCAGTATCGATTGACGAGAGGAGATATTTCACGGAAAAAAAGGTGAGAAATAAAAAGTGTAATAAACGTTAAAACTTGGCGAGTTATGTGTAGAATTTCATGCTAATGCGTTTGATATAAATTACATCTCGTTGTTTAATTCTGTATTCTGTTTATGAATTCTCGAGTGTAAAGTATTCTTGACTTTTACCTTGACAACGTTTAAAATGATTATTAGAAAAGGTGAAAGAAAAAGTATTAAGCACGTTACCATTTAGCGAGTTAGGTAGAGAATGTTATTCTAATGCGTTTGATAAGTATTATATCTCGTTGTTTGTCTTTATTTTTTAGTTACGATTTCTCGAGTTTCACGTATTCTTAACTTTTAACTTGACAGCATCAGAATGATTTTAACAAAAGGGTGAAATAAAATGTATTAAACACGTTACCATTTAGTTAGTTAGATAGAGGATGTCATTCTAATGTGTTTGATATAAGTTATGTGTTTTTTTTAGTTTACGAGTTATCGAGTGTTAATTATTCCATACATTTACCACGACATCAGTTAAAAACATTAAACAAACATGCGTACATCATGTATATACACATACAGTTTCGAGTGAATACACACGGATAAATGAGTGTGTAAACATGTCATACAATCATGTTTCTAAGTATGTAAATATTGTATGCGCTTACCCCCTCCCTCCACTGCATGGTGGAAATTAGAGAGCAAGTCAGTTTACACAAACTCGTTCGTTGCATGTTTCGACCTGCTTATTAGCCAGCATATTTGTGGCTCGTATAATGTGCAAATCGTCCGTGCTCTTCTTGTTGCATATTTGCTTGTTCCGTTATGCTGTCCAGCCTTTCTATTTCCGTTGCACGCACGCACACCTTTTCCGTTTAAAAGTCTCTAGCCCCTGGACCCGCAAATACTTTACCAGTCTGGCCCCTTGATCCCTTAAAAACTGTCAATCATCGGTTAGTGTGTCATGTTTCACGACTGATTAACTTCACTCTCTAATACCGCCCTTACCCTGCACCGATGTTAACGTACTTCTATGCGTCGTCGGCCATCTTTGTTTCTTCTACGTTTTTCTCAGCCCGTTCGACGCATTTGTATATCATTTTCCCGCCATACAAAATGCATAGAAACGTTTTGAGCGAGTGATAAAGGGAAGGAAGTAGGGACAAGACGATACTCTGGCCATGTTAAAGTCGGTATGTCTTTGGGGACATCGCATTTTAGGCAAGTCTAATTGAAGATGAAGATAGGGAGAAGAAGACAGGATGTAGATTAGAAAAAGAAAGAGGAGGTATAAGAACGAACATGAAGGGAGAGAGAAATAAAATAATACGGATATAGGATTAAAAGAGGGTAGGATAAAGAGGAATTCGGAAATCCTTTGAAGACACAAAGAAAGATAAAATAAGAGAGAGGAATTGGAAAGAAAAAGAGACGCAAATAAGAAAAAAAGGCCACACAAATAGAAAGAACATTGTTTTAAAAAGTACACTTGTATGTATTTAGGATCTGCATGAAAGTCAATTTTACTTACGAGCAATACCTGGCACGCTAGGAAGTAAGTGTAGTATCTGTTCCGATGGATACTGCACCCTATAGACGGGTGTCGTCTTGTCCTTCGGGGCTTGATTTACGCCGGTCTATGGGTTTGTCCTGTGCAGTTCTAGGAGGTCCACCCTCCCAGGCTTCGCCTCACCTCTTTGGGGAGGAGTAAGTTTATTGCTTACTGCCTGAGGCGCCCCTACCGGGGAATGCCGACGGGGCTGCCCAGGCAATTTTTAATGGCCAGAGTGCTCACTTTCTCGGGCGCTGGCTTTTCAAAACCCACTTACTCGAGCTGTGGTCACATCTTACTTGTGGGAGTAATATAAAACTGGCCTTGTGCCTAACTCCTGCAGAGGAGTAAATAAAAATGCTATGCTCCGTCCGGTCACATATTTCTTACTAGTATATAAATATGAAATATTAAATTTGTTATAAAGCCAATACGTAGTTAATGCAAAATAAATTGTTTCAGCCCATTAAAATAATTTCCAACGCTATTGATTATGTTTACATATTCATTTTTGTTGTAATTATCGCTTATGTTTAAAAACGTAACTCATAAATATATGACGTCATGCCAAAGCTATTATTATTATTTTGTAATAGTAGTGTTTGAACATCAATTTATAAGAAAGTCCAAATAGTTCCGTAAATAGAAACATAGATTGAAGGTTTTTATTTCGATTTTCCGCCATGACATCCGCTTTATTTGTTGGGAGCTTAGTATTTACTATAAATACAATATTATCCATTTCGAAAAGTAGTTAAAGTTGCTGATATGTCAAAATTAGACGAATTCAGCAATGTATTTATTACTTTAAAAAGAACAGATTTGAGTGTGCGGACTGACGGACAAAATCTCTATTTATATAAAATGCATTGGTAATACAACAGTATGTTAGCTCTTAAGTGAGATGGATGAATATAGGTTTAGCCACGAAGTGTTCCCCCACTCTTTATAATGATAGATACTAAACGGGACATACAATAAATGTCGATGATATATTTTCTATAGTCTTTGATAATATTTTAATTTTATAATACTATTTTGAGTTAATATATATTTTTTTAATTGTAATACTCCTTATCGTGAATCCAGTTTGATTTCTGCATATGAATATACCTTTCCGTGTATAATCAGAATGGGTTTACAAATACTCAGATATGTAAACATAAACTTGGAAGTTACGCATGTATATCCGTGTGTGTTTCGTGTGTGTATAGTGGTATATGTACGCATGTTTATGTGTGTAATTATAATTACAATTAACAGTATCGGACCAACTTAAGCACTGAAATAATGATAATAAAATTGCGCCTTGTTTTCATTTAAATCTGTTGGAGATAAGATAACATTTAAAATCATGACAACAAAATGTGTACAGTCTGTATGTACACATGTAATTGTGAGTTAATACACATGCATACATAAGTGTATGGCCCTGTTATACACGCATGATTCTAAGCATGTAAATAATGTGTGTGTGAACCGCCAGTGAATGGAGAACAGAATAGACGCAATATCGTCCGTTGCATGTTTTGATCTGCTTATTGGCTAGCACATTTGTTAATCGTATGATGTCGTGCATGGCTCCCGAAACCATCGGTATAGCATGACCAATAAATCAACAACTGCAGAATTCTGAAATAAACATATCTTCTTTATTACCTCAATTTAGCACTTTGTTTTCATTTTTGAACATTAACTATACCAAATTTATTCTATGTTGATTTCATTAGAAAATTCGGCACTTCTGCATTTCAACCGTCACTTGGACTTAATAATTGAAGAGTTTCATTCATTCCACCGAGTCAACCGATGTTGACTGTTTGTTGGATTTTCGTTTTAATTATAAATTTTTAAAGATCACTGTTGACTATTTTGAGAAAGTTTTAATTCATACAATAAAAACACATACTTTTTATTATTATTTTTTTTAATTTTCGAGGGAAGCCCTCATCTTCAGAAATAAAATAAATACAGCCACTCGCTGGAGTGTGTTTTTGCCAAAAAAAAATAATAATAAAAAGGACACACTCCAACCTAACACCACGGTCAACGATACACTGGTAAATAAACATTTTTTTTGAAAATTATTGACTTTTACATATTGTCACTTTGTTTTTACGATTCCACATGTCCTATATGTGTCACTTTAACAACGCATTGTTATCGCCCCCAAACAATTATTCTTACACTATACACAATGATCCAAGCAAACTACAACATTTTTCTCATGTATAAATATATATATATATATATATATATATATATATGTATGTATATATATGTATATAATATGTATATATAAACATATATATATATATGTATATATAAATATGTATATATATGTATATATAAATATGTATATATATAAATATATAAATATGTGTATATATATATATATATATATAAATATATATATAATGATTTTCTGAAAAAATAAGTGAATTTACACCTCCAATACAAAAGGGAAACATTGCTTAAACTATTATTTTGACATTTAAGAGTTCATAAATGCTTCACACAGAGTCAAAGCAAGGTGCCCGTTTTATTTGAGTCATAAAGAATGAGAAACATAAATCTAAAATTAAATACATTTTTTTAAATTAAATAAATATTTGACGCTTCTTGTTCTTTAAGCCGGGGTGTTGTGTAGTATGCACTGATGATAACTCTTTGTGAATAACTTTCTATTTTTCATACTATAAATGTGTATATTTACAAAAATAGATAGAATTAAGTGTGTGTTAATTAAATGTATTTTGTGATCAAATCGGAGTATATTATCTTATGTATATATATATATATATATATAAAATATATACATATATATACACATATATATATTAAAAATATATACATATATATACACATATATATATATCAAAAATATATACATATATATACATATATATATATATATATACATATTTATTTTTATTTTTTATTCTAATATCTTATTAAATATTCTCCAGTTTAAATCTCAACTTTTACTTTTCACCCCTACCCTTTTTATCAAACCTTATTAAACCTGCCTTACACTAAATTTAAACAAAGATACATAACACTCTAAGCAAATAACGCGTCCAAACGAGAGTGACACGTGACTTCACATTTCCGAAACAGATGACAACAGAAGCTGAAGAGAGCCGGAAGGCTAAGCCATTCTGTGCTTGAAACCGACGATACGAATGTTTTACTAATTTTACTGTACCAAAACAAATGAATATTACGCTCTTAATTTTTAATTTTTAACTTTCATTCTCAATTAATCGAGCACTCTGTTTGGATTTTTCCTGTTATATTACAAAGAAGTTTACTACTTTCTGTTGTATTTCTTTGTAGTCGCTGTTCGACAATCACCATGAAGACGGTGTTGTGGTAACCTCGTTTCGCCCTTGGATGGGATTTCGGACACCGACTACAACGTTCGCTGTCACTACCTATCATACAAAACGTCCATTATGTCTGACGGATTGAGGCGAAAATGGGAATGGGAAGAGAGAAGTCGGTATGGCGGGCGCTGAATAGCGCGAAACGACCACTGGTAAGACTGAAGTCATATTTGCAGAAAGAGGCGTTATTTGGTGAAAAGAGGTCTGAGGGTTCCCGTGACGGTGGTGTGCCTTGCCTTAATGGAACTTCCTTGCCTCCGCAGGGTGATACCCGTTAGATCACACCTATTATTAGTGGCTATTCTACTTAGATTTCATTAAAAAAACACATAAACTGTGAAATATCTGTTATGACCATTTTCAATGGATAGCTAAAAATAATAAGTCACTTTACTTCTATATTACCATCATTGTTAGTAGTATCTACATATGTAAGTATTATTCTTTATTATTTTCACATGATATATTATCTAATTTACTTACTTTGAGTGTGATGTTACATTAGCTGTCAAAACTGAAAAAAGAAAGTCACTCTTTGCTGTCATATTGACAGACACATTAAGAAATAATAGATAGTGGCTAACTTACAAAGTGTTAGATGGGTCAAGAAAAATATGTAGGAAAATAAGTGAGATTAGTGACCTGTTCCGTTAATTAACATTCATGACTAATTAGAAGCAGTAAAATGGATGTTTCTTAACATAACTCAATCTCAGAACTAAAGTATATTGTATTATTTACTTTCTCTTCAAGAGGTTTGGCACAAGGCCAGTTTTATCTTACTCCCACAAGGTAAGATGTGACCTAAGGTCGGGTCGGGAAAGTGGGACTTGAAAAGCCAGCACCCGAGAAGGTGAGCAATCTGGCCATTAAACATTGCTGGGCAGCCCCGTCGGCATTCCCCGGTAAGTGCGCCTCAGGCTGTAAGCAATAAACTTACATCTCCCCAAAGAGGGGAGGCAAAACCTGGGAGGGTGGACCTCCTAGAACTGCACAGGACAGACCCATAGACCGAAGGCCAAGATAATACCAGTCTATGGGGTGTAGTATCCATCGGAACAGATACTCCTATTTATCTACGTCCCACAAAGTAGAATGTGACACAAGGTCGGAAAGTGGGAATTTGCACTCTAGAGGAAGAGTACGGGGTTTCTTTTAAAAAAATGCATGGGCAGGGCGCCTCAGACAGTAAGCAATAAAATTACTCCTCCCCAAAGAGGGGAGGCAAAGCCTGGGAGGGGGTTAACCTCCCACAACTGCACAAGACAGACCCATTGACCGGCGTAAATCAAGACCCGAAGCCCAAGACAATACCAGTATGGGGGGCAGTATCCATCGGAACAGATACTACACTTTGATCTTGGCCAAAAGGATGCATTTTTCTTGTTACAGTCTTAGAGTAACACACATTCATGAACGCATATTCAGTTAAAAAATAATATCCATATAAACAAGCAGCGAATGTGTGTGTAGATGTGTATTTATGCAATTGGCATACAGTAGTTTCAAATGACGGTGTATATGATATTGAGTGGGAATATGATGTCGGCGATTCTCACTCGTTTGGCAACATCTATGTATTATTTAGTGTACGAAAAAAAAACAATAATTCTCAATACCGATTTGAAGCATTCGTTATTAATAAACCTACTTAAAAACCGGTGATGTTATATTAAATACTTTTTCATATTTTACTTTTTATTAAATACATTTATATTGAATAAACCTCTAATTTTAAGAACATAACGAGGAACTTCAAGCGACATTATTATTTTAAAATGTATCGACGAAGTGTGGTGTTGCATCATGAATCTTATAGTAAAGTAATCCCCTAATGTACCCCTCCCCTTTAGAAGTGAGTAGTGTAAACAGTTATTTCTTTTGTGTAACGTTTTAATGAGCGGGTGTAGATTTCAAATGTGATCTGCATTGTATGTATTCATATCATTGCACATTTTTGTTTTTAAAATAGAGGACAAATAGAATGAAATAAAACATGCAATGAAAGAAAGAAAAACACGAGTAATTATAAAATAATTTTTTGTTGTTGTTAAAAAAAGCTTAATTTGGTAATTATTTTCATCTGTGCGTCGTTTTCAACATAGAAGAATCGAGTCTATGATATTCAAAATGTTTACACTGTTGTAGGCTTCGAAATTAAACTTATTGTAGAAGAGTAAAATGTTTATATTTTGAAGAAACATCAGCGTAAAAAGAATTGTGCTTTTGTGACACAAATGCACCCAATATAGGGAATCCTTATTTTGGAATTGGTTTTAATGAAATCGACAGCACTCGGCTAGCTAAGAGTTGACTGACTGTAACTGAAACGTTATTTCTTGAAAGGAAAGTAATTGCGAGATATGTCACGAACGCGGAAACTACACATAATAAAATCGGTTTGGGCATATCGGTTTGAGCAAATCGGGTTGCGCAAATCAGTTTCGGTATGTGCAAATCGGTTTCGGTTTTAACGATCTAAGGAAAGCCGGTGTGAATCGCTTTAATAAACTCTGTTTCGGAC
The DNA here is from genome assembly GCA_963556195.1 of Sepiola atlantica. Taxonomy (NCBI): domain Eukaryota; kingdom Metazoa; phylum Mollusca; class Cephalopoda; order Sepiida; family Sepiolidae; genus Sepiola; species Sepiola atlantica. Next base: position 44,593,307 of record OY744546.1, read on the forward strand.
CCTTGTAATAATTATTAAATATGTCGCCGTATATATAAGCTCTTTTAACAAACGAATGCCTTATTATTATCATCTCTCGACACATAGAATCTAGGTGGTTTTGTTTTGATACCTTTCTCAACGTGCGTAAATTGGAATGATGCATTCGATAAGATATTAACACGCTGTACCCGATATCATAGTCCGAATTAGAATCTATAAGGTGATTCATAAGTTACTTAGCTATTTAAAATGATTACCATATGAAGCACAAACATACTATGAACTTTTGATAATTGTTATCTTACTCTCTAATTACTGCTATTTGTTATATTAAATTTGTTCGTTTATATATTTGTTTCTATATATATTTATTTTTATTTATTTAAATTTGTGTAAATCATCATATGTGCTTTTTTTTCAGGCAGTATGTCATTTTCAATTGAAGAGCGAATTTTTATTGTTTATTCATATGCCGAAATTTGATGAATCTCCCACACTTGATGAAAGGCAATGGAAACGTGATGTGAACAGAAAGCCTCCGTCGCACAACACTCAATCAATCAAATATGCTACAAAGAGTCGTAAATTCCTTGCAAAAAAGAATGAAGCTATGCATGCAGAACGAGGGTGGAAATTTTGAAAATTTGTTGTAATTTTAAACTCTCATAAATGAATTTGTTGAATAAACTTTCTGTTTTGTATTACCGTATTTTTTAACTTCAGAATTTCAAAAATAAATAGCTAAATGACTTATGAATCACCCTGTACTACGCCAAACACGAAAGCAATGCATTACAAGGAATGGTGATAATTTATTACTAACGGAGATTTGGTATATGTCTGTATGAAGCAGTAAGTCTACTATTACTACATTTTAATGCTTAATTCAGTTTGTTATACCATTTCAGATTAATGCACTATATTTGAATTATAATTCCGGGGGCGCAGGGTAGGATCAGTAATGCTGTCATTATGACATCCTGTTAGGGTTTATATTCTCCTTTAGGCGATAGTGTACTATATGTTAGTTCGCCACGATACCATACTTCCAGACATTCCATATTCTTGGAGGAACAGTAAATAATATGTTTCTTCTTTATATATATATATATATATATATATATATATATATATATATATATATATATATATATATATATATATATATATATATACACGTGCAAACAAAAATTCGCAATGCAAATTATTCACCAACTGATGTTTTGAATAATACTTATGGTTCGTCGATAGGTGAACAGCTCATAAATAATCGCACCTGTGCCTCTAAATTCAGTGTCGACTTATTCTCCATTCTTAGTAAGTCGCACTCTCCCTATCCTCTCAAGATCCTGGAAACAATCTATATTAAGTCCTTGAGACCTTCTCTTTGCAAGCAAAGAGAAACTCTCCTCGGGCTTAATGTTGTTTCTATTTGATTGAACTTTTTTCTTTTTTTACCCTTTTTTTTACCCCCTTCCCTCGCTATAATTCTCATAGCATCTTTTTTATATTTTTTATTCGATACCTCGATATTTGGATCTGTTGAGCGAGGTACGAAACCGGTCAGCTGCCCTTTCATCTTTTTACTTTCTTAATTCATTATGAGTAATAAATATTGTCTCTTCAATTCCATTTTAAAGTTTTGTACGACAAAGAATATATATATATATATATATATATATATACTAGCAGAAATTTGCGACCGGAGGAAGCATATTTTCTTAGTAATAATAACACAAACAATTTCAACTTGTATAAATGTTTTTACTTTTATTTTCCGGTCACATCTCTTTTGCATTATTGGTTTTGCTCGCCGAAACGTTGTCACTCGCTGTGTAAGTTTTTTTTTATAACGGGGGTTTTCTGCGTGTGACCGAATCGTTGTGGTCGTTAATACACCACCTAATGGACGTTTCCCTATGATGTATAAATGCCCTGTAACTCAGTACGATGTACCTTTAATAATTTTACTTCAGTAATTTTTAAGTTTATTTTATGCTTTATTTACACCATTTATTATATTATGTCGTCATCTTCTTCATCATCATTTACGCTGCTAAAACTCCTACTTCATAATTTTCATCATCTTCTTTATTTACGTCATTAATTTATTCACTCAACTATTTTACTCTCTCTATCTGACATTGTTTTTGATGCTATTACATTAGCAACCTTCTTTTCTTTTTTAGCGTAATTTATTTAGTGTATACTCTTCTTCTCTTCCTCTACATTGCTACTCCTACTACTACCTCTTTTATTCCATTCCTCTCACTAGCTCTCTCTTTTTTTTCTCCGCCTTCCACCACATTTTGTATTATTCGCACGTCTCCTGACCATGGAAATTTTTTAATATGCAAACAAGCAAGTACAAATGCCAGACTTCTAGTATAATACAGATCAAGCAAATCGCATTACATTTTATAATATTACTTTTTGGGATATAGAGAGCATGCTATCCCGTGTGATTAGTCCTGTCTAGCACTTTCATAACTTTATTACTTCCAGTCTAAGTGTTAGCGCCCCCTGTTTGCATTGCGCCGCTTTTTTATCAGCAATATATCGCTTACGCAATAGGAGCATTTTCTCACGTTTGCCCGGGACGCGAATGAGTTTTCTCACATTTGACGACACATATTCGTAAGTCACCTCCAGTATGGTCGTGCTCTATTGAACTTCCATAACCTCTATCTTCCCATGCGGCATTTATTCTCCAGAATGGCCTCAAGGTCATTCAATATATTACCCAATTATCCTTCCGGGTAGGCGTACAAGTATAAAGGCTGTCAAACGTCGGAACTCTTACCCTTACCATCAACGGATGCTATAAAAAAAAACGCTATGCAGAAAATTGGACACTATCGAGGTCAGTAGAGTAGCCATCTGTTGTCTCCGGCATTCGTCATCTTCTTTTGACTTTATATATTGACCTAGGCGTGTCTGTTTTAGTTAAGCACTGATGCACAGTTATATTTGTTGTTTTTTTTTTACTTGTTTCAAGATTTGATCGATGACAACAAAACCACAAGGACACTCATTTGCGGTGATAATGAACGGCTAACGGTTGTGTCCAGATGAGTGAGTACATTACCGAGAGATTAGGTGTTCAATCTTCACACCTGGATCTGACTACATGCGAGTCGCACTATATTTGTATATTGATTTATTATTATAGTAAAGCTGAGTTACTCAACGAAAAAAGAAAAGGGAATATCACCACAAGTAATAAGACTAGTAAACCCGTAACTGCAGATGGAAGAGAATGCGAAAAAGAAAGAGGAATATAGATTGATAGAGAGAGAGAAGAAGAGAGAGAGAGAGAATGAGGTATGTTATTTACCTCCTCCCCAGGAGATAAGACGCAAGGTCAGATGTTTTCGAAAAGCAAACGCACTAGGAAAAACACAATTTGGCCTAAGATAATACTCGAGCAGCCCGGCCAGTATTTCCTAGAAGTGATGCCTCAGGCGATTAGCAATAAACTAACACCTTCTCATAGAGAAAGTGAATCTCTTTTAGGTGGACTTCCTAGGACAAAGTTACAGTCGGGCTGATTGTCAATGACGTATCCTTTATTTGTACCAACACTTACTCAAGCTGTGACAGGTAAGTATAGCGTGCAGCAACAGAAACATTAAGAATCTGCCATTTTTTTTTTATTTAACGGGCTAAGAAAAACACTTTTGCATAATTCAAACAATCGAACACGAGCTCAATGGGGTACTCAACGGGTCAGAGTTTTTCTAGTTGAAAAATAAATTTACTAGCACCATAATCGGTTTTGTTCGTGCATTATATTAAACACAAATTACAGCAGTAATTTAGAAACTAAGTATGAATATTTCCTTATGTAGTGTTAATAACACTATTGGACTTGAATAATTGTAATTGAGCACTAATGCCAGCGATATTTCGAGTTTTATTTAAATCAAACACTAACATATTAAGCAAATGATTAAAAACGAACATAATGTATTGGCTGGACAGTAATTATTGCAATGATTTTAAGTCTCTATTTTCTTCAACTTAATTCAATTCGAAAGAATACCATTAATTAGTCTTAAAGAAATCGTCTAAGGCTACGTCTCTAAGGGCTCCCTAGAAACAAGTGAGGACGCTCTTTTATCTCATTTCACATACGTAATATTGCTAAACACGCACACTATATTGTTGGTTATTGTAATACTGTAATTTTGTAATATTAATTTCTAACCTATTATGTTATTAAAAATATAAACATCATTGGTAATGTACAGTGTATTTAGTGGTATCTGTACAGCGCCAGTGATTTACTGCTTTCAATTATCAGCTCCTACTGGCGGACAGAACGTGTAGGTCAATGATTCATGTATTAATTGACTTTTTTCGGAAGAAGACGTATGACTATTCTACATCAGTCGTCTCTGTGGTTTCTGGTATACACCTAAAACCTAATTCTTCCACAGTATTCAGTACATTTCTTTTTCAGCATTTATATATAATTTATTTAACATGTCTTGTCATTGCGTATTTTTTGTTAATTTATTTGAGTTCATCTGTCTCATGTTGAGGAGTGTTCTTTTTATTTCTAATGCGATGTCGACCTCAAATTAAGCACTTGTGTAGTAAAATACACGCACAGGTTTCACATAAGAGAAGCATGTTTTACTTCAATTTATTTTGAAAGTAACATTTTCGAAGCCCATTAATATGTTCATGTCACGTGTCGTGAGTTACCATATCTCTATTCAACATTTCCAGTAAATGATACTAAAATAATAAACTGATGCAGCGATTATCTTGTTTCGTTACGTGTTCACTTATATTATAGGTACATGATGTTATTTCATCATCATCATTATTTAGTAATAATGCCATGTATTCGCTGACTCTCTCACTCCATCTCTCTCTGTGCTCCATCACACATGGTAGGTCTTCATAAGAGCATTGTAAGTCTTCTGCTACTTGTAAATATTTATTTCAGTCATTATGTTAATTTTTTTACGTTTCCGTTTGGACTTTTTATTGTAAATCGAACCTCCCTATTTAAGTATTATAAACGAACAGCATGCACTTTTTTAATAGTACTTATAATTTGACGAGGAATTATTCATTTTCCATAACCCAGTTATTTAAATAAAATATGGCAAGGTTCCACTCATAGCACGTGTTCCTGCCTTGGCAGAGTACAACATCGACTTCGGAATCTAGTGGTGATGTCATCTCCACTTCCCCGCATCCCCTTTCTCACAAAATTGATGTTGCTAGTCTTTCTCTACTCTCTCGTTATTTTCACGCTAGGTGATCGACTGAGCTCAAATCTCTGGATTCATTCATGTAAAATATAAACAACAAACTCTCGTCTTACTACAGCTACTGTAAATAATTTTTATTTAATTCTTCTATGTACCAAAACTAAAGGAACTCCCATTCTTTCAAAGAACTATCTGTGTGTGGAAGACAATACCACGAGGCTGTTTCGCAGCTGACTGCAACATGGTCGTCTTCAAGTCTAATGTCAACAAATTCTTGTTCAGCCATCTTCTTAAATAATTACATTTTCTAAGTGTAAATCATCGTCACCAATCGTCAGGGTGTTATCGAACTGTCAACCTGACAAAATTATTAACACGTTATCCTCGTGTGTCTTTTGGATCTTGATAAGCGGTGCTTCATTAGTACATAAACAGAAATAACCAAAAGAGGTTCGCTGAAAACATGATAAGAAAGATATAGGATATCATTATGTTTTTTGCACATAGCTTTGCTGAGACATGTAATGTATTTTAAGGGTTACGGAAGATTGAAGAGGGTTGTGAAACATTGATATCGAGCGTTTAGATTTAATATCCATCAATTATACGACGTAAATAATATTAGTCCCAATTTTGTATAAAACCTCCTCGAGGTATAGTAATATTTAGATGCAGATTAAGCTTAGAATCGAGGCGTATTGTATCCAGGTGAGAGAGAAAGCTGACTGGTATTATCCTAAGCATCATCCTAAGCAGAGAATCGGAAAACGAACAACTCAATTTCTTCTGTTGTTGTTAAGCGAATAAAACTTCTGCAATAAGCCCATGAAGATCGTTCATCAGGATGTTTGGTCTGCATAAAGTCTTGTTCCTTGGTCATAGCTATACCTTTCAGACATATTCTTATTATATGGGGGAGGGTAAGAAAAACACATTTGGGGGAGTAAACATTTTTTTTCTTTTGTTTACTGAAAATATTACTATGTATGGGGAGGGTAAACAAATTGGGGGGGGTAATTTTGTTTCTTCTTTTAACTGAAAATATTACTATTTGCAAACTTTTACCTCTGTTGTATTTCTGATATGCTTGAAATACTGACGACGTACTGATATTTTGGCATATCATGATATATCATTATTGTCGGTGGCGGTGAAGAAGTGTGGGTAAGTGAGAGAGGAAGATGCCCGCACAGGAATTTAACGGGTAGATTTTCTCGGCCTTAAATCGCCAATCAACTGTTGATATCAATTTTGGGTTGTTATTATAAAACAATTTGCGACTCCTCACCTCCACCTGTAAACACCCACTGCGATACGTAGAAATCAATGTAGCCACGCCCCTAGTGCGTTTTATTCGGCAACGGGTGTGTACTTCTGCTGCTAACTTTTTACAGGTGGTTCAATCAACAGTCATTTTATTTTTACAATCATCTATATATGTATTTTTTCCGATTACCTACATTTGTATTTGTATGCGATTATATATTTTTATCCATCAATTATCTTATGTTGTTTTCTCTCTGACAGGTGGATCTACTTCAACCAACGATTATTTTATTTTTAACAATCAATCATGTTATGTTGTTTTCTTCCGGCAAGATGCGTGCACATTATCATGTCAAAGTATCTATCTAGTACACCCGGATTTTATATATAACAACCCTGGCACTCAGAGTAACAACACCCAGCGGTTGCATACGAAGTCGAAAGAAGGTTTGCTCAGAACACACAAAGAATGGTTGACATACGCAGAAGCAATATTTTTATCATCACTCCAGGGGATGTTTCTCACACGTTCTTGTTTGCGATACAGACTGGCAATAACGACCATATTACGACGGATCATGATGTTGACTCCCCCTGGATATTCACAAAGAACCATCGTTACAAAAGTAATGTGGTTTAAAAACAGAAAACATGTGTTGAAGATCAGTACTTTTATTTAAAACGCAATTATGTGACAGAGAAAAAAAATTTAAAAAATGATAACGGACACATCCGGTTTAGAAATACATAGAATAAATGTTGACATAAAGAAAAGAAGACATATACACACATCGATAAATGAGACGATAACAGATGGAAGGGGGGCAATGGAGGATGGAGAAGTGGGAGGAAGGAAGGGATAGAAGGAGTGTCGTAAGAACAGTAGTGGCGCAGAAGAAGGATAGTAAGGGGGAAAGGTAAATCAATAAATAACTTAACCAAATGAGAAGAAAGTAAATATTAAATAATAGCAATAGTTGCAGGAAACGCGTAAAAGAAGAAAATAAGAAAATAAAAAAGAACAAATTATAAAAAACGAGTGTAGAGAGATGAGAGAACAACCGAGCTGGTAAATGTATGAATACGGCTTTTGTCACGCTTACAAGATTGAAAGAGAATGATATGATCACAGGTATCACGCTGTAATAAGAAGAACAGTAGGAAAAAAATAAAAGAAGACGCAGAAGACGAAGGAAGATTAGAGGGAATAGGAGAATACACAAGACCCCCAATTTGAAGGAAAAGAAAACTAAGAAAAAACAGATCTCGTATGTTAGAGTTGTTGCTTTTGTTGACCTTGAAAGATTTAAATAGAAGGTTACAGTTACAGGTATTAAATGGTGCTAATAATGATAATGATGATACTACTACTACTACAACTACTACTACTACTAATAATAATAATGATAATAATAATAATAATAATAATAATAATAATAATTATAATAATAATAATACAGAAAAATGAAATATGAATAGAATAAGAAGATGAAGAAGAAGAAAAAGATGAAGTAGAAGAACAGGAGAAACAAGAAAAACAAGAAAAAAACAAGGAAAGAAAAAAGCAAGAGTAAAATAAATAAAAATACAAAAGAAAAAATGGAAGACAGAAAATAGAGAATAAACAGAAGAAAAAGAAGAAGAAGAAGAAGAAGAAGGTAAACAAATAGAGAAGACAGGGGGAGTCAGACAGAAAGGTGGGCAAGAGAAAAAGAAGAAGGAGAATAAAAAGAAGATAAAGAAGGAGGATTAAAAAGAAGTAACAAGGAGAGAGAAACGGAGGGCAGGAAGACATACAGAAGTAAAAGAAGCAAAAAACGACGAAACTACATATAAATAATAATAATCATAATAATAATAATAATAATAATAATAATAATAATAATAATAATAATATTAATAATAATAATAATAATGAATTATTTTCTTTTATTAAAATCAATTAAAAAAAAATTATTTATTTATTTTATTTTTATTTTTTAAATGGTGTCGGCCTAAGCTGACACCAGACAAAATATTTGTAGAGGGTCGAGGAGGATGAGAAGACCGAGGAGGGACCGCACACACCAGACCTCCACTGGAAAAGTCAGAGAATGCTGGGACCTTGGGGAGGCTTATTGCCACCCAAATCCCAGAGAAGACCAATTGTCTTTATCAGCGAGAAATCAATGGTAAGGGGCTGTTGCGATACTGCATCGTTAACGAAAAGAGGTGAAGAATATTGGAAATCTGGGAGGGTTGTTGTCATTTAGACTCCAGGGAATACCACTGGTTGTTGTCTGTGAGTAATCACTGACGATGATCTGTGTGAGAACTCCTAGTGAGTACAAATAATAACATAAGAGATGAGAACATGGCAGAACTTGTACATATAGAGATACCGCTTTTGTCGAACTAACAAGATTGAAAAACAACGGTACGATTTACAACTATTAATCTATAATAATAATAATAATTAAAAGGAGCAAAATAAAGAATTGAAAAAGACAAAGAAGAAAAGAGGGTTAAACAGAGGAGGCGAAGGAGGCGGAGATGGAGGAGACAACTTAAATGAAAGGCGAGAAGAAGAAGAAGAAGAAGAAGAAGAGTTAAAAGAAGGGAGATTAAAACGCATGTGAGAAGAGCACGGGCAGAAGAACACGAAGAGGAAAGAACATTAGAAGTTAAAGAAGACGGAGAAGAAGAATTAAAAGAAGCAGGCAAAAAAGAAGAAGGAAGATTTAAAAGAGGATGCGAAAGAATTGGACAGACACAGAGAGAAGAGGAAGAAGACGAATAAGGTGAAGGATGATCAGAACACGTAAAAGTAGAGTCAGTAGTAGTAGTAGTAGTGTAGTAGAAGTGGTAGTAGTAGTAGTAGTAGTAGTAGAAGTAATAGTAGGATTAAAAGCGTATGACAGAAAAAGAAGACAAAAGAAATGAAGGAAGATATGGAGTATAAATATAGCTAAGTGTAGGTAATGATAGTAGTAGTAGTAGTAGTAGTAGTAGTAGTAGTAGTAGTGGAACAAGAGAAGAAAAAGAGAATTAAGAAGAAGTAGAAAGTCGCTACTACTGACCAGAAGCATTATGGCGGCTAAAGTGAGTTTCTGTCGAACATTGAAACTGTCACGGTCATTTATCTGTTTCTTTTAACAGTCGTACTAAAAGAATTATCCTGCGATAATAAAACTTCGAGGAAAAGAATCCATCTCACTGAAAGACTGGACACGGCGAAGTGAGGGAGCGAGGAGTAAACGAGGAGGCGTTCTGGAACGAATGTCGTGGTCAGTTTAAAACCCTGATAGCCAGGGGACTAATAAAATAAGAAAGCGGACTGATTGTGATAAATGTATTACGGTCACTGACCGGGCTCAAAATAGGAGGTGCATATATAATTGATCTATGAGATGTGAAGGAGACAATAAATAGTAGATCTGCATAACAAATCAGTACTGAAGCCGACTGGTAAAGCATGAGTTATTTCCCCTGTGATCACTACTACTTGAATAATGAAAACAAAAATGTTACTCGATTTTAAATACAAACTAATGGATTTTTATTTTTATTTTGTATTATTTGAATTATTCGTTTTACTGTTATCCTCATATTTCGGCAAATGTAACCTCCGACTTTCTTCATGTGTTCCTTGTCGATCTTGGGAATCTTGATGTCGAACTCGGGAATCTATAGGAAATTTTAAACGGAACCGTTTATTCAATCCACAGGGGTAGTTTACTCTTGTCTCGTAAGCCGTGATCGAGTAGAAGTCTAAAGTCATTTTTAACTCAAGAAGATTTAACTTGAAACTGATTAAATTTAGCGCTTTTATCCGTCGCACCACTGGTCTTTGCAATGTGCTCTCTGACATTCTTCAGTTGTATTGTGTCGAAGTCGGGAATCTTTATGTCAACCACGGAAAACTATAGCATTTCGAACCGACAAATTTACCATTAATTTTTTTTTGTAGTTACCTGTAGCATAATGAATATTTTTTATTTTGTAACATTTGCAATATATATATATATATATATATATATATATTCCTGATCTGGCAACATGGAGAAGAGTCACTAATGGACTTTTACAGACACCTTAATAACTGCCACAACAGCATAAAATTCACTACAGAGCATTAAACCACACACATCCCATTTCTAGACGTTCTCGTCAACATCACCAACAGACAGATCACCACATCACTCTACACTAAACCCACCGACGGACACGGTTACCTCAACTTCAAGAGCTGCCACCCGAGCACCACAAAAAAATCAATTATTTACAGTGAATGCCTACGCATCAAAAGAATTTGCTCGGATTCCACTGAATATAACACACAGGTAGGCATCATAGCCAACCACTTCCTCCACAGACACTACCCCTTCAAAATAATTAAACAATCAATAAAGAAAGCATCAACAAAAAGCAGACTAACTCTTCTAACAAACAACAAAAACAAAACTCTATCCTCACAAATACCAATGGTATTTGACTTCAACCCTAACACCAACAAACTACAAGACCCTCTCAAAAACATATTTAAACAATTACAACACGACCCCAACATCAGCACTATATACAACAAACCACCCATCTGCGCCAGACGACAGCTTCCAAACCTACACTCTTTGCTGACATCGACCAAAACACGCAACATTCCCGCACCACAGGGAAACAAAACATGTAACAAACCCAGATGCCAAATATGTCAATGCATCAACACCAACCACACATTCACACCTCCAGGCACCAACATCCAACTTAATCCCCCCCTCTTATCTGCGACAGCCCCGACGTAGTTTACTTATTATACTGTACTAGATGCAGGAAAGGTAACTATGTCGGGGAAACAAGCCTGGAGTTCCGCAAACGCTTCAATAATCATAAACAAACCATTAGAGACAAATCCACACGATTCCCAGTGGCCGAGCACTTCAATCTACCAAGCCATTCCACAGATGACATGAAATGCATCCTCATAGCCTCCAAATTCAGATCACAACAACACAGACGAAAATATGAAACCAAACTCATCCTCAAACTCAACACACACAACGCTGGACTTAATTTGGACCTGGGACTACTCAACAAATACACTTTCCACAAACAGGGTAACTAACCTATGCCATTTTCCTACGGGCGAAGTCTTGCGTGTGTCACGGTGGGATTTTAACTCTTAACTTTTAACAGTTTTTATTACATCTATTTATTTCGTTGTATGTAGGTTTTATTATCTAATATTTATTATAGTCATTTATTTATTTATTTAATCATTTATATATTTAAATATTGATCATTTATCTACTGACTTATTTATTTATATTATTTATATTATATTATTTAGATTATTTAATTTATTATCTTCATTAGTATTATATTTATTTATTTGAATTTTCATATATATTTGTTTTATATATATATATATTTTTATTATTATTAGACGCTAATTTTAATAAATAGAAAGTTAAATAAACGTTTTTTTAGAGAATTAAATTTTTAAAAATAAATGACCGCTGATACGAAGAAAGAAAGAAAGAAAAGAGCGAGAAATTAATTCAATTAACAGTTAAATTGAACGCAGTAACAGTAATTTCAAACAATAAGTCGACTACAACGCTAAAACATGTGTATGCTGGCCTGCACAGGCACGTACGAGTGTGTGTGTGTTTGTATGAGTGTGTGTGTATGTGTGTGTGTGTGTGTGTGTGTATCGAGCAGTAAGAGACAAAGAAAGAGAGAAAGAAAAAAGGCACGCAAGCCCAGACGAAGAGAGAAAGAACGAAAGGGAAAAACAACTATTCTTTAAACGGTTAAATTGAACGCAGTAGTAGTAATTTTAAAACAATTAAGTCAACTACAACGCTAAGAGATGTGTATGATTGATCGCATGGTGTGTGTGTGTTTGTATGTATGTATGTATGTATGTATGTATGTGTGTGTGTGTGTGTGTGTATCGAGCAGTAAGAGAGAAAGAAAAGGAGAAATAAAAAAGGTATTTGTGAATGGGTGTATGTATATATGTATGTATGCTTACGCGCATAGGCACGTGTCGGTGTATGTGTGTGTGTGTGTGTGTATCAATGTACATGTACACGTCCCATTACGTGTGTGTGGACGCGTATGTGCGTGTGCTCAGTTATACACATATTTAATTTATGATTTTTCTACTCTTTCCCCCTCATTGCCTGGGAAAACCTCCCACCGTACACACGCAAACCCCAAACACCGATGAAGACTGAAGGATCAGTCGAAAATTTTGTTCTCCATACCATCAACAAGAAAAAACTATTTTTCTTTACAGAACAACTTATATTCCTACACGTCACAAAATAAATAAATGGAAAAATAAATAATAAAAAGTTATAACACAATATAAACTTTTTTCATTTTATTTTTTTATATACATACTTATATATATATATATATATATATATATATATATTAATTTTAAATAAATAATTAAAAGTATATTACTTACATACGCTAGCGTTTCGAGCTTTCGCTCTCATCAGTGCAGGGATGATAATCTCAGACGGTCGCACGGTTCAAACCCCTGCCACAAAATTAACACCGTAAGCAAGCGCTGTAACCATTGGGCCACGGGACATTCATGAAGGGAATTTAAGTTCTATTCATGCGAAAGGCGCCTTATCTAGAAAGACTCACTGAATATATATATATATATATATCATTTTTTAATAATAAATATGTAATTATCATCCATCTACGTAAAATATTCATTCTTACGAAATGTGTAATGTAAAGATAACAGAACACACGGCACCTTTAACTCAAATCTGAGCGCCAAACTTATGAGGTCAATGTAAACCATTACGCGTCAAGTAGAGAAATACAATTGAAGCGATCAAAACAGTTAGCCGTCTTACAGTAGTCAACAAATCACGTTGACAAAGACATTGCATTTTAGCTTAGATTAAACGGCTCATATCATTTTTCTTAAAGCGCACAGCTGAAAAAAGGCTATAAATAATTATTCTATACTTAATATTTAATTAGTATTCACGTATGTATACGTTTCATCTTAACGCAATCTTCAATGTGGAGACAACTGTCCAAATCGATCGCAAGCGATCAAAAGATAGTTTTCTTGGGGTCCAACATTTTTAAATCGGATTGACAACGATTGACTGTTGATATCGGTATATATTTTTTAAAACTTAGTTCACCCTAAACAAGGCAAGTTTCCACTGTAGACGTAAGGGACTATTGCGGATTAGGGTGAAGGTTTTTGGGGATCATCTTAAATTGGGAGCTGTGCAGGGAGATGCTTGTTCATATCAGTTTTAAATTTCTGCATTTCTGTACAGCCGGAAGACACAGGGAGCAGGGGGGAGTTCCAAACGTCGGCAGCTCGAAAAAAAAAGCTATTAAATTAGAAGGCTCTCCAGCATCCGAGGACCTCCACAGTGAATCGATGGGATTAAGCTGATTGTCTGGGTGATCGAGTGTATTTACGCCGAGGGAGCACGAGAGCAGTGACTTCATCGGAGCACATTCCATTGAAGTACTTTTAAAACATGATGCAACATTGCGGTAATGGGAAAACAGTTAGAGCTTGGATGATAGTGATTTGTCTATTAGATTCTGACTTTTTTTACCTTGTCTAAGGAGATACGCGTGGATGGTGCCCTAGCCAAGATGCATGGGCGGATGGTGGCTTTCGGTGAATATTTCAGGGATTCCATATAATTGCGAGTTTTTCAAGCGGGATGATTTTCACTACTCTTGGAAATGCAGGTAGTTGTAATTCCTGTGGCGACTATCATCAAACGGATGCTTTTTTCGAGTAAGTATTTACGTTTTACGGAATATGCAGTTGTTCAGTGAGCAGAGACCTGTAAAGTATATGGTTTGGCTAGCCATAGAGTTATCCATATACCTACTGGACACAATCGTAACGTGTCATTGCATCTCTGTACAAGAATATGTCTGGACAGTTTGCTATACAAATACTTCACTCTACAAGGAAACACTGACCAACTATTCAAAATAACATAGTATTTGAAGACCAAATAGGATGCCCTCGACACAGCTATACATTGGCTTATACGAGCAATGCTTCACATTTTCCTAGTGATGTTACCTTAAGAAAAAGTTCTTAGCTGGATACTCCACCAGACTAGATGAATTCTTGTCGTGGAATCCGGTAAGACCAGGAGACCAAAAGAAAGATATAATATCACAAAATAAACAGGTTATTTGGTGAGGGAGACATTAATGTTCTTTACGTCTTTGCTGACTCAACGTTTGAGAGGTAGAATAGAATCTTGATTGAATTATATCTATGTATCTCATGTAGGCATCAAGTGTTAGCCATAAAAAGGATCCCCTTGATTAGTGAGAACATACTATAGCAAAATGAAAACAAATGATGTATTTCGGAAGTAAAGTGGTTGATCGTTGTCGAGGGCACCCCGAGGTCACCCCGAGGTCACCCTGAGGGCTCTCTTTTAATTCGCACAACACAGAATCTAAGTTATGGCGCTGCTTTTTTTTCCAGGATTACTCCCATAACATTTACTTTTATTATATAATCCTTGGTGTTTAGCAAGTTTTCAGTCTTTGGTAAGACTCGATTAATGATTGAACCCCGACCTCTTATTATAGACCACTAATGATTCTGTCAAATTGCCAAGTTTAGTAAAACCTTCTGATCAACACATGTGATGACAAGAAAAGCAATCGATTCCTGGGTGGAATTTTGTTCTCAAGTATGTGTGAAGCTCTCAGGAGCATATGCATGGATCGGAATAGATGGATTAAATTTGATTAGAGATGACTATCTGATCACTAGTCCTCTAATCATGCAAATGATAATTGATTACACTCTCTGTTTTATTTTGTAGTAAATTAATAACCTAATGTTTCGGAAATTTTAAGATAATGATTGATAATTTGTATTATTTGTATCATTCGAACTACTATTCTCATCTTGAGTGTTACTCTTACATCGTTTTCAGATGATGTAACCTCCGACATTCTTCAGATGCGTCTTGGGCAGCTTGTCAACAGTCGTGAGGATGCCTATCACATGCAGGTTTAAAATTGCCTTGAAAACACGTTCAGATGCTATATATCGTTTTTTTATATTGCTTATTGCATATTGCTATTTGTTCCAATACATGTTATTTTATTTGATTTAAGATGTGTACAACAATAGAAATGTATGGGTATTAAAAACTGCGGGGTGGGGGTCTAAACACCTACCAGTTCTTGCTAGCACCAGCTCTACTGACGGATCCCACAATATCAGAAGTCTTCATAGGACGACCGAAACGCTGTGTCTGCTCCTACCTTCCATAGAGCTTCATGTCACGGCGGAGCTCCTCATTTAAAGCGTATTCTATTGTTGCCAAACATTATTGGTAACTATAATCGTATATTTCTTTCAGCCAAAATTTCATTCATGCTTCACAAGTCAAAAGGTGTCGATTCTATTTAGCAAAATTTAAAACTATGCTATTTAAACTGTTTCCTAGAGTTCCAGTCGTAACCACCGGGTCTGTTTTACTAAAACCGAACCGACTACTGATCTCTGTAAGCAGCTCCTGTGATACAAATCTCCTGCAGTCAGTTGAGAGATGGTGTAACTCTACCTTCCAATCACGTTATTAACTTAGTTAGGCGAGTTCTTTGTAGTTATCATGCTATCTCTTTTAAACCTTGTCAGAGTTACTCTCCCATGGTACAGGCAACTTTAATATCAAGAGTACTGTACTTTGTTGATTCCATACCATGATGTCTGGTGGGCATTGTTAAGTACAAACACAGAGAAGATCAGCTTCTCGTTCAGGTCAGCGCCGACTTTACACGTATGCAATAAAAAGCAATGAGTATATATTCCAGACTGCTGGAGAACAAGCTAGAATTGTATCTACAAATGTGGCCCAATTACT
This sequence comes from Sepiola atlantica, assembly GCA_963556195.1. NCBI lineage: Eukaryota > Metazoa > Mollusca > Cephalopoda > Sepiida > Sepiolidae > Sepiola > Sepiola atlantica. Next base: position 44,609,685 of record OY744546.1, read on the forward strand.
ACCATGCGTTCATTATTATATAAGAAGAAAACATATGCCCCCCGGTCGGAGCTTGGAAAGATGGTGGCACGGTGAAAGAACAAATGCAACACCGACATCCAAAAGAAAAGGAAATGCACGAAAACATGGTCTCATGATTAACGAACATATACTATACTACTCTCCGGTAAAAGAAGGGGGAATGTTCAAAATTGAAAACAGAACGTATACTACACTACACTCTTCTTAAAAAGAGAAAGTAATGCATTTGATGATGCTATAATGCTCACAGAACAGATACTACACCACTCTCTGAATATAGAATCTGAAGACAAAATATTAGTATGAAATTATATAGTAAATGTAATTGAGCATTAAAAATAGAATATTAATCTAAATGATTGTAGAGTTTCGGCTTCAGAAAGACATACATTACATCTCAATTAGTAATAAGAGTCATGTATAATTTCTGTGATAAGCCATTTTGAGATAATCATAAGTTAAATAGAATAATATAATAACAGAATAAAGGGATAAGCAAATAACGTAATATCGAACATACGAACTGTAACAATAAACATAAGTCGGTGCCGATTAATGTCGCGAACAATAACCTAAAATAAGATAAATAAATACAGATTCAAGACAACTGAATAAATGAATCAATTTCAATATATATATATATGGTAACCAGCTGATGATCCCCGTGTTAATATTAGACGCTTAAGGTCTCCTGTTTTTGTTTCACTCTTAGATAATTACCCCCCCCCCCCTTTTTTTTTTTTTTTTACTTATATTTTATCATTTATTAATTTTCCAACGAATGTTAAGTCTGCAATATCTTGGATTTAGTTAGTTTGTCTGGGGATTTAAACTGCATTTGACATTTTTTTTTTAATGACTCAGAGCTTCTTTAGACTATATATATATATATATATATATATATATATATATATATGTGTGTGTGTGGGGGGTGATATTGGAAGGCCAATAATAAATAAGTCAACACGGTGGTATATTTACAAGAATGTGTATTTAACGAAGTACAGAATAGTATCTTACAGACACCTTGTTTGTTCTATGACGTAGGCTCCTGTGTACATAATGTCTAGCAGTGTCCATATCGTCACGAAATAGGATAAATGACCATCACACCATAGCACCCCCTTATTTAGCTTTACTTTGTATGGAGTCAATGTTTTTTTTTTTGAGGGGGGGGTATTACAATCAAGTCCGTAATCTTACGTTTATCTTTTTGATATTCGCTGTTCTGAATCAGTTTGCGAGATTAGTATTCTAAATGCGTCGAACACGATACCCATTAGTACGTTCTCTGGAGTATAATTATCGACAATATATTAATATCGTAGCAAACATTGCTCTCCGAATTTTGTGGAAAATTGAATATTGTTTTTTGGTATCATCATATATACTTGCAAACATTATTGAATACCTTATTCGGTAGGTGTACCCCTCTCTTTCTGAGGCTCTCTCATAAACATATCCCTGAACGATTCTGCCTGACCATTGTGTCTAGCCTGTGACGATGCGATACTACATATTTTGACAGAATTATTAAAATTTACTAGACGTAAATTACGTCCCGTTGTCTGATATAATACAGCCGACGACACTGAACACGCCGAACAATTCATGTAAAAATCAATGGTTACACCCGTTGTTGTTTTTCTTTTCCTTTCGTCATTGCAATATATCCGGCTATTTTGAAAAACTGTTCATTACTATTAGGTAATAGAAACCATCCAGTTAGTTAGCAACATCGATTTGTATCTTACACCACGGTCGGTCAGTTGTCGCCCAGGTTCTGAACTTTATAGAAGGTGTCATCGCTACCAATAGACAACCTTTGCAAAGTTTATCGCATTTTCAATGTTTTGTCCATACTTATCCGATAATATAGCTTCTCGTGACACTTTTAATTATTAAAATTCATGGATTACTTAAATGTAATTCTTTAAGTATTTTTTCGGTAATACTGCAGGTATACCCACTCGATTGCCATACATAAATACTTCATCCCAGATTGAACACACTTCTTAGATTTGTCACTGTTTTTATTTTATTTTATGTTTTATGTGTAAAAATTATCGTCTAACGTCTTTGTATAAATTTATTTGCGTGTTACCAGAATCTCCCTAATGGCGGTACACAATGTATTTTTTACGCCTACCTTTGTTTGTATGTAGGCAAGCTGTTCAGCATATGTTGGGATAAGATACTCCGTAAGCATGATACTCCGTAAGCATGATTCATTTTTGACCATGGAATAACTTTATTGTATAATTGTAATTGAGGAGAATGGTGCCCCATCTCAACAGTCTGTTTGCAACATGTGTTAATAATACGGGTTTGACCAATAAATCGTTAGATGGGTCTTATGATCAGTTTGCAGCAGAAAATGTATTCCATGAAAAAAAAACGATAACATTTGGTGACTGTAAAAATAATACCAAATGCTTTCTTCTCGATTTGTGTGTAACTTCTTTCTGAGAATATAAACGTACAAGACACGTAGTCGATAGGTTTTAGCGATCCGTCTTCTATTTTGTGTGATAGGAAAGTTCCAATGCCGTACGAGCTAGCATCAATAGACATAAACATTTGAGATTTAGATTATAGCGCGCCAAAATTAATTCTGATGTGAGGCATTTTGTAGTCCAGTCCGAAACTTTTTTTATGTTTTAATAGCTCATTCAGAGGATCTAAAAGATTGCGCATGTTTAAAATGAACATATTATACTAATTTTCACGGCCAATAAAACTTTTTAGTGACCATACGTTCTTCGGAGCCTGCATATTATTCATCACAGTAGCTCGTTTTTGGTATAATCTCCTACGTGCTCATTAAAGTTGTTTTTTTCAATTTTTTCCGACATTTGAAGATTTATTATTGAGATATTTGAGCCCGAATCGATTTGTCGATTCATATTTTTATTTAATATTTTAACCTACACAAAATTCCTGATATTTTAAACTTCGTCACTTTTAGCACTTTTAAAATAGTTTTTTTTAAATGTTATTTTTTACTCTACAGTGTGTACGTTTGTGTGCTATGCTACTTCAATTTAAACACTTTTTCATTTTATATGGACAATCTTTGTACAAATATTTCCTGCCACCTACAATACTGTTTAGGAATCCCATTATTTTTTTTACTTCATGAAGTTAGGGTAATTATTTTCTTTTTCTCAATGTATTTGTCTGATATGAGACACTCAGCGTTGTTTAATGTCTCTTAATTTTGACGAACACGAATAAAACCTTGAAAGTCTTCTGCAATATGTTGAAGCGTTAAATCAGATTCACTTTTAGTTTATTAATAACTCATTCATCTGATGTCTGCATCCATATTTTATACTAAACCCTTTGCGAAGTTTTTTACCAATTCATAATTTCTACCTGCGAATTCTGCCGATAGTTTAGTCGAAATCCTGCATGGTATCGGCATAAATATCACAAATCAAAGAAAAACCTTTTTTGCTAACACATAAATAAAATATCGGCAGAAATTTGCAGATAGAAATACCAAATTTCTAAAAATGACTGAAATTAAAATTAAACAGAATATCAAAATATCTTCATTGTCACATACGAATTAGCCGAACATTTCCGGGGAGAGATACATAAAGAGATACTGAAGGGAGTCAGATAAAGCGTCCTATTATAGGTCCTCTTTGTAAAGATTTTAAACCGACGGTACTGATGTCGTTCTGATCTTTTGCAATATATAAAGCTCCCTCCCTGGGTAGAGCTTATTTGTAAAGATATCGTCAATTGCCATTAGCTTTAAGGCATAGCTCATCAGGTCAAACTAATTCGAGCTCCGGCACTTGACAATGTTTACATTGAGATATTACTTACATTCAGTCAGTGTCGTATGATAGCGCACGGGGTAGGAGCGCCGACTGCCGAGGTTAATATTCAATCCCGGTTTTAGGCAATAACTGATCTAGCCGCATTGAAGAGCTGTGATACAGCGAAACAATCTGTATGTAGATGACTCCCCCTCTCTCTCTCTCTCTCTCTCTCTCTCTCTCTCTATATATATATATATATATATATTTTCTTTTCTTATTCGTCTTCTTCTTTATCTTTGTCGCATTCCCATTCTTTATATAATCCATATTTAACTAGAAAATTCATCGGAAGGACAATCACTCACCTACAAAGAATAGCGAAGAAAAGAAGACAAATGCGAAGCCACTGCAGCTCTTAAGTCGTCGTATGAAAAATTAATGTATATTAAAGTTCAAAATATGCATCCCATCGACCGGTGTTACGCACAAAGATTTTTCTCTTTCAACATATTTACCCGTACTGCTTGAAATTAGGTCCTGATACAGTCGATATGTAATTAGACGAATGACCCTAATGAAAGCAACGCAAAAGAGATTAAATGGTTGGCCTTTCTAAGACACCGGTTCAGCGCTGAGAATGACGCCATTTTGGATAATTGCGATTTTAAATATCAAGGCAGATAATGGCGTTTTTCTAATTCTTATCCACGTCGCAATGTCTTTTGTTGTTTTCCATCATCTCGTGTACGATATTTTTATTGCGTTCTTACCTTTTAAAAGAATTCCATTTTATTTCATAATTGCTGAAGTATCCGTCTTCAAGAAATAATAATTTGAAAGAAATGCGCACGAACGTAATAGTGAATGATAATAAACTAATACAAAAAGTGCAGATACTTTGATAAAAGCAATAAAAAAGAAAATATTCAAATCTTCATAAGAAGGTAGAATCATGAATAAAAGGTCGGAAAATGTCACAGAAAATAAATCCTTGAAACAGAACCCATACACACACAACCATATATATATATATATATATATATATATATATATATATATATATATATATATAATATATATATATATATATATAATGTATAGATATGTGTGTATATATATGTATATGTGCGTGCGTGCGTGCGTGTGTGTATGTATGTATGTATGTATGTATGTCTATTTTGTATTTTTACTGGCGATAAAAACATATCTGTTTTCTTACAAGATTTCAACTTCCTAAACGGTAAAGAATTTCATGTACGTAATAATTAATTAAAATGTATATATATATATATATATATATATATATATATATATATATATATATATATATATATATATATGCGTGCGTGTGTGTGTGTACTAGAACAACTTCTATTTTAAAACGGGTGAGATAAATTCCTTGTACAGAAGATTTTGCATTAATTGTATGTCTTTTTACAAAGATAACATAACGATATAATACTATGCCGTAAGGCAAAACAGTTAAACGAAAAAAAAACTAAATAAACAATTGAAGATATACATAAACTTATAATAACGTCGTTTAAAACTTGACGGGTTGTTCTGGTTCTGCCGTGATTCGACCCATCTGGAGGAATACCATCTAAATGAGGAAGCAGAAGAAAAGAAAAACAACTATAAGACAGCCTTGATAGACAAAGTTGTTTAACAACGAACGCTTGAAAATAAAATAAATTAAATAAGTCATTTTTTTAATTTAAATTGCAAATGTGTTGTTTTTCAAAAATATTTCACGGGCTTAATGTAGTTTCTATTTGATTGAACTTTTTTTTCTTTTTTACCCCTTTCCCTCGCTATACTTCTCATAGTATCTTTATTATATTTTTTACACGATACCTCGATATCTGGCTCTGTTGAGCGAGGCGTGAAACCAGTCAACTGCCCTTTCATCTTTTTAGTTCTTAATTCATCATGATTAATAAATATCGTTTCTTGCATGCCATTATAAAGTTTTGAACTACAAAGTAAAAAAGAATATATATATATATATATATATATTTATATATATATATATATATATATATATATATATATATATATATATATACATACATGACACGCGGGTAAGATATAGGGATTAATATGAAATTTGAATAAATTACCTTTCCGTGTAAAATGAGAGATGTAAAATAAACACTCCGAAGTTCAGAAATAAATAAGTTGTAAACACCAATGAAAATGATGGTATTGGATTAATTCCCCATGGTCTATGGAATACAAATATAATATATATATATATATATATATATATATATATATATATATATATATATATATATATATAAGAGAGAGAGAGAGAGAGTGAGAGAGAGAGATTGAGGTTGGCAATGATAGATCGATAGATATATATTAATAAGTTGTAATGCATAGTAAGACTACAAATTTAAACAAGAATTGATAGAAGACCTCTTAAAATTCATAAAGAATTGTCTACAAAGACCCGTGTCGCAACGGATAAAAGTGCTAATTATAAGCAGTTCTAATTGACAGTCACCTGGAGAAGCAGGGTTCGAAAGTCAATACAGGTGATACTAATAATACAATTACTTACTTCTTTACGAATTTCGTGGCTGGTGGAACAGGAGCAAGTAACCATGTTGACTAAATATATATATTTCCGTTCGAAATTCTGTACATATTCTCGAGTTCCATATAAATATTTCCGAGTTCGACGGAAATCGTTTCGATGTCGACGAGATACACCTTAAGATTGTCAGAGCTTATAGTGACCGAAAGTTTGTGAGTATAACAAGCAAAATGAGAATTGTAGACAAATTATCTAAATAAGTAAAATTATCGATCCTACTCTAAAAGATTCCGAAGCATTTATGAGAGAAATTGTCAGACGAACACAATAAAACTACCATTGACTCAATGTATAAACATTACGATATGAAATCCAAAAACAATTGCTTATAGAAACAAAAAACGTAGACACGATAGAGTGCAGTATATCTCTCGCCTGAAAAGAAATGGTAAATGTTTAAGAAAAAATGGACACACAAAACATTCTACTATTGATATTGTCTATCACATTAGAATAACAACAATCTCATGGTCCGTCATCATTCACATTAATATCAGAATTAATTTTAACCATCCAGATATTTTGATAAAAGATGAAAAGAAAAACGTCCTGCATCTGGATTGATATGAAGTACCTGATCATTTTAATACACTACATAGACTATTTCAAAAACTCACCAACTATTAGGAGATTGACGTAACAATTGCAAAATGTGGCACATGAAAACCACAATCATCGCAGTTGTTCTTAGTGCACTTTGTGTCTTAAATGCGTATTCAAAGAAAATATCAGGTAGATCTTGTATAAAAAATATCCATTACTGCAGACGCGTTAACGAGGCCATAGTCTATAAAATAAATGATAAACTGTCATAGCAAACTATCATTCATGGCTACTACACCTTATAGACTGGTATTGTCTTGGCCTTCGGGGCTTGATTTACGCCGGTCTATGGGATTGTCCTGTGCAGTTCTAGGAGGTCCATCCTCCCAGGCTTTGCCTCCTTTCTTTGGGGAGGAGTAAGTTAATTGCTTACTGCTTGAGGCGCCCCTACCGGGGAATGCCGACGGGGCTGCCCAGGCAAGTTTTGATGGTCAGAGTGCTCACCTCTCGGGCGCTGGCTTTTCAACCCCCACTTTCCGACCCGACCTTGGGTCACATCTTACTTGTGGGAGTAGGATAACACTGGCCTTGTGCCTAACTCCTGGAGAGGAGTAAATAATACTATCATTCGCCCAACGTGTTTGCTATTGTCCTGGTCGGTGCCATATGTAAGCACTTCTTTTTCTTGAACATTAGTCCCGCACTACGGCGGGATCCGCAATAATTGTGTGTTTGTCTCCCCTTGGCACCATCACAGGCTTAATGCGAGTAAACACTGTTTTTTGATAAAGAAGCAAGATAATAAAGATAATGCCTACTACAACTGCTACTACTGCTACTCTACTTCTACTACTACTACTACTACAGACATATTATCTTCATAAAAATACGTTAACGTACTAACGTTATTACTCTTCATCTTTTTTTTTTAAATGGGATCGCCATGCAAAAAATGTATTTAAATAAAAAAAAATGCATCTACTGTCGCTGTTGTATTGAACGTGAAAAGACCACCAGACCAACAAGTCAACCGACCTGGAATAAAGTAAGTAGGAAATAGATCAGATAATACTGAGGAACACATACCATGATAGTATTTATAGAAAAGACTGAGACTAGCAACATCACGTCTGTGAGAGAAGGGTGCAGATAAGAAGAAAAGTGGGACTAACCAAATTACTACACTACATCACTACTACTACTACTACTGGTACTACTACTACTGGTACTACTATGAAAACTACTACTACTACTACTACTACTAGAATATTAAGATTCTTTTTATCGATGCGGAAAATAACCCAAATAAGCAAATACAATCAATTAGCATAGCAAGAACATACCACTAAAACACAAACAGACCTAACAGAAAAAAAGTTAAATATTAAGTGTAACCCATAAAAAATTGAAACTACCTCTGTAAAGTCTACAACCTGAAATCATTCACTCCTTATTAGGACTTGGCATTGGAATGGAGGTCCACTGAAAACTATACAAACGCTTGCATTTTAAAAAGCGAACAAATTCTACAATCACACATCGGATACAGTATTGGAAAACGAAAATAACAAAGCCACTCGGACATCAAGGTACCAACAGACAAATGAATCCAAGCTAGAAGACCCGTCAAAATAGCATTGAATAAGAAAGTAAAAACCTACCAAATAATATATTTCGCTGTCCCAGCATATCGCAGAGTGCAGATCTAGGATGCAGAAAAATACATGGATCTTGCCAGAGAACTGAAATCAATATGGAACTTGAAGTAAGTCACTATCATACCAATACTTATAAGTGCACTAGAAACAGACCCATACACCTTGGTAACAAAGACTAGGAGGCACTACAATCAAAAGAGAAGAATCAGACCATAAAATAAAGGGAAATGATGAAAACAGACGAAATATTAGCGAAAATATTTGAATGCGGAAACGAAACATTACAAAAGAAAAAAACGTTTACCAGCTAAATAAAAATGTATACGGATATAAAAATAACTTAAAAAAACATATGCATGCCCTGACACAAGCTTTGGCTAATACCACACAATAGTGTTGTGAAATGTCAAGGTGAATGCAAAAACTTAGGAAGGAAACAACCAACCAGACCTCCACTGGAAGCGTCCGAGAGTACTAGAACCTTTGAGAGGTTTATTATCACTAAAATTACTGAGAAGACCAACCGTCGTTGCCAGTGATAATTTATTGGTAAACGGTTGTTGCGATAGTGCAAAATAATTTATCAATAATAATGGAGAGCGCTGTATACCTCAAGAGACTTGTTGTCACTCATAGTTAAGTGGAACACCATTTGTTACTTTCAATGATCAATCACTGATGACTTGTGTGAAAACACCAAGTAGGTATACTACTACTACTACTACTACTACTATTACTACTACTATTACTACTACTACAACCACTAATAATAATATTAATAATAATAATAATAATAATAATACAATTGTTTACCAACAATCTGGAAAATCATTACAGCACAATTGAGAGACCAAATCTGCCAATCCCTGAACAATTATGGACTTCTCCCCGAAGAACAAAAAGAATGCCGGAAAAGGGAAAACATGGACGCATGATGTGCTATACATAAAACAAAAGATCCCGAAGGAGATAAAATGCTGAAAAAAGAACATATCTAAGGCATGTATTGACTACAAGAAAATTTACGACAGGATCCCTCAAGCATGGATAATTTAATGCTTAAAAATATACAGGATAGCTGACAGGAATATTAATGTTATTACGAAAGCAATGGAAACATGGATACTAGAACTGACAGCCGGAAGACAACGCTTGACTGAGATAAAAATACAGAGAGGTATTTTCCAAGAAGATTCCCTATCGCCACTATTTTTATTCATAGTAATGATTCTATTATACTACATACTAAAAAATGTAATGTCAGATACAAGTTTACAGACACAACTAAGAATAAACAACCTTTTGTACATGAACGACCTTAAATTATTTGCAAAAAGGAACTGGAAAAGCTGATAAATACGACTGGAATTTAAGTCAGGACATTCAAATGAAATTTGTAATGGAAAAGTGTGCCCTGCTAGAGAGGAAAAAGGGGTAAACTGCAGACGACAAAGGGCACGGCACTGACCAACCAAGAGCAGATGAGGTCGCTAAGCGAACAGGATAACAATACATATTTAGGAATTCTGGAAGCAGACACCATCACATCTACAGAAATGAATGAGAAATTGGAAAAGAATATTTGCGAAGAACAAGAAACCTCTTAAAAACGAAATTATATAGCAGAAATCTAGTAAAAGGAATAAACACCTGACAGTCTCACTAATACCATATTCTGGACCAGTCATAGGCTGAATTAAAGAAGAACTCAGGAACCTTGACCAGGAAACTAGAAAATTAATGACAATTCACAACGCACTAAACCCAAAAGACGATGCGAACAGATTGTAGATGGAAAGAAACGAAGGGGAAGAGGGCCGGTATGTATAGAACACTGTGTGCAACACACAAGAAAAGCGCTGGAGAAACACATAACTCAGAATACGGAAAGGCTTATCACCGCCGCAGAGACATCGTCCAGCGATTAACTCAGGAAACACCAAAACCAGAAACCAAATAAAAAAGAAAATAAAAGTGGGAAGAAAAACAACTACATGGACGCTTCAAAAGATTGGCAAGAGAAGAAACCAACAAACATAGCGATACATAGATAAGAAAAGAACACTTGAACAGAGAAACGGAATCTTTACTGACGGCTACACAGAACAATTTGATTAGGACAAACTACATTAAAGCTAAAATAGATAAAACCTAGGAAAACAGTAAATGCAGACGGTTTGGACAAAGAGACAGAACAGTAAATCGTATAATAAGTTAATGCAGCTAACTAGCCCCAAAAGAATAAAATAACATACATGACTGTGTAGGGAAAGCAATACACTGGGAACTGTGCAAATGATTGCATTTTGAACACGCAGACAAATGGTACAAACATAAACCAGAGACAGTACGGGATATCGAAAAACACAAAAGCCTCTTAGATGTGGATGTACAAACATATAAACTCATACAAGCTAAGAGAGCGGATGTAATGATAATCCACAAGAAAGAAACATCCTGCTAAATGGTAGACTTCGCTGTTCCAGCACACCACGGATTGGAGATTAAGGAGACGGCAAGACAAAGCAAATACAAGGAACTTGCAAGAGAACTGAAAGGAGTATGGAGCATGAATAAAGTCAGTATAATACCAATAATTGTAGGAACACTAGAAACAGTAAAATACAAACTGAAGAAAAGACTGGGAGAAATCGGAATCAAAGGGATTACTGAGACCATACGAAGTACGACAATAATCAAGACAGCTGCAATCTTAAGGAAAATTCTCGAATGCGGAAACCAACGGGCATAAGATACGCATAGTAACCAGTCACATGGAAATTACAATAGGAAGAAAACAAACCTACAGGAAGAACACCACCACCGAACCAAGGAACATACCCTGCTACAAACATCATAAGCGCCCCCCCCCCCCCTGAAAAATTGTAGCGCCCTCGGCTTACACCACACAAAATAGTCTTAGAGGGTCAATGAGGATGGGAAGACAGAAGAGGGGCAGCATTAACCAGCTCCTTACTGGTAGAGTGCGGAGAGTGCTGGGACCTTTGGGACGCTTATTGCCACCCACATCACAAAGGAGACGAATGATAGTTGCCACGCAGACTCCAGGGACCACAATTTAGGATGGCTTATATAATAACTCCTAGTGAGTAGAAATAATATTGATGATGATGATGATGATGATGATGATGATGATGATGATGATGATGATGATGGTGGTGGTGGTGGTGGTGGTGGTGGTGGTGGTGATGATGATGATGATGATGATGATGATGATGATGATGATGATGATGATGATGATGATGATGATGATGATGATGATGATGATGATGATGGGGAAGAATGGGAATGAAGAAAACAGTCAACATCTTAAGGAAAAATTCGAATGGGGCAAACAACCGACATTAACTACGAACTCTAACCAGCTATTTGTAAGTTTAAACATAAATAAAACCACTAAACATAGAAAAAAGAACACATGAGCCTAAGGGAACCAATGAGAAACCCCTTATAAATATATAACACGCATACGCATAGGATTCTAACAGCCTCAACTGGTACTATATGAAAGGATTTTCAAGGTCCAAGGATAATAAACATGCGAGGGAAAAAAGCACCGAGCAGACCTCTGTTTGTAGGATGCGGATAGTACTTAGAGTTGGGGAGGCTATAACATTGCAAATACCAGATAAAACCAATTATCATTGCCAACATTTATGTTTAAAGCAAAATAAATTGCAAGGGCTATTTGTTGGCTATTTGCTTGGGAGAGTTGTTGTCACTAAAATTCCACGGAACACCTCTCGTTATTGACAGTGAGTCATCATTGGCGATGTTTTGCGTGAGAACTATTAGTGAGTAAATACTAATGAGAAAAATAATAATAATACCGAGAAGAAGAAGAAGAAGAAGAAAAAGAAGAAGAAGAAGAAGAAGAAGAAGAAAAAAAAAAAGAAAAAAAGAAGAAATAAGTATAGTCCGAAGAGACAAAGAAAGAGGAAAATGAAGGGATTGATAATTTGAAGAATAAGAGTCAATAGAAATATGAACAATAAAAGATCAGGGGAACCATAAAAAAAACGTACAATAATGAGAAATATGAAAAATAAGTAGAAACAAAGAAAAACTGTAGTATTAGTTA
>OY744546.1:44634892-44644892 GCA_963556195.1 Sepiola atlantica
CTTAACATCGATGATAAATTAGAGGGCCAAGGACCCCAAAGATCCATGGCTGGAATGCGTCCTCACCGCTAGCAGAAGAGAAGATATTGGCAACAACCACATAAAAGGTCCTTCCTTCGAATTCTTCTTAGTTATGTGTTTCTTTGTCCAATTTTAATTCCAGCTAGATTTCACCCCTGGAGACGATCAAGGAATGACTGTCTCAGTAACATATGGTTGTTATAGTTTAAGTTGGGCAACATGAAGTATGTTTATGAACGTCTACGTATTTGATTTAGTTATGGCTTGTGAGACTTTAGACCGCCGCTGAGAGAAGAGGTAACTGAAAAGTCGGTAGAATGCTCCACCCTCAGCAAAAAAGTGAAAAATAAATTGAAATAAAAACGACGAAATGATTAAAGCTGAAGTTGTCACAACAATGCTTTACTATAAAAACCTCTAAATATTTTATCACTTATTTTTTTTCTTTCAAAATAAGTGTTTATCTAGTCACCTGTCTTCTCCACTAGCGCAAAGTATAACATGATGTCGTTATTAACATGAGAGCGTGTAGTTTCCCCAACAGAAGCACTCTGTATGATACCTTTTTTTAAATGCTTAAAACACGAACTTTTGTCTATATTAACGATAAGAAAAAGGGAGTAAATAGTTGTGACATGGGCATAAGTCAGTTGGGGGACAACGTAAGAATGGGACAAAGTCTTTTCTCAGCCTTACTTTTCCAAAGTGTGAAGTATACCCAAGTTTTGCTATAGAAATGCTGATAACTTAAAAACTATTTATTAAATAAGGTTGATAATTTTTATAATGGTTACTGTACTGACAGGGCAAAAAATTCATACGAAAAATTACGAACCTGGCCAAACGTTTAAACGTCAAGGTTATATAAAATGCACACTTCATTGTGCACAGTATCAGTTATGTTACATCTAAATGCACTCAAATTAGTTTTAAGTGAGACAATTTCGGACACTTTGACTAAGTTTGTTGCCGATGGTCAAGCAATGCGAACGCTAAGATTTACCAAAATACACAAATACGACCTAAAAGATAGATCCCTTGGCGGAGGTAATACATTTCATTTTTCGCTAGAAAGGAAAAATTATAGCGACAGGATGAGAAAGAAAGAGGGGAAGATAGAGCTAGTGGAAAGTAACTTATTTTAGATTCTGTCTTTTTATTTTCTAAAAGAGTTGTAAAATGAGCATTGCCAGCTGGATGAATGTTGATTCATGATATATTACAGGTGACCTGAGGTTCACGTATCGAACAATTGTGACAAGCCTTTCATCGGATATTTTGTAACCTTTTCAAACTGCCGTCTCGGGGGAGCTTTGTTTTCCACTAACTTTAAACTTACATATTACTTACCTCCATGCAAGTAGGAAGCAGTTAAATCCCCCCTTTTAGCAGTAGCGAAACCAATAAGTTGTGACATGGTAAAAGTATTATCTTCAAATGTAAGTGATATATTACCGCCAAAACAACACTCTAAAATGAAGACGACACTTTTAAAAATAAGTATTAATTAATTCCCCGGGTTCTAAATGATCTCCAAACATAAACATTAGTTCAAATAGCAAGGATATATACAATTGAAAAAACATAATAAATACAATTTAACCATTATACCAATTTTTTAAAGAAGGTATACGTATGTTATGCGATTTCATGCAAAATTCTTCTTTGTTTTTTGTATGATTAAAATAAACATCATCTGAGAACAGCTGTAACTAAGATACAATCGTGGACCCTCTCATTACCTTTATGCTTGTTAGCTATTTGCCTAATTGCTTATTCTTATTTCCGCGATCATTCTAAGAATTTGGCCTGATGATGCTCAGATAATTCCCAGTTGAAGCTTAAATATGCCTGAAAATGTGTAGCCAAAATATTTGTGTGGATAAAATGTTATGTTAAATAAATATATAAATGTACTTGTTATTCCGCAGTATTTTAGAAACAACCGTAATGGAATTCATCTGAGAAATTGTTCTGAAGAAAAATTATTTTTCTAAAGTTGTGTCCAAGTTGTGTTTTAAAGCTGACGATGTTTATTTCACGTAATTGAGAACACCAGGAAATAAAGATTAGGAGGCATTTTATCACATTTTACAATAACATGAAACAATATAAACAATTTTTAGTATACTTGTAGATTAGTAAAAATTATATTACGTATGAAACCAGTAACAAACTTTTACAATTCTTAACGTAATAAAATGTTATCCTATAACTCTTATCCTCGCGTCGCGGAATTTAAATTGTAAACGTTGTTTTTGGAACAATGCGAGACCGTTCTCCACGTATCCGTTTACCGACTATCTTTTGAAATTGTCTTCTTTCTCAAGCTTTTTTGTTCATTTTTTTTTCATCTGAATATGATTCGACGAAGAATTGAAAAGGTACGTGATACACATAAAACATACTTTTTTTTTTATTTTAACACTAAAAAGACACTTAGAAAAAATTACAATTAAAACTGTATAATTAAGCAAGAACAATTCTCTTATTTTAACAATGTTTGCTTCAATACAAAAAAATATATACATATTAGTGAATTTCAGATGTGGATAGTCCCATATATATATATATATATATTACTTCAGTGTAAGTTCTCAGAAATCAAAATCACCTAATCTCTATATGAGATACATAGATATTTGAGTGGTCCATTAATGTTCTCTTTTACTGCTTAAACGTTGAGTTAGTAAAGAAGTGAAGAACATTAAGTGTTCTTTCCTTAAGGGGAAGCATTCATCGTCTAGTGGAGTATACAGTTTAATACTGTTACTAGAGGCAACATAACTTCGAGAAAGTGCACCATTCTTCGTATAAGACAGTGTGTACTTACATAGAAAGGATCTCATTTGGGCTTCGAATTCTATGTTTTTTAAATATTTGGTTAGGGTTTTGTAAGGAGAAAGTATCCTGACCCACCCTTGTACATATGAACCTGAAACATACGGATATCGTGTCTAGTAGACATTCAAACTATCTCCAGTAAGCATGCACATTCTCTCCAGTAAGCATTCAAATTATCTATCTATAGTTTATGGTCATTTTGCTTCAGTCGATGTTCTAAGAAATCAAGGGGCGCTTACCTAGGGCTAACCCTTAATGTCTAAATGATATAGATATTCGAATATTCCCTTAAAGTTCTTTTTTACTTCTCAAACGTAGAGTTAGTAAAGAATTTAAGAATATTCATTTTTCTTTCACTAATTGCCCAGTTAATTATGTTATAGTATACCTTTCTTGTGGTGTCATAGTCAATCCGAATTCCAGGACAAGAATTGATCTAGACTGGTGGAGTATCCAGCTTAATGCTCTTACTATAGGCAACCTCACTAGGACAAGGTGCACCATTCCTCGTATAAGCCTATATATAGTAGCCATACCAAGGGGTCTTATTTGGGCTGCGAATACTATGCTAGTTTTAATATTTAGTCAGGGTTTACTTGTAGGAGGAACTATTTTCATGCCAGGTTGCCATCACAAACTCTTGTACAGAGAGACCTTAAACACTCGAGGACAGTGCCTAGTAGACATTCAAATTCTCTATGCTCTGTCTCTATTTTTTGTTCCACTTTACTTCAGTCGAAGCTCTTAGAAATCATGGGGGCAATTCCTTCGGCTAACATTTGATCTCTGTATGAGATACATAGATATACAAATATTTTCCTTACCTGTCAAACATTGAGTTTGTCAAGAGGTTAATAACATTAATTTCCGTCTCTCCAATTGACCAATAATCTCTGTTATAGTATATTTTTCTTGTGGTCTTGTGAGCTTACCGGATTCTAAGACAAGGATTCCTTTAGTCTGATGCAGTATCCAGTTAAGTGATGTTACGTGAGGTAACATTTCTAGAAGAAGGTCCACCATTCCTCGTATGAGCCAGTGTATATCCGTGTCGAGGGGATCTTATTTGTGTTTTGAATACTACAGGGTGGGCCAAAATAAGGGTCCTATCTTTAAATTTGAATAACTTGAATTTGAATAACTTCCACAAAATAAAAGTTAAACTCACCAAACTTTGTGTGTGTGTAGACTGACCCTTCCGAGATTTTCTGAAATAAACAAAACAAATTTTAGCCGAAAAACACTTCTTAAAACTTACAAAAACTAAAGTATTGTTTTTTACATTGTTTTGAGTTTTTTAAGCAAAAATAATGTTTCCTAAATGAGGGTACGTTCCTTAGGGCTAATACGGCTCATGCTTGCTTCGGAAGGGGTCCTTTACTTATTCTAAAAAAAAAAAAAAAATCAATAAATAAAAAAGTTATGAATTTTTAAAAATAGGACCCTTATTTTTGCCCACCCTGTATGTTATTTTGAATATTGGTTCAGGGTAAACTTTTAGGATGGCGTATCCTCATATAAGGTTGTCCTGACAACCTCTTGTACCGAGAGAGACCGACGACACTCGAAGATTTTGTCTAGTAAATAATTGAAACTCTCCTCTATAAAACTCTATTTTTTTGTTTAATTCTACTTCAGTCGAAGTTCTCAAAAATGAAGGGGCTCCTTCCTGAGGTTAATACTTGACCTCTATATGAGATACACAGATATTTGAGTGTTCAGTAGAGGTTCGAATTTACCTCTCAAACGTTGAGTTAGTAAAGAAGTGAAAAACATTAATTTTCAGCTTCCCTATTGAACAACTAACTATGTTATAGTATATCCTTCTCAAGGACAAGACTTAATCTAGTCTTTTGGAGTATCCAGCTTAGTGGATTTACTAGATCAAACGTTGAAGAAGGTGAACCATTCCTCATATAAGCCAGTATGTAGCCATACCGAGGTGATCTTATTTCGGCTTCCAATAGTTATTTTGAATATTTGATCAGAGTTTACGTGTAAGGTAAAGTATCATAAATTCTGGTTGTCCTGACAAAACCTTCTTCAGAGAGACTTGAAACATTCGAGGAGTGTGGCTAGTAGGTAATTCAAACTATCCTTATATATTTGTGTAAGCGTGTGTGTATAAACATCTGACATTCTCTAATATGTATTATTAATTCTAGATATCTATACACACACACACACATATATATATATATATATATATATATATATATATATATATATATATATATATATCAGGACCGGCGGGACAGTTATACAAGTGAAGGGGGCTCTCCTAAAAAGTGTGGGGGGCCGGTTAAACACATGTATAAACAACTTCATTATTGATGACCGTAAAGTGGAATGGGGGCAAGTCAAAAAGTGGAGGGGCTTGAACCCCCCCTCCCCCCGGTGCCGCCGTCCATGTATATATATATATATAAAATATTAAATTATATTTTATAATATTATACCTACGTACGATTTCGTTTCGAGCTTACGGCTCTCATGAGCGCAAGGAAATAGCAATCTCAGACATGTGTGTATGAATATTGCATATTCACTAATATGTATAAATATATATATATATATATATATATATACATATTTAATATATATACATATATTTGTATATATATATTTGCATATATATATATATATATATATATATATATATATATATATATTTATTTGCATATATATATTTGTATATGTATATATATTTGTATATATATATATATATATATTTATTTGTATACATATATTTGTATATGTATATATATTTGTATATATATATATAGATATTTGTATATATACATATATTTGTATATGTATATATATATATTTGTATATATATATATATTTGTATATATACATATATTTGAATATATATATAAATACATATATTTGTATATATATATATATATATATACATATATGAAGTTCACAATAGATATATAGATAAGCAATTAGTTTAGAATAAGTGTATTGTATATGTCAGACTAACAGTGAAAATGTAGATGCTTAAAAAGGATATGTAAATAGCTATTCTCCCACATGTTTTCCCATTAGCATACGTGGTGACTGTCTGTTACAAATAAAAAAAAATCCGTTTCATACAAAAGTTTGGGACTGAAAAAAGTAAAAATGTTGATAAAAAGTAGATAAGTTAATGCCATAGTGAGAGTAGAATGAGGCAATTCCGACCCTTGTCAGTCTAGCAGAATCAATTCCGTACAGAAACACGTAGCCAGCGAAGCGACATCGATCCTCATAGCATACGTTAGTTGAATATACGTTTAATTAATTTCTCATGAAAATGTTATTATAAAAGGCAGTATTAAAATCAACTAGATGCATGTTGTTTAGAAAGAGATGTTACTATTTTACAGAGGGTTAACAGCTGTGCTCTATTCCGACTATATGGTTTACAAGTGTTGTTCAAAAAGTTCTGAGCTGAAACCGTGAAATAACATTTTTCCGGAATTGTTTAGGATGAGCATTGGCAAATTGTATTATTTGGATTATTTGGACTACTGTTGTCATCTTGGATGTGATTCTCACAACGTTCCGGTCGATGTAATCTACGGTCTTCCCAAGTGCGTTTTGTCTGATTCCCGAATCTTTTGGTCGAACTCTGGAATCTCTAAGGAATTTCCAACGGTGAAGGTTATTAATTCAACAGTGGTAACTTGCTCTTGTTCCGTCAGCCATGCCCGGGTAAAAGTTGACGCAATTTGTAATTATATTTTTAGCATCACCCACAAGTAGAATTGAACCTTCGATTCTCAGAAGACTGTAACCCACTACTAATAACTATTAGCACTATTAGCCTTTGCGTCATGGATCATTACATATTAAATAATTAAACCAAAAATTAACTAAAGTTGTATTCGTATATGTCGGTACTGATTGAGTGTTCGGCAATTGCTTACCTATTTTGCTTATCTATTCCGTAGATCGCAATCGGACACATTCGACGCAATATAGATTCCCAGATTTAGACGTACCGGAACTAAAAATTAAAAAAATAATAAGGTATATTTTGGTAAGATAATACTGAAACCCTATATCTATTTTCAAATATAGTGAAATGTGGGGTTTCCAACTATTCCAAATAGTATTTGTACGTAACTCAACAGAATGGAACCGATTCTATAGTGCGCACCTGTGTTCATATACAAATAACGTTTCCATTGGACTTTACATCTTGCTATTGCGAAAGAATACTTGAAACTTCCCTTCATATAATTATAACTAGACAGATAGTCTAACAAATATTTAGTCAAGATATTCTCTGGGTTTGCAACTGGTTCAAGTGAAACTTGATTAACTTAGTATATATATATATATATATATATATATATATATATATATATATATATATAAAGTAATAAGTAAGTAGTAAGTTATAGATATATTTATGGCAATGAAGCTACATAGAGGCTTCCGTGTTTCATCCCCGGAGAAAATCGGCAGGCTATATATTTTTCATAATATTGAATATATATATATATATATATATATATATATATATATATATATATATATATATATCATGATAAATATTTATATTTAATTTTTATTTACACGCACGTATGTTTCCTCCTTTTGACACGCAAAAAATAGAGACTTATTGGGTCACCGTTGAGCGCGGATAAGATTGGTTTAATTAGAGAAAATTGAATTTGCAAAGCTGGGTAAAATGAAACAAAACAATAATATGCCACACTCCAAAATTAATATTTCTATTCATTGTATCTCTCTTACTCTATTCGTTCTCTCACTTTCGCTCTCCTTATTGCCCGATTTGAGCTAAATAGTATTTATATATGTGGTGATATTTCTTATTTTCTATATTAATCTATTTTTATCTTGTTTTATTATTAATTGTGTTATAGTTGACTGTTAATTATACTTAAAATATTTATCTAGCATTCAGATGTGGAGAATGTATTTATTTAGTTCTTTCAAGGTAAGCTCCGTAAACGGTTCTGGTTATTAAACACATATACTATTAATAATAATAATTATAAAAATAATATATATATATATATATATATATATATATATATATATATATATATAAAAATATATAGTAATCCAGGTAAGGTAAACATCCACAGGGTAGAAATCCAAAGGGAATCAAACCGGGCTTATAAAAGAGTCCTCAATAAAAATATAGAGCTGTATTGTGAATGCTTTTTATTTAAACATGTACAAAGTCTGCTACACTGGCATGTAGATCGATAAAATCGACATACCAGTGTAGCGGACTTTGTACATGTTTAAATAAAAAGCATTCACCATATATATATTATTTCATGTATCAATATAAAATGTTATAACGAGATATATATTTTTTATGTATCAATCAATTCAAAATTAGATTATGAAACAAAAAATAAATATTTATGAGTTAATTGTTAAAAAATATCACGCTCAAAAGAAAAACACACGGAAAGTTTATCTAAACTATTTGTTAATTTAGTAGAATTAAGTATGAAAACTGATTCTGAAAGAATATTTATATATTCTTATATATATATATATTCTTATATATATATATATATTTTTAAATGAAAAACAGATTTTTGCTACGAAGGAAATCTGTGTTGTAGAATTAATCATGAACTTCTAGAAAGATGGACCAGACGTGTAATAATTTGTTTTAAGTCTTGATTCAGGCGTGATGATAGATTTTTTTAATTTAACATTTTTGGGGGAAATTTTTGAAAAAGAATATTGTTTTTAAGTTTTAATTTAAAAAGTTAATTTTTGTTGAATACTATTTGAAATATAAAATATGCCGAAAAAATGTAATGTTATTGGAAATGCTTCAAATCCAGACAAAAAAGAGAATACAACTTTGCCACTAAAAATGGCTAATGACTAAGAAATGGCTGTTCCATTTTATTGTATAAACATTAACTAGCAGGACTCGTTTCCCGACGTTGCCCGTGGTTAGGTTATATGAATAAATGATTTTATTGTGCAAATTATCACCCGAAAAGGAATTTCGACAAAAAATAATGTGTTTAGCTTTAAGAGTGGTCGAAAAGTTTCCTACATTAATTACATTAAAATGAGCAAATATATCCGAGCCATTTAGAGGATATATCGTGTGATGCGTGATGTATGTATGGGTGCGCTAACTAAGCGTATATTAGTATAGTATTTATATTGTGTATTGTAATTTTTTTTGGGGGGGGGGCTACACTAAAATAAATTGCGAAAACAATATTTGTATTTCTTGTATATTCTGTTAACCAAACTATACATAAATGGCACAACCCTACCAATAATTCTCAGTCCGACGGTGTTGCCAGTTGGACTAAGTGTTGGTGGTTAGTCATTTTTCAACTGCATTCAATGGATGAAATATCAATAGCAACTCATGGGTCGCCTATATTGGATTTTTTTCACTGTGTCTGAAGGAGTGAATATCAACAAAAGCTTATATTGAAATAAAAGAGAAGTTTAGAACAGTACATTTTATTGCGTTTGGTAGCACTTATTTGTTGTAAATTTTAAAAAAAGAAGTGAAAACACAAAAAAAATGCCGCTGACAGTTTTGTCGATTAAAAAAAATTTGGAAAATAATTCCTAAATGTAATTCACTCTGCAATAATTTGCATGACTGAGATAGGATTTTACAAAACTGTTCTTTCTTAGTTCCTAAACCAAGGAAACGGATCATCATTCATGACGATGCGCTTTTGTTAACTTTTTATTAACACATTTAAACTTGATCAATTAATATATATATATATATATATATATATATATATATATATATATATATATATATATATATAAATAAACGCAATCTTCAGTGTAGGAAGTTAATTTCTCACGGTTGGCGGGCGTGAACTCCGATCACAAATCGCCACTGATTCGCAGTCAAGAGCGTTTTCCCGTTGGCCACCACAACTAAGCTTAGAATTAAGGAGGAATTTTACTTCTAAATACCAAGTCGGCGGGTATTTTACAACGAGCAGCGAAAGTGATCTACAACAACACACCGTGTTGGACCTCGCAATGAAGCTAGTAGTACTGCTTGTTATTAAACTCACTCGGCCTTAGTAAAGGAAGCTTTTAATAATATTTATGAATAAATATTAATTATTTATTACCTACATACATCGAT
>OY744546.1:44649892-44687392 GCA_963556195.1 Sepiola atlantica
TATATATACATACATATGTATATATATATACATACATATGTATATATATACATACATACATATGTATATATATACATACATATGTATATATATACATACATATGTATATATATACACATACATGTGTATATATATATATACACATACATATGTATATATATACATACATATGTATATATATATATATATACATACATATGTATATATATATACATACATATGTATATATATATACATATGTATATATATATACATATGTATATATATATGCATATGTATATATATATATATACGTATGTATATATATATATATATAGAGAGAGAGAGAGAGAGAGTGAGAGAGAGTGAGAGAGAAAGAAGGAGTTAGAAAGAGAGTGAGAAAGAGAGAGAGAATATATATAAAATTTGTATGTTTCTCTTTAATTATTTTTTTACAAACTTTATTTTTCCCTTTTCTATAATTGCCTCTCAATTTACCCGCCTTTATCGCCTGTTAAGTGTTGTATCTTTATTTTTTTGTTATGTTTTATATTTACAGCCACCCATTTTCTCCCCATCTCTTTACGCATGCGCATAAAACCACAATTTTCTTAATTAAAATTCGCGTAATCAAGTAAGGTATTTATTTTGTCGTGCGACTCCGTTTGGAAAGCTAGACCAGCTCCCCAGTTCGACCACTCACCCGGACGGCTTTCCCGCACCGCTCGACCACTCCCCCCAGGCGGTTGTATATTCGCGAAATCAATTATAGAAAATGGACAAGTAGCAGAACGTTTCTAATCTGGACTCTCTACGGGACGTAATGCGTTCGAATATATCCAAAGAATAAATTTGATTCTACCAAGAAAAAAAACAATTATAATATTACAATGGCAGACATTTTTTTGTTATTAAAGGTCAAAGGTCAACATTTTAATTTACAGTGTTTTTTTACTATAAATATTATTTCTAATATTCTGTGTATATGGAAGAAAAGGTAGATAGTTTGGTGAATAGGATGCTGGTCTTTGGAATCACTTATGCTGAGTTTAAAATTTATGCTGTTATTTTTTTCATTTACACCTGTTCAGGTTTGACACAATACTTCTGTGTGAGAGCTAGCTCTCCTATATATGCATATACTGTAAATAATAAGGTTGTTTGGTGCTATTTTACTTATAGGCCGATCAAGTTAATTGTGTTCATGTAAAAGCATTATTTTGTACTTACTCAGTCATATTTTATCTCTCACGCCCCGAAAAAGAATGTTAAAATATCAAGCAGAACTTTAATTAGAACGATTTTTCCATTTCCATAAGGGTTATATGAAATTGCGAGTCTGCGATTTTCGGAGTGGCCGGTTAGTGGCCGGTTAGCTAACTAGGGGCAGATAAGTGTCCCCTTGTCTATTCTACCGACCGCTCACAGCCTAAAATGTCGGCTCGAGCACAAATACAGGTTGAACATCGAAATGGAAAAATCGTTCTAATTAAAGTTCTGCTTGATATTTTAAAATTCTTTTTCGGGGCGTGAGAGATAAAATGTGACTGAGTAAGTACAAAATAATGCTTTTACATGAACACAATTAACTTGATCAGCCTATAAGTAAAATAGCACCGGTTGTTTTGTCAAAACCTCTAAACAAGTATTAGTTTGCAACACAGTGTAAAATAATTCAAATCACACCAACATTTACTTTTGCTGTTAAAGACTCTAGCAAAATTTTGCTCCCTAAAAAAAAAAATGGCCCCTACCACAGTAGACCCTTATGATTCAGTGTCAGTAAGCCTTGTTTAAGTGTGAACAAAAGTAAACAAAACATGTCGATGATAAAATTGTATCCTGTCTCTTTCTCCGTTGATTAGACTTGTTTATAGAAGATTATACTAGTTAATAATATAGCAGCTTTTAATGAAGAGTAATGTTATGTTGCTTGGTTTATTAGTTTAACGGCACATCAACCCTTTTCGTGCTATTTAATGTTGATTTAGATCATTTTGGTAAAAGTGTTTATGCCTTTTAAGTTGTATATATTTTCAAATATTTATTCATGGTGTTTCGTTTTTTTTTGTTTGTTTCACGACATATCAACTTTTTCGTGCTATTTAATGCCGAGTACGGTGATTTTGGTAAAAAAAATTATGCTTTTTAAGATGTATATATTTTCAAATATTTATTCATGATGTTTCGTTTTTTGTTTGCCTCACGGCATATAAACCCTTTTCTTGTTATTTTATGCCGGTACGGTCATTTTGGTAAAAGTTTTTATACTTCAATTTTATGTTAAAATATTTATTCATGATTTTTTCGAAGAACAATATTTGTTTTAGTTTTTTGCTTTGCAGAACATGATTAGGCTTTTTAATAGAAAAGGAAATAAAATAACATCAATGTTTGGTGCATTTTTGGTCAATATAAGTAATGTAAGGAAATTATTCAGTAATAAGTATTGGGTATGATTTTG
Organism: Sepiola atlantica; assembly: GCA_963556195.1. NCBI lineage: Eukaryota > Metazoa > Mollusca > Cephalopoda > Sepiida > Sepiolidae > Sepiola > Sepiola atlantica. Next base: position 44,652,336 of record OY744546.1, read on the forward strand.
CAAGTATTGTTAGGTTATACTATGACTGGATGATGTCACATTCATGTACTTGTGCACTCGTGTTTATCTCGAGATTGCAGAAGGTCTTGAGCATATATATCATCTATAATACATGTTATTAGTTGTCAGGTTATAATCTGGAACTTAAAAAAAAATGTAATTATTTTTCCTATGACCCATCAAAGATTTTGCACGAGCTACCGGTGAGCTAAGGTCAGAGAGTCGTTCATGGACCATGAGTTGGCGAGCACTGATATAGAATGAATCATTTAAAATATCCGTCAAGAGTAGATCGTTCACAAGTGTATTAACACATGAATAGCTTAGAATATTTGTTACAACGAATGGTTTATAATTTTACTTTATAATTAATAGATATAATATACATCTAGAACAAATTTTCGTATATAATAAAACTGTTTGGCAATGCACTTGTACAGTCAAATTTTGTCTGAGATTAATGTTCTAGAGTATACTTCTAGAATGAATTGGTGTGCAGTTTAGCTAATTTAGTAGACTCAATTGTCGGCTACAATAAATTGTTTACAATTACCTTTTTAAATAAATTGTCGTAATGATTATACCGTACTTCTAGGATTAATTATGGGCTAGAATGAATCGTTTAAAATGTATTTCTTGACTAAATTGTAGACTTGAATTAATCGTTCAGAATATAGTTCTAAATAAATTGTCGTCTAGTTTGAATCATTTACAATGTACTCCTAGAATAAATTGTAGTCTAGAATGAATTTTGTATTATGTTCTTTTAGAATAAATTGTCGTCTAAAAATGTTTAAAATGTATTTCTAGAATAAGTTATCGTCTAGATGTAATCATTGACAACGTACTCGTAGACTTAATTGTGGTCTAGAATGAATCGTTAAAAATGGACTTCTAGAATAAATTGTCGTCCATATTTAATCATTTACAACGTACTTCTAGACTTAATTGTGGTCTAGAATGAATCGTTAAAAATGTACTACTAGAATAAATTGTCGTCCATATTTAATCATTTACAACGTACTCCTAGACTTAATTGTGGTCTAGAATGAATCGTTAGAAATGCACTTCTAGAATAAATTGTCGTCTATATTTAACCCTTCATAACATGCTACTAGAATGAAATATCATATCGAATTAATCGTTTAGAACATACTTCTAGAATGGAATGTCGTCTCGAATTAATCGCTTACAATGTACTTCATGAATAAATGTTAATCCATATTGACTCGTTCACAACGTACTTCTTAAATTAATTGTCGCTAAGAATAGAATCGTTTAAAATGTTCTTCAGAATAAATTGTCGTCTGGATTGACTCGTTGTACATAATTAATAGGGTGCAATGCTTTTCTAGATTTAATTGTCGTCTAGAATGAGTTGTTGTTTACAGTGTACTTCAATAATACAGTGTCTTCTATTTTAATCGTTTACAAGGTCTTTCTAGAGTTAATTGTCGTCTAGAATAAATTGTTTATAATTTACGTTTTAAATACATTATCGTCCAGATGTAATCGTTGATAATGTCATTCTAGAATTAATTGTAGTCTACAATTAATTGTTTACAATGTACTTCTAGAATAAATGGTCTAAAATAAATGGTTCACAATGTAATTTTTAATGAATTGTTGTCTAGAATAAATTGTGTTAAATGTCCTTTTAGAATAAATTGGCGTCTATAAAAAATCGTTAGAAAGGTACTTCTAGACTTAATTGTTGTCTAGTTTTAATCATTATATATAATGTATTCCTAGAATTGATTAGTGTATTGAATGAATGGTTTACAATGCACATCTAGAATAATTTGTCGTACTTCTATGTAAAATTGTCATCTAGACTTTTTTCGTTTACGACATGTTTCTGGAATGAATTGTCGTCTCGTATTAATCGTTTACACTGTTTTTCATAGAGTAAATTGACTTCACGATTGACTTGTTTACAATGTAGTTCTGTAATTAATTGTCGTTATGAATCAATCGAATGCACTTCTTGAAAATAGTGTCATCTGGATTGAATCGTTAATAACTTAATTCTAGAATGAATAAGCGTCTTGAATTGATCGTTTATAACGTATATTTAGAATGAAATGTGGGCAAGAATTAATTGTTTACAACGTACTTTTAGAATAAAATGTGGTCAATAATTAATTCTTTACAACGTACTTTTAGAATAAAATGTGGTCCAGAATTAATCTTTAAAACGTACTTTTAGAATGAAATGTGGTCAAAAGTTAATTGTTTACAACGTACTTTTAGAATGAAATGTGGTCAAGAATTAGTTGTTTACAACGTACATTTAGACTTAGATGTGGTCCAGAATTAATCTTTAAAACGTACTTTTAGAATGAAATGTGGTCAAAAATTAATTGTTTACAACGTACTTTTAGAATTAAATGTGGTCAAGAATTAGTTGTTTACAACGTACATTTAGACTTAGATGTGGTCCAAAATTAGTTGTTTACAACGTACTTTTAGAATGAAATGTGGTCAAGAATTAATTGTTTACAACGTACTTCTACAACTAATTCTCAGATCTAATTGCCGTCTAGAATAAATCGTCTAAAATATACTTTTAGAATGAAATGTGGTCAATAATTAATTGTTTATTATTTACTTTAAACATTAATTATCATGGAGAATAAATCGCTTAGAATGTCCTTCCAAAATGAATTGACGTTTAAAATAAACCGTTTACAATTGACTTATGGAACGAATTTCATCTAGAATGAATCGTGGGCAATGCCATTCTTTATTAAATTGTCGTCTGAATTGATTGGTATACCATGTACTTCTAGGGTGAATTATCTTTAATGAATCGTTTACTATCTTCAGGCATAATAAATATTTTTCAATAGTTGTCGATGAAATTTCATGTAGTAAAAATCGTTTAAAATATTAATCAATAATTTTTCATTTACTATCGTTTTCAAGAATAAACAGTATTCACTATTTGACGAAAATAGTTTTTACTAATAAGTAATTACTCATTAAGTCTAATTGTCGATCCAGAATAAAGCTTAATAAGATTTATATATGTCATTTGAATGATTAAGAATGTTACGAGAGCGTTAAAAATGCCGAATGAAATTAACAACATTACATAACTTATAATGAGAGTGATGGCAAGTATGTGCTAACATTGAATTTGAACACGATCATGTTTTATTCCGCAAGGAAGAAGTTGTGTTGTAATGTGCTCCACGGATGAAGGGAACATCTGTTCATGAAAATTTCTCCTGACACTAGAAACATGGAGGATGAAATGTAAAGTGTCTATACAGTTGTGTTAGTAAGACGATAATCGCTTTGATTATTCGCTTAGGAATCACCGTTGGAGCTCAGTCGAGCACCTTCCATGGAAATTGATGGTCGGTATATTTTATTGAGAAAGGGCGAATTTAATTAATATTTATTTTAAATAGAGGCGTTACGTATGAATATGTTAGGAGTTATTTCTTAGAGAAAGTGTGCGATTTGGAGGGAAATTATGCGTGATATAAATGAAGGGTTCGAATGCAAAACGCGATGAACGCCTACAAAAATGTTGCATTCCAACACTCGACGACATCCGAACACTATGTGTTACCTAATATGATACCGAAATAATTTCTTTTTGATTTCAATTTAAATCAACTTTCATTTGAAATCTAGATTTAATATATTCGTGTTTTTATTGTTTACGGTCTCAATTTAAACGAATTGGATTCATCGCGTTTCGCGTTCGAACTCTTCAAATATATGACGGCTTTGTTACACGTCACATGCACAGTAAAACCTCTACAAACGAATATTTCCAACATACGACGTTAAATTCGATCAAATTATCGACTCTACACCCGATGAGAAAATCGAACATACGACGTCGACGTTTCGTGGTAAGCCCACTATGTGGCAGCACACACGACAAGATTAAGAGTTTAGTTCATAATTTCTATACGGTGCCAGAACGAATAAAATTCGTATGTAGAGGTTTGACTGTATTTAATAGCCTACGTCTTTATATCGCTAATCTGAATGTTGTACAATAAGGAACCAGAATCGATTACAATAATTGTTTTGACTGAAGATTTACATTTGTCTCGTTCGATCTATTCATTACAATAATAGTCTAAAATTAATCATTTACGCTGCTCGTCTGGGGAAAATCGTTTGCACTAATAGACACATATTAATCGTTTGCAATATTTGCCTGGAATGGATCTCTCAATCAATTGCTTTGAATAATTGTCCGTTAAAAATATTTATAAGTCTTAAACCGTTTACAATTATTGTCTAAAATAAATCGTTTACAAATCTCATTTAAAATGAATTGTTAAATATTGTTTTCTAGAATCCATTGTTTACAATAGTTTCTATGTGTTTCCCTTCACACGAGTGCAAAGTAAAACACAAGGCCAGGTATTAATGTGGTAAAAATCAAGCGTCCAAAAAGTGGTATTCAAGATTTGGATTTTTCTAACATACTTCAGTCTAGAAAAAAATTCGCCTTAACTGACTGAGAACAGAACATATACTACTCTTTGATTTCAGTATGTAGGCCGTATGTTACTTACTACTTGAGAACGCCTTTATGAGATCAATAACAACATAAATACATAGACACATTTACAAATAGACACACGTATGTAAGTTAGATGACGACGTTGAAAAAAAGAGTCCCTATTTCGACACGTAAGCAGGGTTACACAGACGATTTTTTAACGTGTAGAAAATTGAGTTACCCAAACAGGGGCACTCTGGATTGGAACAAAAATAAAATTAGATTCAGTCTATAAGAATCTATGTAGGCTTGGTCATCTGATTCTAACCTATGTTCTCTAGTCATGGGGAGGGTGTTCCAAACATAAACTCCTAGCCCATGCATATGTTTGTCAGAGTCCTTACTGTAGAGTGGAAGGTAATCAGTCATGTCAAAGTGATGAGAGGGAATTGAGGATTGAAGGTTCGTTTCACTTAGAGCTAAGATATCCGGGGAGTTTGTAAAGAGAAAAGTTTCTATGGCGTTAATGTTGGTTCTAAGTCCCCGGATATTTGTGAATATAAGGACTTCTCCTGCACTGATCGAGCACAGAAAATATGAAGTGTAGTATCAGAACAGATACTACACTTTACTGCTAGCCGAAAGGCCAACATCTGTACGTGTTTTGTGTCTAGTTGTATCAGTTTTAAATATGGAGTTTCGACATCATCTTCAGATCGAGAAATGGGCTCAATTTTCCCAGTTGTTCATTTAGCATTGCAGGATACCCGTCTAATATTCTACTTTTTGTCGATATAAAGGTTACTCGTTTCTTATTTTGTTTCTTTCTGTTTGTTATTTCTTCCCTCGCTACAATATTTAATTTTTACTAATATCAATAGATGTTATTATATGTCTACATCAATTTAATTCTAGTTCTTGTATTTTTTTTATTCCTGCAATTATTTCCCTATTTTCAGGAATCTTTCTGTCTCCATCACTTTCCATAATCTCTATACCTCTGCCCTTCTCAATGTATCTCCTTCGTTTATTAAATCTGTCACTTTCCATGGCTTCTTTTCCCCTTTCATCTTTGTCCCTAACCCCTATTTTACGACTTTCCCGAGCGCCATCTTTTATCGAGACACCGCCAGCCTCAATACCAATCAATCCAAATGACTTCATTAAAAAGAATAGAAAAGAAAAGAAAACAATAATATTACTTCTCGCGCCGTCCGCGTTTCGTAATAACAACGAAAACAACAACGACCATGAACCGTACTATCACCCGTCCTTCGCCGGCGACACACATCGGGTTTGACCGTCCTATACTGATCGAACATTCAACATGGCGCCCAGCTTCTTACAAACATCCGCTGATGACGAAAGCAACCTGGCAGGTCACGCCGGCGGTGGATGAAAACAATGTTGACAAATAGAAGCAGAAAAATGAAACGTGGCTACGACCTCTTTTAGACCTCTTCAGGGATGAGCGGTATGGTCTGTTGCAATATTGGGGGCAGGGAATAAATGAGCTGGAAGACATCGTCTTAGAAACAGAGCCATTCTCAAGAATAGTTGTCATCCGGATTTTTTATATTTTCATTCTATCATTTACTCGGTCTGAATAACATCTAAGAACATATATTCTACATAAAACGTTTTTGTCATCTAAATTTATGGGGAGCGTGGTTTGTCAAATGGATGCCATCGCGGACTATGGGGTGGGCTATATTGAGTGTAATGCTTATCGGATTGTTACATAGCCATGGCCGTGTTTGGGCGGAAAAATATAAAGGTCAGAAGTCACCACAACAAAAGTCGAGGAAAGTACGAGATTTCCGGCTGAGGCTTTTCTGTCTGTTAGCTGGCGATATTTAAAGCAGAAAAGACGCATCTGTGTTTTGTCGCAAATGAAAGCAAACGCGCACAGCGTACCTATCCGTCTATCTATATATCTGTCTTTCGCTCTTTCTCTATCACACACGTATACAAGTTGTCTCTTTGAGTTTTTTTTTCTGTGACTGTCTTTTTAGATGAACATTTCATAAAAACATCGGTGTTTGAGTTAGTTTATCACCAGACGAAAATGGCCTGAGTTCACGACGGCGATATATGTGCATAATGATTTATACACTCATCGATAATTAAAATATAGCAGGGTGTATTGTGGTCATTTACGCACACGTCTTATTGGAAAGGTTCTGACCTTATTTTCTCTCTCCCCCTCTCTCCCTCTTTCTCTCTATCATCATAGAAACGTGTGTTACATAATAAGTGCCTTGTTTATATAAAAAAGCGCCATGAGAAACCCTAAACACAGGTAGCGAAACCACATGATTTCCAGGCGGACATTTTTTAGATCTTTGTCTGGCGATACTTCAAGCAGGAAAGACGTGTTTAAGCCTCTGTACCCAAAGGAAGGGGGAGCGTTCACTATGTGGCTGAGTGTAGTGTTATGAGCTATCCGTCTATTTATATGTCTATCGTTCTCTACACACATCGAAAGTAACCCGTCCGCCTGATGCTTTCTGTGACTGTGATTCTCTTTTTAAATAAACATATGTGTATGAGTGGCTTTTGCATCGCAAAAAGGCAAGACGACACGGGTGTATGAGGGTCTAAACACAGTAGGTGGCAGCATAATACTTATATTTAATTAGTCAAGAAGAAATGTAAAACATAATACAAGCATTTAATTTGCTTGCATTATGTTTTACATTTCTTAATAAAATGCATTTAAAATAATTGTATTGTAGAAAAACAGACAAATACAACTAAACCAATGAAAGCGAAATAAGGTGAGTGTGTCGGTGTATGGTTGTGTGTGAGTGCTTCGAGGCGAGTATGTGTGTGTTGTTTTCACTATATGAAGTCCCTAAGACCATAAACCCCAACAATCCCAAAGTCGATATATGTCTAATCATACACGATGCAGCAGAAATACACTCCACATGTAAAATGATCACCTATCTGTGGCTAATGAACTTATGCAATTGTCAATGATGGTTTCATTTTGCTAACCACTTACTATGTTTGATGTAGAAAGGTGTTTTGAAGAATGCTGAATCTGTAATTGCAACAGAGAGAGCCTTTCGATCCCATGACATGTTAAATTGTAGTTATACTCTTCCGGATAAAAAATCAACATGGCTATGTGTTGCAAATCTCAGAGCGACATGTTGACCATATAAAAGAAAGTCAACTTCAAGACCTGAAAGCAGTGGAACTCCAGACAATGTAAGCATTTCTGCTACTCAGTCGCATACACGTTCAACTCACAAACGTGCCTTTGCTATTGGAATTTCCGATCGAATAGTCAGAACAATTGTACATACTGATTTGAGTTTCCATCGATACAGTTGAATGATTGGTCAGAAAATGTTTCCGTTATGACTGTTCGAGTAACCGTAAACTCTAGTAACCGTCTCCAAAAGTGTATAGGCAATAAACTTCAGCATTTAGTGGATGTAACTTTTAAAACACAAAATAGACGTAAACAGTAATTATTTTTTAAAAACTAAAGTAACATTACTTAGTCATAAATATTTATAAATCTTTTTTTTTTCGTTTTTGTTTGTCAACCTTTCAAGGTATTTCTGCTGCAGTCTGTACTAAACTAGTAGTGATTATGGAATTTACATACAATTTAAACATTCTATCTCGTCCGTTTCGCTCGCCTTTTGTCGCACGTTTTTTCTACTGCACACTACTTCTGGAAACTCGCTGCTATTGCTTTTAAAATATATCCCTTCTAAAAAAATACTACTTGTAATGTATATTTCACCTTCGACCATATAATTTATCAAACCCTATTGCGATCCACTACTTATAAAACAGTCAGATACATCCTAAAATCGAGTACTGGATGGTGACTTGCGGAGTATTCTTCCTTCTCTTCACTTCTCAATCTAATTCGGTATATGTGCTCTTTCTAACGGAAGAGATGTTGCTAGTCTTTGTCTACTCTATTGTTATTTCCATGGAAGGTGCTCAACTGAGCCTCAGTAGCTTGCTTTGCCTTTTTTAGTATTTCAAAACAATGCCTTTTATTTCGACCACAACTGATAAGAACTTTCTTTTCTACTTCTTTTTAACGTCATGCAGAATGTCACTACACATAATATATTTGCAAAACTTCTCATATGCAGAACACTTAACCACGTGACTGTTTCCTTGCAGATATAGTCGTTTTCAAATCCAATATAAACAGATACAGCTCATAACCGTCAACATGAGTAATAACGTTTTGTTCACTTCATTCATCATTGCTAATCCTCTCATAATATTCTTCATCATTTAACTGACAATCCATCCATCTCATTAACCTTAATCTTTGACTTGTTTTGACTTGTTTAAGTGTTGATTCATTATGATTAAGTGTTGATTCATTATGAAAAAAATTAATTAATCATTAAAAAAATATTAAAATATTTGTTTTTCAGATCCTGGGAAAATATATTAAAATAGTCTTAAGTTAAGTAATGCCAGTTGGCCAGATATAAACAGAGAGAGAGAGAGAGGGAGAGAGAGAGAGAAACAGACAGACAGAAACAGAGACAGAGACAGAGAGAGAGACAGAGAGACAGACAGACAGACAGACAGACAGACAGACAGAGGAAGACAGGTGTATACTAAAGAATGCACTCTAACATAGGTACGCGGAAAACAAGCAATGGTCGGTGTAAGGAAGGTCCTTTGAAGTTATTACGCAATACAACCAAACGATAATGTTGTAGAATCTAAAGAAATAGTAAATAATATTGATAGTTTGGTGTATGGCTATCAATTAAGCCTCCATATTGGGTGCAGCTTATATAAATGACTACAAGATGGATAACCAGATCCGATTAAGTAATGTGAATTCAGAATGTGATTAATAGGATGAAAGGGGGAATAATATTTAGAACAATTGTAGCCATAGATACTCTGTAAAACTGTATTGCAAGTTATTGAATGTTTTAGCAAAACTTATGTCGCAGACGTCTTTTTATTTATTTTGTTTGTAAAATGCGCGCAGTATAAAAAAAAACGCGAATACCTGTGGCATTCTACTATTTGACTACTAAAGGTTCAAACAGTCAAAATTGTTTCTTCATCTTGGTCGAAGTTATCACAAAGTTTACGCAGTTTTCAATATAAGGTTACACTTTAAAATAGAATAAAGCAAAATACAAGAACTAATGCAGAACGAGTTTGAACTGAAAAGTTGGATTGATGTGACGATATTCTAAATGTTTTCTTAGATTCATGATGATGATAGTTGTGCATTTTTTATATACAAAACAAATTAAAGGAGCGTGCAATGCTAGAAGATAAAAAAGATCAAACAGAAATTTAGTCAATACGGCCTTTGATATTTGTCCATGTTTTTTTTTTTTACAAAAATAGGGAATACTTACTGTTTTCTAGGTCGGCTGTTGCTTTTGAACTAAGCGTATGGAAATATACATTTCAGTGGTGTAGTCAACAAAATAGTCACGATATATTTTCACTTAAAAATATTTATGTATTTAAATTAAACCAAGTTTCGCCTGTAAAGGCAAAGGGTTGTCTTCGTGTTATGAAGAAAGAAAGAATTATCAATAGCAAATATGGTATTTTCTCACTATCTTACAAAATAAGAATATATATATATATATATGTATGTGTGTGTGTGTGTGTGTGTGTGTGTGTGTTGTAATTCGCATACCATCTGTTCCAAATGTATCACAGTAATTTTGTTGGCGACGATTCTAACCATTCGGCCGTCGGACAGAGAGCAATAAAGAGCGAAAAATTGAGCCACACAAAGAGACAGAGAGAGAAAGAGAGGGACGAGAGAGAAAGAGAGGGACGAGAGAGAGACCGCAATCGAGCGAGCGCACGCGCACACGAGAGAGAGAGAGAGAGAGAGAGAGAGAGAGACAGACAGACAGACAGACAGACAGAGAGGAGCGTGAAGAGATAAAAAAAAATGCACTCAAATAAAATAAATGCAACGCGAAATAGCCAGGGCACACATGCACACAGACACGCTCATAATTGAATAGGAAGATAAAATAAGGATTATAACTGCAGTTGAAAGAAGACGTCGCCAAGAAATAACAACACATTAAGAAGAATGTGCTCTTTAACCATGACAATGCACTATGTAACAATTGGAAACGATGGAAACACTACATGACTTGCACTTTAAATTGATTCTGCACACGCTTTATTTTTAAGATCCTACCTTTAGCGACTACTGTGTCATTGTGGAGCTCAGGAAATTCCTGGGAACATGAGCAGTGCTCAAATTAAAGAAGTGATTCGAAAACTGATGCGTATTTTGAATACAAAAGCAGATCGTTCTACTAAAAGACATCGCATGGTTTGAGAACCGTTGGAATCATTGTATAACCCTAGAAATAGACTATGTTGATGAAAAAATCGAAGTTTGCCTAACAGTTGTCGTTTTCTTAATTATGTCCGGACTTATTGAGTTATGTTTTATATATATATGCATATATATATATATTTATATATATATATATATATATATATATATATATATATATATGATAGGGCTCACTTGTATGAATACACACTCCCCACACACATATATATATATATATAAATTGACTTTGAAACTGAACCAAATATTCGCATATAAGCATATACATTTCAATAATTAAAAAATATACAGCTTACGATGTAAATGTGTTTCCATCCATCTCCAGAATATGTATTTATGTATATATATAAATGATTATAAAAGAATCCATCGTTATATATGAACACACAATTACATATATATATATATATATATATATATATATATATATATATATATATATATGTATATGCATATATATATATATACAACACACACACACACACCTATATATATATATATATGGATTTACATATCTGATGAAAGCAAACCACCGCTTGAAACGCGTTATATAAAATTATAAAATGATAAAACAACAAAATAATAAATAAATGTTGAAAAAAACATTCTACAAATGTTGGTAGCCTTACTCTTTTACATATATACTTTTCTCTCGTTGGAACTGCACTAATACTGCACTACCCTCTTTTCTATATATATATATATATATATATATATATAGATATAGATATAAATTTAAATTTTCATGTGATATATATATATATATATATATGAGCAGCGTTTCGTTCGATTTGCAAAGTAAACCGATGGTCGCTGTAAGGCCGCCAGATTGTCTCCTGTATCCCGACAAAGACCTCTTCCACTCGTGCAAGGGTTCGTTCACCATCGCCATGATTGAGTAGACCGGGTTCAGGCAAGGCGCTGCATTGAACACAACCTTCGCCCAGAAACAGAAGCGCCGGTCTGATTGATATGTCCAATATCTTTTCGGGACAGCCAGACAGCTTCAACCCGCGAGTGCGATTGATGAGGGAACCTGATTACCCGCTTGCCTTACCAGACGCCTCGCAAATATTGGCGGCGCGAAGGGGGTTCGGGCCAAAGGGTCATGAATAAATCCGTGTTTTTTTCTTCTTCTCTTATGTGATTCTACTCGGCATGCGCGGGAATTGAAGCTTTTTTTGTTCTTACATTTAATTATTTTTTTTAATGATTTTGCTTTAAACATCTTATTAAGATTTTAACTTTGTTTGTTTCTTCTTTTTAGGTCAATTCCTTAAGCATATCATGATGATTGGGTAAGAAAATATACTGGTTTTACGATTCATTTATTTCTTATCTTAATAAAAACATGTGAAATATCTTCATGCACAATAAGATTCTCTCTATATAACGTTAGGTATATATATTTTTCTTTGAAAAAAGCTGGGGGTCTGCTTAACATTGCTCGCTAGCCATGAGTATAATTACTGTTTGTTTTTTTTTAAATTCTCGAAACAGAAATATTTAGATTATAGTTCTGTCCGACTAGCGTAAACTCTTGGGAGAAAACAAATACCGTAATTACAAGAAGTTGATTGACTTACAAAGCAAGGGGATTTTCCAACGATCTGATTGGAAATAACACTTTTCTAATTCATTTTCAAATAATGTTAAAGGTTAAAATACTTCTAAGACACCCCCCCCACCGACACACACACACACATATATACAGGGTGGGCCAAAATAAGGGTCCTATCTTTAAATTTGAATAACTTGAATTTGAATAACTTCCACAAAATAAAAGTTAAACTCACCAAACTTTATGTGTGTGTAGCCTGACCCTTCCGAGATTTTTTGAAATAAACAAAACAAATTTTAGCCGAAAAACACTTCTTAAAACTTACAAAAACTAAAGTATTGTTTTTTACACTGTTTTGAGTTTTTTAAGCAAAAATAATGTTTTCTAAATGAGGGTACGTTCTTTAGGGCTAATACGGCTCATGCTTGCTTCGGAAGGGGTCCTTTACTTATTCTAAAAAGAAAAATTAAAAAAATCAATAAATAAAAAAGTTATGAATTTTTAAATATAGGACCCTTATTTTTGCCCACCCTGTATATATATATATATATATATATATATATTAAATATTCAAGTGTTGTTTTTTTTCACCTACAAACGATTGGTTTTTGTCCTCTTCGGTGCAGGAGTGGCGATTGTAGGCGGTGGCATGGGGTCGAACGCAGTAGGTATAATCAGGTCAAACTCACGAAACAAACGTTCAGGACAACACGGTCAATCGACACAGACAGTAATCGAAATTCAGGTAAACTTATCCGGAAGGCAGGGGGAAGTGTCATTGCTGCCTACAGTGTTCAACGCTCGCGCGAAACTCGTATATCGCAGATGACAACAAACTTTCTCACCTATATACACACACATATATATATATATATATATATAGAGAGAGAGAGAGAGAGAGAGAGAGAGAAAGATATATATATATATGTATATATATATATATATATATATATATATAAACTCTACATAGCTCAAAAACCGACATCGGATCATGGTCCTAATTAATAATCTTCGGTTAATTTTGCTCTTAAATCAATCGTTGAACTGTGATGCCGGGACACACGTACATACAAAACACGTGCACACACACACACACACACACACACACACCCCACACAAACACACACACATATAACATAATATATATACATATATTATTCACTCCTAAAATAATTAACCGAACATTGTGAATGATGGAACATATATTCAAGGCTACTTCAATATTTTACAGGGACACACTATTTTTTGTAAACTTTTCAATTAAGGGGGTGTACCCTAAAACAAGTATTATCGTAAAATATTTTAAAGTATACAAGATAGAAAATAATTCATAGAGAAAAGAATGGCCTTGCATCTAATTTTTAGTCATATCATTTAATAAAAAATTCACAAGATTTGCGGTAGCGTGCACGAGCTTCAGAATTATGTGTGCTAGCAATTAACCCATTAGCTATTGAACTTAAATGTATGAATAATGGCATACACACTCTCGGCAACATGATGCGTAAGGTGGGCACGTTACGTGTTTTGGTAAACTTTGCTCATTTATAGTGTGTTCCCTACAACGCCGCCTTCTACCCCCCCCTTTAACTTAAAATAAGCAAGATACTAGTCCTACATAATAAATGAGTTTTGTTTACTCAAATCAATTAAGTCTCGTTACTAACCAGATGGATAGAATACATATGTAGGTATTGTATATCTCAGTATGGAAATATGTACCTCAGAATTGTATAGTTACTACTTCTACCCATCCGGAGACGGGTTTACTTATACATTAAGCTGATATGGAACAACTCCAGTATTGTATTTTATATTACAGAATGTCGTATATATAAATACAGGGTGGGCAAAAATAAGGGTCCTATTTTTAAAAATTCATAACTTTTTTATTTATTGATTTAAAAAAATTTTTTTTTTAGAATAAGTAAAGGACCCCTTCCGAAGCAAGCATGAGCCGTATTAGCCCTAAGGAACGTACCCTCATTTAGAAAACATTATTTTTGCTTAAAAAACTCAAAATAGTGTAAAAAAACAATACTTTAGTTTTTGTAAGTTTTAAGAAGTGTTTTTCGGCTAAAATTTGTTTTGTTTATTTCAAAAAATCTCGGAAGGGTCAGTCTACACACACATAAAGTTTGGTGAGTTTAACTTTTATTTTGTGGAAGTTATTCAAATTCAAGTTATTCAAATTTAAAGATAGGACCCTTATTTTGGCCCACCCTGTATATACAAAACAAATTAGAAACCCTTTCGACTAAACTACAACGACCAGTGGTCAACTTGCAAATACTTGTAGCTCAATATTTAGTAAGAAAGAGCTTTGCATATATATATATATATATATATATATATATATATATATGAAGAGTTCGAACGCAAAACGCAATAAATCCAATTCGTTTTAATTGAGACCGTAAACAATAAAAACTTGAATATATTAAATCTAGACTTCGAATGAAAGCTGATTTTAATTGAAATCAAAAATAAATTACTTCATTATCATATTATGCAACACAAACTTTTGGGATATCGTCGAGTGTTTAAATGCAACCCTTTTTGTAGGGACAGTTTCGTGATTTTAAAAATGGCGTTCATCGCGTGTTGCATTCGAACTCGTCATATATATATACATATATATATCTATATATATATATGTCTAACATTTCCGAACGTTAATGTCAGAATTAAGAGAAAGAGTAATTCCGTTTTCTTGCGTGAACATCTAATTTACTTACGTATGTCATTACACACCAACAACTTGTCTGAATAAAATATCAAAATAGTAAGTTTTAATCTTACATGCATAAAGAATAAAATAAATAACATTGAAAATATAAATGATAATAATTAGGATATTGTAGGAATATAGACACTTATTATTATTACTTATACAAAAAGAATAACTTACAGATACGTAACAATGTATACATTTTAAAATGAAATCAAAGTAGAATCCCTCTCTCTCTCCCTTTCTCTATCTATCTATCTATCTATCTATATATATATATATATATATATATATATATATATAGAGAGAGAGAGAGAGAGAGATAGATATATAGATATATATATATAATCAAATATGAAACTAAAAGTAAACTTTTAGTAGATAGAACCTATAGTGAAATGGTTTAAATATAGGAAATATACGAGATAAAACAGTTATAAAGATAGATGATAGAAGAGTGATAAACATGTACGAATGTCCAGATTTATTTCAAACTTCGATTGTTCAATGCAAGGTATATTCTGTAATAAAATTATGCTTATTATTCTTTCCTTAAGCCAAGGCTTTTTAAAGATCGAAATCTTATCATCAGAGGAATTATACAGAAAGATAAGTTTGCAGTGAAAAAGCCAAAATTCAAGCATTTAAAAAATACTATTAATAAATTGAGAGTGAAAAGAAGTTCGTGTAAAAAGATATGGGGTTTGTATATATATATATATATATATATATATATATATATATATAGATTTAGTTAGTTTCTGTTGGAATTTAAACTGCATTTTCCTTTTTTTTTGTCTTTTTGTTTAAAATAACTCAAAGCTTCTTTAGACTATATATATATATATATATATATATATATATATACACACACATATATATATATATATATGAGAGGGAGAGAGAAAGAAAGATGTGTGTATAAGTGTATATATATATATCTATATATATATATATATATGCGTGTGTGTCAATAAACGATAATAGGCTAATGCGTACATGCCTTCTATTATCTGAACGAAATGACATTTAATCAATACAATCTCTTTCTAACAATTCTTTTGAAATAACGTGAAGTGCCTATTATGTCATCAAGATAGCGGGAGATATAATACTTACATACATTCTAAGACAAATACAACAATACTTGATACTGTGATTGTCTGTGTGACTATTTGAAATAATATTGCTAATGTAAAATTGAGTAGAATATGTCAGAAAATAAACGGTGTTAGTCTCAGAAGTAGTGAATGCATTCACACCTAAAGTCTATGGGGACGGTGGTGCGAAGAACTAAGCGGCCAACTAAGAGCCACTTACGGAGGATTAAACTGATTCCAACCCTGTCCTATCCCGCAGATTGTGGGGAGCCATGGCATCGTCGAATTTCTACGGAATGGTGACAATGGACTATACTGGGAGAGCATGAGAGGACGGTCAATGTTTTTCAATGAAATGTTTAAGAACCATCTTTGGAATGAATTCGTGGGAAAGAAAAACAAATGCGGATATCAGAAAAATGCTTAATACTGTCAAATCAATCATCAACGATATTCGAAAACAGATTAACATTGTTTAGACATGTTTCCAGGCTACCAGACTCCAGGCTCGGTAAGGACATCAAATTAAAAAAAAAAATAATTACACAAATACCAAGCGGAGAACCACCAAAGAGACGGATCGACTAGATAAGTGTTGAGACTGGTATGTCGCTCCTGGCAGCTGAAACCTTGAATCAACACCGTGGTAAAGGGCGGGATTTTGTTTACAAGCATGTGTCGAAGCTCTTCGTAATATGCACATATGTCAAAACAAATAAATATATTCAATTAAAAGAAAGATTATTATATATTCAATTTATGTTATTTACTTTAATAGAATGACAATTAAATATTATAACGTACATTTTCTTCCTTCATTTATCCGTGATAATAAATTAAATATACGTTACTACTTTAGTTTTAATTTCGGAATTTTTTGATAATTTGTATTATGTCGCGTAACGGATATAAGTGCTAAATGATACTCAGTTTTAAGTGACAGTTATCTGGAGGTTAAGGGTTCAATCCTCAGTGCAGGCGATAATAAGTATATAATTACAAATTATTTAAGACTTCTAACCGGTCATGATTGACTAAACGAGAGCAAGCTACACTCGTTGATTGAATATAGGTTTCCGTTTGAAATTCCGTACACATTCTCAAGTTCGATATAAAGATCCCCGAGTTCGACAAGAGGCACCTGAAGAAGGACAAAAGTTACAGCGGTTGAAACGTTTTGAGAATAATCTCCAACATTAGGACGAATAATCAAAATGACGCATATCTTTCTTTTGTTAAGTACATAACAATGTTTGGGTTTTCTAAGTAATTAATAACTATTAGGACCCGATATAAAGAAATGTATATCGTCTATTCAATCAGCTAATTGGTTTATTAACCTACCGTTCGACCGTAGTTTATTTCCGGGGTAAGATCCGTCCTCGTTGCGATAACGGGTATTTGATGGCGGCGGTGTTCATGGAAGACATGCAGTCGATGGTATTTTCGTTCATCGATCTTTAAGTTAGTTACAGATTCATCGATTTGTTTTTTTGTTTTTTTGTATGCTCTGTTCGTTGCCTCGTTGGAGTCAGGATACTACTACTACTTTACTTCCGTTTTATTTATAGTTGTTAATTAATACTACTACTACTTTGCTTCCGTTTTATTTACAGTTGTTAAGTAATAATACTACTACTACTTTACTTTCTTTTTATTTACAGTTGTTAAGTAATAATACTACTACTTTACTTGCTTTTTATTTACAGTTGTTAAGTAATAATACTACTACTTTACTTCCTTTTTATTTACAGTTGTTAAGTAATAATACTACTACTTTACTTCCGTTTTATTTATAGTTGTTAATTAATACTACTACTACTTTGCTTCCGTTTTATTTACAGTTGTTAAGTAATAATACTACTACTACTTTACTTTCTTTTTATTTACAGTTGTTAAGTAATAATACTACTACTTTACTTCCTTTTTATTTACAGTTGTTAAGTAATAATACTACTACTTTACTTCCTTTTTATTTACAGTTGTAAAGTAATAATACTACTACTTTACTTCCGTTTTATTTACAGTTGTTAACTAATAATACTACTACTTTACTTCATTTTTATTTACAGTTGTTAAGTAATACTACTACTACTTTACTTCCTTTTTATTTACAGTTGTTAAGTAATAATACTACTACTTTACTTCCGTTTTATTTACAGTTGTTAACTAATAATACTACTACTTTACTTCATTTTTATTTACAGTTGTTAAGTAATAATACTACTACTTTACTTCCTTTTTATTTACAGTTGTTAAGTAATAATACTACTACTTTACTTCCGTTTTATTTACAGTTGTTAACTAATAATACTACTACTACTTTACTTCCTTTTTATTTATAGTTGTTAATTAATAATACTACTACTTTATTCCCGTTTTATTTACAGTTGTTAACTAATAATACTACTACTTTACTTCATTTTTATTTACAGTTGTTAAGTAATAATACTACTACTTTACTTCCTTTTTATTTACAGTTGTTAAGTAATAATACTACTACTTTACTTCCGTTTTATTTACAGTTGTTAACTAATAATACTACTACTACTTTACTTCCGTTTTATTTACAGTTGTTAAGTAATAATACTACTACTTTACTTCCGTTTTATTTACAGTTGTTAAGTAATAATACTACTACTACTTTACTTCCTTTTTATTTACAGTTGTTTAGTAATAATACTACTACTTTACTTCCTTTTATTTACAGTTGTTAAGTAATAATACTACTACTTTACTTCCTTTTTATTTACAGTTGTTAAGTAATAATAGTACTACTTTACTTCCGTTTTATTTACAGTTGTTAACTAATAATACTACTACTTTACTTCATTTTTATTTACAGTTGTTAAGTAATAATACTACTACTTTACTTCATTTTTATTTACAGTTGTTAAGTAATAATACTACTACTTTACTTCCTTTTTATTTACAGTTGTTAAGTAATAATACTACTACTTTACTTCCGTTTTATTTACAGTTGTTAACTAATAATACTACAACTACTTTACTTCCTTTTTATTTATAGTTGTTAATTAGTAATACTACTACTTTATTCCCGTTTTATTTACAGTTGTTAACTAATAATACTACTACTTTACTTCATTTTTATTTACAGTTGTTAAGTAATAATACTACTACTTTACTTCCTTTTTATTTACAGTTGTTAAGTAATAATACTACTACTTTACTTCCGTTTTATTTACAGTTGTTAACTAATAATACTACTACTACTTTACTTCCGTTTTATTTACAGTTGTTAAGTAATAATACTACTACTTTACTTCCGTTTTATTTACAGTTGTTAAGTAATAATACTACTACTACTTTACTTCCTTTTTATTTACAGTTGTTAAGTAATAATACTACTACTTTACTTCCTTTTATTTACAGTTGTTAAGTAATAATACTACTACTTTACTTCCTTTTTATTTACAGTTGTTAAGTAATAATACTACTACTTTTCTTCCGTTTTATTTACAGTTGTTAACTAATAATACTACTACTTTACTTCATTTTTATTTACAGTTGTTAAGTAATAATACTACTACTTTACTTCCTTTTTATTTACAGTTGTTAAGTAATAATACTACTACTTTACTTCCGTTTTATTTACAGTTGTTAATTAATACTACTACTACTTTGCTTCCGTTTTATTTACAGTTGTTAAGTAATAATACTACTACTACTTTACTTCCTTTTTATTTACAGTTGTTAAGTAATAATACTACTACTTTACTTCCGTTTTATTTATAGTTGTTAATTAATACTACTACTACTTTGCTTCCGTTTTATTTACAGTTGTTAAGTAATAATACTACTACTACTTTACTTTCTTTTTATTTACAGTTGTTAAGTAATAATACTACTACTTTACTTCCTTTTTATTTACAGTTGTTAAGTAATAATACTACTACTTTACTTCCTTTTTATTTACAGTTGTTAACTAATAATACTACTATTTTAATTCATTTTTATTTACAGTTGTTAAGTAATAATACTACTACTTTACTTCCTTTTTATTTACAGTTGTTAACTAATAATACTACTACTTTACTTCATTTTTATTTACAGTTGTTAAGTAATAATACTACTACTTTACTTCCGTTTTATTTACAGTTGTTAACCAATAATACTACAACTACTTTACTTCCTTTTTATTTATAGTTGTTAATTAGTAATACTACTACTTTATTCCCGTTTTATTTACAGTTGTTAACTAATAATACTACTACTTTACTTCATTTTTATTTACAGTTGTTAAGTAATAATACTACTACTTTACTTCCTTTTTATTTACAGTTGTTAAGTAATAATACTACTACTTTACTTCCGTTTTATCTACAGTTGTTAACTAATAATACTACTACTACTTTACTTCCGTTTTATTTACAGTTGTTAAGTAATAATACTACTACTTTACTTCCGTTTTATTTACAGTTGTTAAGTAATAATACTACTACTACTTTACTTCCTTTTTATTTACAGTTGTTAAGTAATAATACTACTACTTTACTTCCTTTTATTTACAGTTGTTAAGTAATAATACTACTACTTTACTTCCTTTTTATTTACAGTTGTTAAGTAATAATACTACTACTTTACTTCCGTTTTATTTACAGTTGTTAACTAATAATACTACTACTTTACTTCCTTTTTATTTACAGTTGTTAAGTAATAATACTACTACTTTACTTCCTTTTTATTTACAGTTGTTAACTAATAATACTACTACTTTACTTCATTTTTATTTACAGTTGTTAAGTAATACTACTACTACTTTACTTCCTTTTTATTTACAGTTGTTAAGTAATAATACTACTACTTTACTTCCTTTTTATTTACAGTTGTTAAGTAATAATACTACTACTTTACTTCCTTTTTATTTACAGTTGTTAAGTAATAATACTACTACTTTACTTCCTTTTTATTTACAGTTGTTAAGTAATAATACTACTACTTTACTTCCTTTTTATTTACAGTTGTTAACTAATAATACTACTACTTTACTTCATTTTTATTTACAGTTGTTAAGTAATACTACTACTACTTTACTTCCTTTTTATTTACAGTTATTAAGTAATAATACTACTACTTTACTTCCGTTTTATTTACAGTTGTTAACTAATAATACTACTACTTTACTTCATTTTTATTTACAGTTGTTAAGTAATAATACTACTACTTTACTTCCTTTTTATTTACAGTTGTTAAGTAATAATACTACTACTTTACTTCCGTTTTATTTACAGTTGTTAACTAATAATACTACTACTACTTTACTTCCTTTTTATTTATAGTTGTTAATTAATAATACTACTACTTTATTCCCGTTTTATTTACAGTTGTTAACTAATAATACTACTACTTTACTTCATTTTTATTTACAGTTGTTAAGTAATAATACTACTACTTTACTTCCTTTTTATTTACAGTTGTTAAGTAATAATACTACTACTTTACTTCCGTTTTATTTACAGTTGTTAACTAATAATACTACTACTACTTTACTTCCGTTTTATTTACAGTTGTTAATAATAATAATACTACTTTACTTCCGTTTTATTTACAGTTGTTAAGTAATAATACTACTACTACTTTACTTCCTTTTTATTTACAGTTGTTTAGTAATAATACTACTACTTTACTTCCTTTTATTTACAGTTGTTAAGTAATAATACTACTACTTTACTTCCTTTTTATTTACAGTTGTTAAGTAATAATACTACTACTTTACTTCCGTTTTATTTACAGTTGTTAACTAATAATACTACTACTTTACTTCATTTTTATTTACAGTTGTTAAGTAATAATACTACTACTTTACTTCCTTTTTATTTACAGTTGTTAAGTAATAATACTACTACTTTACTTCCGTTTTATTTACAGTTGTTAACTAATAATACTACTACTTTACTTCATTTTTATTTACAGTTGTTAAGTAATAATACTACTACTTTACTTCCTTTTTATTTAAAGTTGTTAAGTAATAATACTACTACTTTACTTCCGTTTTATTTACAGTTGTTAACTAATAATACTACAACTACTTTACTTCCTTTTTATTTATAGTTGTTAATTAGTAATACTACTACTTTATTCCCGTTTTATTTACAGTTGTTAACTAATAATACTACTACTTTACTTCATTTTTATTTACAGTTGTTAAGTAATAATACTACTACTTTACTTCCTTTTTATTTACAGTTGTTAAGTAATAATACTACTACTTTACTTCCGTTTTATCAACAGTTGTTAACTAATAATACTACTACTACTTTACTTCCGTTTTATTTACAGTTGTTAAGTAATAATACTACTACTTTACTTCCGTTTTATTTACAGTTGTTAAGTAATAATACTACTACTACTTTACTTCCTTTTTATTTACAGTTGTTAAGTAATAATACTACTACTTTACTTCCTTTTATTTACAGTTGTTAAGTAATAATACTACTACTTTACTTCCTTTTTATTTACAGTTGTTAAGTAATAATACTACTACTTTACTTCCGTTTTATTTACAGTTGTTAACTAATAATACTACTACTTTACTTCATTTTTATTTACAGTTGTTAAGTAATAATACTACTACTTTACTTCCTTTTTATTTACAGTTGTTAAGTAATAATACTACTACTTTACTTCCGTTTTATTTACAGTTGTAAACTAATAATACTACTACTACTTTACTTCCTTTTTATTTATAGTTGTTAATTAATAATACTACTACTTTACTTCCGTTTTATTTACAGTTGTTAAGTAATAATACTACTACTTTACTTTCGTTTTATTTACAGTTGTTAACTAATAATACTACTACTTTACTTCCTTTTTATTTACAGTTGTTAAGTAATAATACTACTACTTTACCTCCTTTTTATTTACAGTTGTTAACTAATAATACTACTACTTTACTTCCTTTTTATTTACAGTTGTTAAGTAATAATACTACTACTTTACTTCCGTTTTATTTACAGTTGTTAAGTAATAATACTACTACTTTACTTCCTTTTTATTTACAGTTGTTAAGTAATAATACTACTACTTTACTTCCGTTTTATTTACAGTTGTTAACTAATAATACTACTACTTTACTTCATTTTTATTTACAGTTGTTAAGTAATAATACTACTACTTTACTTCTTTTTTATTTACAGTTGTTAAGTAATAATACTACTACTTTACTTCCGTTTTATTTACAGTTGTTAACTAATAATACTACTACTACTTTACTTCCTTTTTATTTATAGTTGTTAATTAATAATACTACTACTTTACTTCCGTTTTATTTACAGTTGTTAAGTAATAATACTACTACTACTTTACTTTCTTTTTATTTACAGTTGTTAAGTAATAATACTACTACTACTTTACTTCCTTTTTATTTATAGTTGTTAATTAATACTACTACTACTTTACTTCCGTTTTATTTATAGGTATTAACTAATAATACTACTACTACTTTACTTTCTTTTTTATTTACAGTTGTTAAGTAATAATACTACTACTTTGCTTCCTTTTTATTTACAGTTGTTTAGTAACGTGTAGGGCTAGATTCAAAGAATGAAGATATAAATATTTCAAATACCCCACATGACTTAAAAATTAGTTCGAAACGTACAAAGTAAATGAATAGGACAGATTGTTCTTATTAATTAACATAATTTAGTAATTATAATAAACATATTTTATACAAACTATTTTTTTACTTTTTAAAGTAAGTTATCACTATAGAATTGTTGTAATAGTCGTGGCCTACCTGAAGTTTGACACTTTTTTTTAGTAACACCACCGTACTTAGATTCATAAAAGCTTTTTTGAAAATAACCCAATTGTCTCAGTTAATACACTTAGATGTTATATTCTATGTTGCATAGAGTGATATTTTTTACACTGGGTATTGATTTGATGTTGAAATGTGTGTTCAGTCATAAACTAATCATAGTAAAAGGCGAAGGCCCAACTTTTTTTTCAACAAGGTGAAGGTCACTCGTTTGTTCAACTACAACCGGTTTGTTACTAAAATAGAGTATTGATTTACTCCTCTCCAGGAGTTAGGCACAAGGCCAGTTTTTATCTTACTCCCACAAGTAAGATGTGACCCAAGGTCGGGTCGGGAAAGTGGGGTTTAAAAATTGCATGGGCAGCCCCGTCGGCAGCCCCCGGTAGGGGCGCCTCAGGCAGTAAGCAATAAACTTACTCCTCCTCAAAGAGGGGAGGCAAAGCCTGGGAGGGTGGACCTCCTAGAACTGCACAGGACAGACCCATAGACCCGCATAAATCAAGCCCCGAAGGCCAAGACAATACCAGTCTATGGGGTGAAGTATCCATCGGAACAGATACTACACTTTGATCTTAGCCAAAAGGCCAAGAATGTTACTAAAATAGAGTAGCAACTTACAGGAGCAATATACAATTTTGTGACGTTTCCGTTTTTCCTTTACGCTAGATCAATAATTTTTCGTAAAAAGACTATGTGTATGATACAGATATAACACCACAAATGAGCATGATAGAGAAACATTGTTTATGTAGAGTATCTTTTAAAGATCTATGGTAAAATGTCGGTATTATGTTGTATATGTTTATAGGAGTCTATTTATGTGTAGACTGTTATTGTAATTAGACTAATTTACTAGTGTAATAACCTATGTGGTTTATTTCTTTTTCTGCGTACCCTTTCGTTTGTGGTGATCATATTTATTTACCTGTATTTGGTCTGTTCTATTCTGTTTTTGACGTAAGAAGGGCAAACATTCACTAGATCCCGACCGGTTCTCCCATGTTGACTATCAAAGTTGCTTCTAAAGATTATAGCGTTCATATCATTTTCTAAGCGCCACAGCTTTGGTATTTGTTTGGTTTTATGTTTTATTGTTTTGTTGGTGTATGTGGCGACACTAGCCTTGAGTTGTTTTAATCTGTGATCCTATCAGAGGGGTAGTGTTTATCTATCCCCTTTGTAGAGATAACAGTGCACTATCATACACTTTGCACCTGTTCGATAATTACCATGAATAATGGAGATTAGTATTTGTTTCTATGGCCGGCAACTAGGAAAGCAGGAGTAGAATATATTTGGCGCATGCTGAAAGCTCATACAATAAGCAAAGAGAAATTCCATTATACAATTTGTGAATACGTCACCCTGCCCTGGAATTCAAATAAATAAAGCAACGGCAAACAGTTACTAATCGATAGAAAATAGAGAACTTTGACCGATACCAACGCACTCCTCGGGGTATAAATATGTCCTTAACTCGGGAACCTAGCGTTACGAACTAATGTTTATGGAACCATATAAAAATATTTATCTATATACTTGAATAATACCCGTACTAGGATGTATAAAAACTGTGTCGCACCATTTTATGTCCCTTTACGTAGATCAAAATCAAAATACACTTCTAGAAACCTTATGTTTAAAATCCTTATTCGACTTTTGATCAAAGTCCATCACATGATATTGATGTAGAGAATGTCTAAAATTTAAGGCTTACGATTAAGGGGGTTTAACGAAGAAATTAGAATTAAGAGAATCCCGAGTAATTGGTGTTTAATAAATATTGATGAAATTTAATTTAAATTAGAAATATTTTCATTATCAAATAAAAAGTTGTGCCAAATATTATACCCCTTAACAAACCGTAACAATATGCGAAAGAAAGTGACATTTTTGGAATATTTATTAACTAATGACTTTTACCTGTTCTTAATATTTCACAAAAATCGGAGGTCTCTGAATTTTCATGAAGGTCTTTAACCTCTTGCTTGCCAACTTGGCATGAGACGAAATAAAACTAAATATACCTCACATTACCGATTATTAGTCTAGCAGCAGGTGTTTTCCCAAATTCATGATGATAGGTGAATTAGTTTGTGAGTGGATGCTGTACAGATAAATATGTAAATATATACATAAACCTTACTTTATATAAATAGGGATATACATAGTGTTCTATATATATAGTCTCGAGGTTATGCCATCGATTTTCTGAAAACTCTGTATATTTAAGAACACCTCATTAAAATCATTAACACAGTACAGTAATTAGTTTAAAGTTTGAAATATTTCAGAAAACTGAATACCGTCACCTGCCTTCTGAAGGAAAATGTCAATGTACTAATTACAATTGTGTTAATGAGAATGTAAGCATTGCTGAACTATTCAAAAAGCGTTCAACTTGAATGACAATTGAGTTCTTGTGATAGAAATTTGACAAACACAGAGTTATGTTCTGCTTACGTGTGTTTATAATAGACTAGCATGGCTATCCGGCATTAACCTTGTATTATATCTATGATGAATACAAACTCATCTAATTCGTAGCATGAAAAAAGCTCAGGACAAGAAATGTAAACAATTGGCGGTTATAACATCTTATTGCAAAAGAAGGTACTTAAGTATAAACACGTTACTCTAGAATTGAAAAATTAGCTTAAAAGCTGAAAACGAAACAAAACAAGTATTATTTTGGGGTGTGAAACAGTTTTAGCACGTGTCAAGTGTTATCTACCGACGAGATGTGATGTTAAAACAACAAAAAAAAAAGCTGACAAAAATAAGGGGAGATAACTCGTAGGATATACGTTCGTTTAGTTATTATTGGAAAGGCAATAAAATATGATGTCTTAATGGCGAGTTTGGAAGAGTTTCCTGGAAAATATAAAATAAGTGGCAATGTTTACGAGCGTTAGAAGTGGAGAACACGCTGTGCGAATTTCTTACACAATAGGCAAAATATACAATGGTGAAATGGAAGAATTAAGACCATGAACGTAATGATAGAAAAGAAGGAGTAACAGCAGGACGAGAGGAGCAGAAGTAGTAAGAAAAGAAGATGAAGAATAAGAAGGAAAGTTATCTTAAATAGGAAAGAAAGCAAGAAATAAAGAGAGAAGACAAGGAAGAAAAGTATAATGCTTATGATAATGGTGATGATGAAAAAGAAGAAAAAAAGGAGAAAAAATAGAAAAAGGAAGAAGGAAACGACATATTGAATATTGATTTACTCCTCTCCAGGAGTTAGGCACAAGGCCAGTTTTTATCTTACTCCCACAAGTAAGATGTGCCCCAAGGTCGGGTCGGGAAAGTGGGGTTTAAAAATTGCCTGGGCAGTCCAATCGGCATTCCCGGTAGGGGCGCCTCAGGCAGTAAGCAATAAACTTACTCCTCCCCAAAAAGGGGAGGCGAAGTCTGGGAGGGTGGACCCCCTAGAACTGCACAGTATAGACCCATAGACCGGCGTAAATCAAGCCCCGAAGGCCAAGACAATACCAGTCTATGGGGTGCAGTATCCATCGGAACAGATACTACACTTTGATAGCAAACGAGGGTGAAAGTTGTCTTAGAGCGGACGGAATCAAATAAATAACTAAATAAAGAGACTTGCCATTATTTTCAGATCCCTTTTGGCTCGAAGTAATAGTACTTCTCAGGGTCGTCATTTTTATTTGCCTCCCCACAAAGTTGTTTTATAATTTGGGGAAAATACAGTTTCCCAAAAAGGGGCACCCTGAGTAGTGTTGTTGATGATAATGGCGATTATGAAGAAGAATAACAAGAACAAGAACAAGAGGATAACGAGTAGAAGTAGAAGGAGAAGAAGAAGAAGAAGAAGAAGAAGAAGAAGAAGAAGAAGAAGAAGAAGAAAAAGAAGAAGAAGAAGAAAAAGAAGAACAACAAAAAGAAGAACAAAAAAGAACAAAAAGAAAAAAATAATAATAACGAACGAAGGTGAACGAAAGAAAGAAAAAAGTAAAACAAAAGAGGTAAAATAAGAAATAGTTTAATAATATGTAGAATAGCGAATCAAGATTAACATTAACATGAACAGGCTGGGAAGGATAGAAAGAAAGACGACAAAATAGACTACGACTACGAATATCACAACGACTACTACTGCTCCAAATACGAGTAATTCTACTACTACCACTAGTTATACTACTACTACTTCTAGTAAAATAAATAATAAAGAAAATGAAGAAAGTAAAGAAAGAAAAGAAGGAAATGAAGAAAATTTTGAAATCGTAGCAAAGCTGAAAATGAAAATGTGCAAAGCAGAAAAAGAGAAAAATAAATTAAAAAAAAACGATATAAAGAAATAATAATGAGAAGAAATCGCATAAACGAACACTCTCACCTAGAATTAAAAATATATATATGCAGTGGCACAAACATTGCCATGGAGAAGGTAAAGGTAAAGAGCTGGTGTGATGACGCAACATTACTTATAACATTTATCGAAATAGACTGGAAATCTGGGGAAACTTGTCTTCACTTAGACTCGACGGAACACCACTGGTTATTATAAGGGTACAACCACTGATAATGACTTGTAACATAAAGACTACAAATAATAAGAATAAGAATAAGAATAAGAATAAGTATGAGGATAAGAAAAAGAAGAAGCAATAGGAAGAAAGAGGGGGAGGAGGAGAAGGAGGCGGACGAGAATTGCTAATTTCTAAACATGATCAAAATTAAAATAATCGTAAAGGGGCATGAGTGAAATAAAAACCTAGGAAAAGGGATGACATAAATGAAAGCAGTTGAAAAAGATGAAAAAGATGCAAAGTTAGAAGCGCAAGAATATACATAAAATTCGTCCAAGGAAATCCATTAACCTGTATTCGATAGCTCGTCCTCCATCGCAATGTTTTAGTAAATATAGAGTCACGCGATCATTGTCATTATATACAGGACAAATAAGATCCGGAGAAGTGGCAACTGTCAGAGTTCTATCTTTAAGTCAAATAGAACATAGGAATGATATATATATATATATATATATATATATATATATATATATATATATATATATATATATATATATATATATTACAGAATGCCGTATATATTAATATATAAACAACAAATTTAATATCAATTCGAAACATTTTTTGACTATATATATATATATATATATATATATATATATATATATATATATATATATATATATATATATATATATATATATATATATGACGATTCTGGAAAAATGAAACGTATACGTATGTAGATAAAACATATCTCTTAAATTATTTGTCGCCTCTAATCTAGGCTAGTCACTGTAGTGAGTAGTATAAGTACAACCGTACAAAATCATAGCTTTAATGCATGTTCTTTCATAAGTGTAACAATGTCGACGTCGGCTGGATACAATAAGTTTTAAACTCTCACCGTTTATGTATGTGTTCATGGTGGCCGTGCGGGGTAAAACGTTGGAATTTGAGTCATAAACATGACTTGTTATCGAGTTTCGAATTCTTAGACCAGCTTGAATACTTGTCTCTACACTGACGATTCTGGAAGAGTGAAACGTATACGTATGTAGATAGACAAATATATATATATATATATATATATATACATATATATATACACACATATATATATATATACACATATATATATATATATATATATATATATATATATATATATATATATTCTTGGAAGATTTTCAACCATTAAAACTATATGATAAAAATACAAGCAAAACAAAAAAAAACACTTTTAGTCCCAAGGTGGAAAATTACTTTGCTTGTAAGTCAATTTTGCTTTTGCAGTCACAATAGTAGTTTGCTTCCAAGAATTTACGCTAGTCTTAACATTATTTAAGGGATCATCAGTTGTTTCCCAAGAAAGACTGTTTCGTGAATTTAAAAACAAAACAGTATAATATCCCATAGCTTCCCAGCATAGTTGATCAAACCCCACATTCCTTTAAAAAGGAAAGTAATACATACAACGAATAATAAGGTGACAAAGATTGATATAAATTCGGAAGTAGAATGGAAAATCGATGTTGATATAGAAAAGCCTCTAGTTTTCCATGTGCTGAGTTGCCGGATATGGTAACAAGGAGTGAAGATCGGAGGACAGTTATTATAATGCAGCTAACAGTAAGTGTGGAAGATAACACTAAAGGTGCAGAAAACAAGAAGAATATAAGGTACAGAAAGCTCATTGAAGATTATGAAGAAAACGGATGGGAGGTGGAATATTACCATACTGGAACCGGAGCAAGAGGATACCTTGAAAATGTCTACTGTGCCTAGGAAAAAACCGATTTGGATTCAAAGAAAAAGAATCAAGGAGAATAACAACAGAAATAAAGGCAGCAGTAGAAAAGGTATCACTTTGGTTATGGCTGAAAAGGGGTACCACTAGCTGGAACGAAAGAGAAATCTGATGTTCATTATAGACACCAGAAACACGTCAACATAAGATCACATGTGCAAAACACTAGAAACGAAAGAACAATAGTCACCAGCATACCAAGTATTTGAAATTCCAGCTTGGAGGGGCGCCGTCGTACCATTGTAATTAGCCGAGGATAAGGTGCCAAATATGCTCGTACGGTATCCTCCTGATAATGCCATAGACCTAGATCCAAAAGTTGAGTGGCTGGCTATAAATCACTACAGTGTTTAATACTTTTTCAGATAAACAAGAATGGGTTTTCGTTGGTCTTTACTGCAAGTATTGGACTGGTTTGGTTACACCAATGAGAAGCATGTGCTCCCAGTATTTATATTTAGTAGAAGAGTTTATCTTGTCAGTAAGTTAAGGTACAATGACACTCTCTCAAGTATTACCTCCTTAGAAGACACATTATTGTTTCCTTTTTGGATTTACGCTGTTCGGAGTCTGCTTGGAGGTAATGTCGTATCTGGTAGCCATAACCTGTGGTAAAGTCGTATCTGCTAATCATAACTTGGGGTGATGTTGTATCTGGTAACCATAACTTCTTGATCCGACAGTCACTTTCCTTATTTGATAAAGTTTACTCTTCTTAGTAAACTGAAGGCCTTTAACAAAATCATATTTTATATTCTCCAGGTTTTAATTGTAGGTTTCCGAATTTAGAGCACATCTTTAAACTTGGCAAAGTGTCTTATTTCTTTCGACATGGATCCTCAAAACAAGTCACCTTATCCTGGATAGTCTTTAGGTTTTCTAAGACATATATGTGCTGAAGCTTTACCGATTCCAGCTCTTGAACAATGAGTTAACCCTCTTTAACTTCTAACTGGTTAATCAAAGAATCTAACTTGATTTCTTTTCAGTTTAGTGTAAGTTATTTGAAGCGTTAATGCTGTGCTATTATGTGCTTTCATTTCTGAAGATAATTTATTTTGAACCCATTTGATACGATTTTCAATTGTTGAAACAAATTAATTCGTTCGTTTATCCAACTTGGGCTTCAAATTATTTATTTTCTAGCAACAATCACACACTATTGTTTCAAACATTTTGTAATTGTGTTTTTTTTTAGACAATCATCTTGAGGTTGGTTTGAAATGAAGACGTTGATGAATGCATGAATAATATTTTGTGTGTTTCCTTTTTCAATTCCCATATATATATATTTATATATATTTATACATATATATATATAATTTATTTAGATACTGTATATTACATATCTAAAAAAAATATATTAGCTCTCTTATATGATCGAGCACTTTATTTGATTTCTTTTCATATACAACCTGACACTATATATATATATATATTTATACATATATATATATATATATATATATATATATATATATATATATATATATATATATATAAATATATATATATATATATATATATATATATATATATATATATATATATATATATATTGCTTTTGCTTGCGTAAAGACGATCATCTCTATTTCTATGATAGCAGACCGGTTTTCACTGACACTTTCGCGCGCTACGCAGTATTGCAACTCATAGTTTATCGCGTATAAGCTGAACGTATTTAACAATTTTGCCCAAGTTTTAACACTTTTTTTCGAATTATGTAATATCAGCTGAGTTGTAAATAACACTGGTATAGATTAATGTAGATATCTCATTTTATTGTGAATTTCAATCTATGTTAGTTTCTCCATATGTAAACTACATAGTGTCATTAATTATACTGAAACTCGAACTGTACATGTGTGATCAGGTAATATGAAACCACGTGGAGAGTGTTTTTTTATTTATGTTAACAACAAATGAATATAGGTCCGTTTTACTATCTTTCTTTTCAGACAAACTTCGAGAATATTATATATATATTTCCTTTGTGATTAAAATTTAATCAAAGCACGTGAAAAGTGTGTTAATTGTTTTTAATAGCTTCTAAATCACTAGTCGGGATTGTAAATAATACGAAGTGATCTAACACACGGTCTAATTCGAAAACAATCCTAATCAGATTTATATGGTATTCTATTCACAGTTTCATGAATCGAATGACTAGTAATTTATTAGTGTGATGGGGTGAGTCGTACTTCAGCTATGCATTTCTAATGAAAAGAGAAAATGTCTAATCGGAAAAAACTTAAAAACATCGTTGCATTCGAACGAAATAAAATTATTTTCTTTTTAAAATACGTACTACCAATTAAACTAAATCGCATATAAAGTACGTGTTTATATGTAGCTTTTTCTAAATGAATCTACACCGATCAATAAGATAGGGGAAAATGACATTTTACTTTATACTTTATATATATATATATATATATATATATATATATATATATATATATATATATATATATATATAGTATTTTAAATCGTAATTAATTTAATTATTTGGGTGAGGAACAGGTATGCGACAAATGAACGAAACCGTGAGTCACAATTTATCTGTTTAATTTTTATTATTAATCAATATTACGTATATATATATATATATATATATATATATATATATATATATATATATATATATATATATATATATATATATATATGCGTGTGTATGTGTGTGTGTGAGAGAGATAATGAAAAGTGGCAAAAATTAATCGTGGACGAGTCCATTGTGGATGTGACGTAGAGAAAGTAAGAAAGCGACTTGATAACTGTTAAACAAGAGAAAGTTCCGCAGTGTAAGCGAGACTTGCAAGACGGGGGTTTCAGACACGCGAAGAGCCGGAGCACTTTGTGATCGGAGTATCGAAGTAATGGAAGAATGAGAGTTTACCAATGTTTATGGCACCGATGAAGTTTTATTGGCTATAGTACCCAAGCTCGTCTTGCTGTTAGGCTTTCGTGTCCGCTGACTAAAAAATGCGATTGATAAGCAAGTTAGTTCGGTGAAGGAATCCCCTGACTTGTATTATATCAAAAAGAAAATTGGAAGTACTAGTGGAACAATTGCTTCAGTTCACGCTCGGATAGACAATGCAGAGCAAATTGCATTCCACTCGGATGTATATATGAAAGAGATTCCAGCGGAAACAGTATATGTGACCTCAGCAAGAAAAATACTTTCATAAGACAAACATACGTAAAATATTTTTGTATATGTGTGTGCGTAGACGGTATTGGGAAATAAAGAAAACCAAAGTGTATATATTATAAGGACAATATCAGTACCGTCGGTTTAAAATTCTTACAGAAATGGACTAGTATAGTCCATTTGCCCCTACACCGGACTCTCTGTCCGTCTCCTGATAAACAGAGGCTGAAAAGAGTCACGTTAAGTGGTTCAGTTGAAACCGACAGTCCCGATGGTGTTCTGGTTTTCTGTGATACATATATAAATAAATATTACACCATGATTTTTTAAATTTTGTTGAGTTCTCTTCAGCTAACTTACAAACACACACACAACACACAGACACAGACACAGACACACACACACACACACACATATATATATATATATATATATATATATATATATATATATATATATATATATATATATATGTAAATATGGGAAATAAAAAAGCCACTGTGGAATTGTTTTTCAGACACCTTTTAAAATGAGCAGAAACAATTGTATACTTATATGTATGTTTTAAAGCAAATCTGGAACATTTATCAAATTGTATCCATATATATATATATATATATATATATATATATATATATATATATATATATATATATGTGTGTGTGTATCTTGGCAGCATCTTTTCTTTTATACAAGTATCATTAAAAATAACGGACATCTTGTGTCTGGTCATTTTTCCTAAGATCCTTTCCGTTTTTCTGATTAGGTTCTTAGTTTCAGACGGAAACTGGCTCATAAAATTGCCATAGCTTCCCAAAGCGCTTTCGGACCCTTCCAGGTCCATCGTCAGTGGAGCAATGTTAACCAGGCATAGACCTAGGAGTGAATATATATTCTATTTAGGCGGGAAAATAAAGGACTGTGTTTAATTCAAATTAAGCACATTCCTTTATTTTCCCGCTATGGCAATTTTATCAGCCAGTCTCCGTCTAGAACTAAGAACCTAATCAGAAAAACGGAAAGGATCTTAGAAAAAATGACCAGACACAAGATGTCCGTTATTTTTAATGATACTTGTATATATATATATATATATATATATATATATATATATATATATATATATGTGTGTGTGTGTGTGTGTATGTGTGTTTGTGTGTCTGTTTATGTGTGTGTATGAATGCAGTAAATAATGGATTTCAAATATATATGTATTAAAATAAGAACGAAGATCGATTATTGAAACGGGTTGAACGCGAAAGCTAAGTGCATTCAAGACGGTGTTACGTGATGTCTCCACGAATATAAAGGGGGCCTTGATAAAGAATATGATAAGTAACGTGGAAAATGTTGAACAAAGCTTTCCGGAACAAAAATGAAGCGAAAGACTCGTCAACACCTACATGAAACCAAATGAAGAAGACGATAAGACTACAACGAGAAACTTCTTTCTTTTGTGTTGTTTGTTGTTTATTACGCAGCCAGCAGCGAGGCAATGCATCGGCCGCACCTCATCGCTAAAAAAGACGGGCGGGGGCTGCAAAAAGGTATCGAGGCAGTGGCGAATTATTCTAACATGAAAAT
>OY744546.1:44692392-44734892 GCA_963556195.1 Sepiola atlantica
CCGGGGCCGGAAATGTTGGTTTGTTTTTAGTAGTAGGTCCGGAGAAGTTTCTTATTTATTTTTTATAAATTATTATTTGCTATTTTAACCGTTGCTGTTTATTTTGTTAGTAATTATACTGAGTAATTTATTTTTATTTATTTATTTATTTATTTATTATTTTTTTATATAACGTTGTTTGTTTTGTTAATAATATACTGAATAATCGTTATCTCGGTGGCAGGGGCTGATAACTCGTGGTAGTCAAGCTTTGTTTGTGGGAGTTATGTCTCTTTAGTAATTTCGTTCTATAAATTTGTTTACCGTGTGTGTGTAGTAGCAGATGTGATTGGGTGGGTGAGGAATCCTGGGTATGGCGGTGGGGCGTCGTTAATAGAGCCTTTGGTATATATATGTGTGTGTGCGTGTGTGTGTTGGTGTATGTATATATGTGTATGTATATACGTATATGTAAAATACATACATGCATACATATTATTTTATTTATTTATTTATTTCTTTATTTTATTTCTTTATTTCTTTTTTTTTTTTTTTCTTTTTTTTTTAATTTATTTATTTATTTATTTATTTTTGTTCGATTCTATATTATTATTTATCTATATTAAAAAAAAAAGCTTGACTACCACGAGTTATCAGCCCCTGCCTCCGATATAACGATTATTCAGTATATTATTAACAAAACAAACAACGTTATATAAAAAAATAATAAATAAATAAATAAATAAATAAAAATAAATTACTCAGTATAATTACTAACAAAATAAACAGCAACGGTTAAAATAGCAAATAATAATTTATAAAAAATAAATAAGAAACTTCTCCGGACCTACTACTAAAAACAAACCAACATTTTCGGCCCCGGCTTTTGGCAAAAAAAACACACTCCACCGAGTGGTAGTATTTATTTTATTCTGAGGATGAGGGATACCCTCGAAAATTAAAAATAATGAAAAGGACACACTCCAACCCAACACCACGGTCACGATACACTGGTAAATAAATAAAAAAAAAATTTTGAAAATTATTGACATTTCAATATTGTCACTTTGTTTTGTTTTTACGATTCCACGTGTCGTATGTGTCACTCTAACAACGCATTGTTATCGCCTTCAAAAATAATATTCTTATATATATATATATATATATATATATATATATATATATATATATATATATATATATATATATATATATATTCATTCTTTCTCTCTCAATATATATATATATATATATATATATATATATATGTATATATGTGTGTGTGTGTAGTTTGTGTGTGTGAGTGTGTGTGGGTGTACAGTTTAATCTCCTTAACTAATGAACGGATCATAATGAATTTGCGAATATATATATTCTAAAATAATACGATGAGAAATATGGGAAGAGATATTTTTTGTTTTTAAAAATTTTTGGCGAACTGATAATTATGACTTTTGTAATACATATCTCAGCAACCTGGTGAGTAACATGCACACATTATTTATTTTTGGTAAACCTTACTATTAAAAGGGTGCGCCCACACAAACCAGCCCCTAAAACTTTTAATCTCCTCAACTTATGAACGTATAATTATACATGTTACAAATATGCATTCTAAAAAGTTAATATTTAAGGAGTATAAAATGTATTTATTTTTAATGAACCGACCATTATGAATTTCGGAATATATATGTTCGGCAACCCAGTGGGTTACATGGTAAATTTTTTT
This sequence comes from Sepiola atlantica, assembly GCA_963556195.1. Lineage (NCBI taxonomy): Eukaryota > Metazoa > Mollusca > Cephalopoda > Sepiida > Sepiolidae > Sepiola > Sepiola atlantica. The sequence goes on from OY744546.1 coordinate 44,694,101, forward strand.
TTTTTTCAAGATTTACAAGTTATGTTCTGCTCCCACCAAACCTCGCACCTGCTATGAAAATTCTTTTAAAATAAGTTAGATACAAAATACTTTAATAGAGAAAATATTGCTTTACAGCAATTTTTGAGTTACATTTTTTAAAAGGATAGATTTGGGCGCGTGACGTCAATAATATGTATGTGCTTGGTAAAATCCGAAACTATTAGACTGAACATTATGAATTTGAGAATATGCGGGCACAAACTATACTATTTCGAGGGTTCCACCGAAACTGTACAATACACACAAAGAAAGGAAATAGAAGTAAAATTAAATAAAAAACTAATGCTATATTTATTAATTATACCCGTCCTAGGACGTGTATTCTACCGGTGTATATTCACATCTATAGTTATCTATAGACACGTATTTCGTCGCCTCTACAAATGATCATTGTGGCTAGGCTTAGCAAGATTCGAAGCCTGGATCCCAGTGCCCGCTTCCGGCGATCTACCACCGAGCATAGAACCTGCTATGAACACTGAGAAAGATTGCATCGTGTTATAAATGATGCGATAAATGTATTATCAACTCCGTGATTGAAAGTTCCATCCCTGGCTATCAAGATATGCTAGTCTAGGCGCACAGAAGGGCTGAGATACAGCGACCCCATCTATCTCTGGATGAGTATATATATATATATATATATATATATATATATATATATTTACATCATATATATATATATATATATATATACATACATATATATATATATATATATATATATATATATATATATGTATATATATATATAATTTTAAACAAGTGCGAAATCATTCAATAGAATTATAATAAGCTCTTAATCTCAGCCTAATGCAATATTCTGCCCCCCACCGTAGAATACTGTTATGATAAGCTACTATGTTTCTCCACCGTCTCGATATCATATATATGACTTAATTATTTTCTTTTTTTGTGTTAATTTCGTGGTGGACTAGGAGCTCAATGCCAGGCTGCAGAGTTAAAATTGAGTTTGTGAATTTGTTCAACTCTTTCAGTTATTATCATTTACACTTCAGATTGCGAAAGAATAAAACACATTTGTCTGTACGTAAAATGTTTTACAAAATATTCATAAAAATATATTTAATATATAAACAATACGAGGGTTGAACATAAAAATGGAAAAACTTTGAAATTTTAAATATTTTTTAATACGATGTGGGACCTTCTTTCGCATCAATAACTAATTGAATCCGACGTTGGACTGATTCTTACAAAGCTTGAATGGTTTGTAGATACATTTTGTAGCATTCTTAAGCTAAAACCATCTCTAGTTCTTTCAATGATGAAGGAGGGGCATATAGGCTGCTCACTTGTTTTTTTCTAAAATACACCACAAATGTTTAATAATCTTAGAATCTGGGGATTGTGGTGCCGTAGTTTTGTGTGTTTTCTTCATAATCCTTACAACGGCTCTACGATGTCTTTCATACTGCCTCGTCTTTCTTCGAAAATTTTGTTCAGACGAGGATGTTTTCTCTTTTTTTCATAGGCTGTCATCACTTTCGAGACAGTTACTCTTAATACGGCTACGATCTCAGCCACTTCTTTTGCTCTAGCACCTGCCTTACGGCTCATTTAAATTTTGTTTACTAATATGCACTATCTGAAATAAAACATACATTTAACCGATCGATTCAGGACAACAATAACCATAAATATCAAGTGAAATAAATATTTTGGTATTTTTTCTCAAATTATATAGGTGTTTTAAAATTGATGTATAATTCACAAGATGTTTCGATTCTTTTTTCAAACATATATATATATATATATATATATATATGTATATATACATCTATATATATATATATATTTATATATATATATATATATATATATATATATATATTTATATATATATATATATATATATATATATATATATATATATATATATATATATATATAGTCTAAAGAAGCTTTGAGTCATTTTAAGTAAAAGAAAAAAAAAGGAAACTGCAGTTTAAATTCCCAGAGAAACTAACTAAATCCAAGATATCGCAGACTTAGCATTCGTTGGAAAATTTATAAATAACAAAAGGCGATTCAACAGTGAAACAAACACAGGGGACCTTAACTTAAGAGTGAAATATTAAAATGGGGATCATCAGCTGTTTACCATGTAACTGTTTCGGAGATTTAAAAACAGGACAGTTATAATTTTCATGGCTCTCCAATTGTACTGATCAAACGACCATTTCCTCAATAATCAAGTGTAGAAATAATTAAGCTTAAATTTCACTAATATATACATAAATTAATTATAATAATAACATAATAATAATAATAATAATAATAATAATAATAATAATAATAATAATAATAATAATAATAATAATAATAATAAGTATAATAATAATAATACCGTTAAGCTTACCGTGTGATATGGTAATTTGCATAGCAAATAACATTAATAATAATACTAATACTAATAATAATATTAATCATAATAATAATAATAATAATAATAATAATAATAATAATAATAATAATATCCAAACACTACACCCAAGAACCATTCTGAGATATGGTAGCTAGCAATAACATTATATAGAAATACAAGTTCTATAGAAAAGCCTAAGTACCTTAGGTATATATATATATATATATATATATATATATATATATAGTGTGTAGATTTCAATTTTGTTTAGAGAATCTGAATAACAGAGCTCAATGTAATTTAAACAGAGCAAAACAGAATCTTGACGCTATACAACTTAAATTTTTAATATGTTCTAATCTAAACCGAAATCTTCGTCCTACATTTTCGTCTTTTAATTTTTAATCGTAAATAATTAAACGTAGTTTTTAATCGTGAACGCTCGAATATTTCATCATATATTTTTACCCATAAAGCTCACATTCGAAATTTTAAATGAGATGATTTATTTGTTTAAATAGCAAAAAAGAATTCTTTTATATATATTTTTATATTTTTATATTTCTGCATATATTAAAAAATTAATCTTACTTCTGTCACCCCTCCTCGATTATTTTAACATTTACCTCCTTTTTACATAGACCAATCAAAAAAGTGAATTTATCTTTTTAAGACGATCAATTTCTCTCATTATTTGTTTTTTTTGACGTGGTTGTCTATACATCTGAGGAGACCTAATTAAAGGGGTCGAAATAAGTTATTATGTGTACAACCTTAATGTGTGTATAGTTTTTCTTTTTATAATTCTATATATATATATATATATATATATATATATATATATATATATATAGACAAGAGTTGCACTGTCGGAAAGATTAAAAATAAACATTCGCCTAAAAGCCTAAGTGCAATGTTCCGACTCTGTCCTTGAGTACTATAGGATTTTTAAATAGTTATACTCGCCGCTGTAAGTGTAAATATCACTTAATTTCTCCGTTACTATGTCACTATCTCTCGCAGCCAAATAGGACTAGGTTAACGCTTACAGATTCAAGGTGTCTCTGTGAACTTTGTTCGCTCCGATATGACCGTCTGAGATTGTTATTTCCCTTCGCTGATGACAGTCGTAAGCTCGAAATGATGTCGTACGTAAGTAACATATTAAAAAGTAATTTAACATCATTAAAAGCCCCATTAAATTAAAATGGAAAGTTGAGCACTGTCGGAAAGATTCAAAATAAACATTCGCCTAAAAGCCTCGGTGCAATGCTCAGACTCTGTTGTTGAGTACTGTAGAATGTTTAGATATTTATGCTCGCCGCTTTCAGTGTAAATATCACTTAATTTCTCCATTATTACATGACACGTTTTCGTGGGCTTATGAGACTAGGTGAACGCTTACAAATTCAAGGTGTTACTGTGAACCGGTTTCGAACTCTATGGCTGTCTCAGATTGTAATTTCCTTGTGCTGATGAGAGCTGGAAACGACGCCGCACCTAAGTAAAATATTAAAAATATAATCTAATATTATATATATATATATATACCATTCCATCAAAGCCTCTAGATCATATGACGCGTTGAAATTCGCTAAGTCATACGGAGATCGTCGTCCTTGTAAATTGCAAACGATAAACATTTCACAATATCTGTATTATTTCATAGCAATAATATATAAGTAAAACTGATCAATCTTTGACATGCTTTTGGCTTTTATAAGTGGTGACTCATTAGGAAAAAAACGAAACAGTAAGTTCTAAAATAGCGTGAGACCCAATTAACCAATTGACGGTACATGTCGCTTAAAAAAATCGTTTTGTGAAAGTAGCAGGGCCAGGGCGAGCAAATTAAAACAGTCATTGGTTCAATGGAAACTTAAAAATTCAGCGGAATTACATAGGCTATGAAACACCGATTTCTATTGAACTATCAAAAACCACGCCGACCGGAAATTGGCGAGAAGCATCTTCCTGCTTTACATTACTAAAGATTTCTCTAAACAATGGAAAGAAACATCACGGTGGTGCCAGTAAAGAGACTGTGCCATCGTTCTTCATTCCAATTGACAGAAATTATACTAGTGATTAACATCCGTCGATTCCAAGGGTTTAATTTATTTCCTAAATAACATGAATTGAATTCGAAGTTTTTGCGTTCTTTTCTCTTTCACTTTAACCTGTCAGTTGATTGATTGAATCATTCAAGTTTTGTCTCGAAAGAAACCGGACTGGCTGTGTTGTACGCCCTACATGGTCGAAAAGAGTAAGTTTATCCATTGATTATCTCACATGTCATTTAGAGCATATGTAACAAGAATTAACAGTATTTTGACATACTTCTTTCACATCTCTTCTTTTGTCAGTTCGTTCAGCTTGGAGCATCGAGCAACAAACGATTAGAAGCCAATAACCAATGAAACACACCTCACCCAACCAGAGCTACACCTTTATACATCTGATCCTGTTCCGTGCAGCATTTTGTCACTTGCTCCAAGGAGATCATCAATGCGATTTCATTTGAAGGTGCAAAGGTCATAAAGGCGACTGTAATGTTGAACAAACTTGTCATATTAGGATGGGAAACAGTTTAGACAAGAGGGGAAACGGTTTAGACTAGAGGGGATACGGTTTAGACTAGAGGGGATACGGTTTAGACAAGAGGGGAAACGGTTTAGACTAGAGGGGATACGGTTAAGACTAGAGGGGATACGGTTAAGACAAGAGTGGATACGGTTTAGACTAGAGAGGATACGGTTTAGACTAGACGGGATACGGTTTAGACTAGAGGGGATACGGTTTAGACTAGACGGGATACGGTTTAGACAAGAAGGGATACGGTTTAGACTAGAGGGGATACGGTTTAGACTAGAGGGGATACGGTTTAGACTAGACGGGATACGGTTTAGACAAGAAGGGATACGGTTTAGACTAGAGGGGATACGGTTTAGACTAGAGGGGATACGGTTTAGACTAGAGGGGATACGGTTTAGACTAGAGGGGATACGGTTAAGACTAGAGGGAATACGGTTAAGACAAGAGTGGATACGGTTTAGACTAGAGGGGATACGGTTTAGACTAGAGGGGATACGGTTTAGACTAGAAGGGATACGGTTTAGACAAGAGGGGAAACGGTTTAGACTAGAGGGGATACGGTTTAGACTAGAAGGGATACGGTTTAGACTAGAGGGGATACGGTTTAGACTAGAGGGGATACGGTTTAGACTAGAGGGGATACGGTTTAGACAAGAGGGGAAACGGTTTAGACTAGAGGGGATACGGTTTAGACTAGAGGGGATACGGTTTAGACTAGACGGGATACGGTTTAGACAAGAGGGGATACGGTTTAGACTAGACGGGATACGGTTTAGACAAGAGGGGAAACAGTTTAGACAAGAGGGGAAACGGTTTAGACAAGAGGGGATACGGTTTAGACTAGAGGGGATACGGTTTAGACTAGAGGGGATACGGTTTAGACTAGACGGGATAGTGTTTAGACAAGAGGGGAAACAGTTTAGACAAGAGGGGATCCGGTTTAGACTAGAGGGGATACGGTTTAGACAAGAGGGGAAACGGTTTAGACTAGAGGGGATACGGTTTAGACTAGAGGGGATACGGTTTAGACTAGTTAGGATGCATTTGAATGTAATTTGTTGTTTGGAATCTAAATAAATTGTTTGTGTCACCAATCCCGTTATTTTGTAGACTTACTTGACTTATTTCCGTATTCCACAGCGCTTCGGCGACGTGCCTGAAAACAAAATTCCGTTACTTGGGCTAGTCTTTCAGTTGTCAGGACCGGCATGCTATACTATACTAAACCATCATAGGGTGGTGTCATATCCTTGATGGTCTACATCTGGAACTTTTCTTAAATATAATCTTTTCGATATGATGTATTTATATAGCTGGAATGTGGGAGCTGGGAAACATGTATAGACGCCGTTATTTTCCTTCGAATAACGTCACTTATTGATGTTTTGATATTAAGAATATTCTGATATCTACACTTATTTGTCTATCCCCTAAAGTTACTCCATTACTACGTCTATATTTCACTTGCACATACCGCCATAGAAACTATCAATGCCTTTTAAGGTCCTAACTTCAGATGTGGTGATATTTGCTTCCCGCTCCATATATTTAGTTTCAGACCTTTAAATGCAGAATTGCTATTCCTATTCGTCTGCTAATCTCAGATGGGACCTGGGAACCACTGAACCAAGAAGACAAACTCTTCGTCTTATTAACGGTATTTTTTGTCTATTGAGATATCTCTAGAAGAGGAAAACATTTTGCATTAGTCTGGGTTAACTTTACTCCGCCATTTCTCGCAGCAGGCTTCAATGATGGAAGTAGATAACTTCAACTCATCAAAGACAGCGGTAACAATCATGGTGTGATCAGCATAACGAATATTAAAAGAGAGCTAATTTCTAATCGTTTGCGTTGATTGCAGACTTTCTATTTTTTTTTCATCACATGTTTTCATCATATAAGTATGGCAGAGAAAGATGGGAAGTTTTACTAGATTCAGGAGGGGCATTTTGAGCTAGAAACCATCTAGTTCATATTTACTTGCCTCCTCACGATGACAAGGTTAGACAAAAAGTTAGTTTATAATGTGAGAAAAATCAAGCTCCCTAAAATGAAGCACTCTGGATTGAAACAATAGTAAATATTGCCTCAATCTGGAAAAAATGTCCTTCATTGATAGAAGCAGAAAATACGAAATGTTGTATCAGAACTGTTACTATACTTTGCTTCTAACCAAACACCAAGGACGTTTGTAGGGGGAATTGAAAAAAGGGCATACGTACCGTTATATTTAAGACGCAAGGAACAAAATCTAAGAATTTATTTTCCGGAACCAGTGCAGACTTTCCTGTCTATCTGTTTGGCTATTTACTAGTATCTAGCAAAACTCAATGGAAATCCTATAGTTCCTTCTTTCATTGATATGAACATATTTGATGATATTAACTGGTATTTCTGGGTTCATCTTCCAACAGTCTCATGAAATAGCCCTTCTTCCTTGGAAAAAGCAGGACTAGAACATTTAAGGTCATTGGAGGAAGCGTGCAGACGCTCTAAACTTAGATCTGGTCTAAAAGAAACAAAAGCTGATTTCATAAGGCTTACTTTGCCACATTTTCAGTGAGTATTGATTTACTAGTCTCCAGGAGTTAGTCACAAGGCCAGTTTTTAATCTTACTCCCATAAGTAAGATGTGACCCAAGGTCGGGTCGGGAAAGTGGGGTTTAAAAATTGTCTGGGCAGTCTCGTCGGCATTCCCCGGTAGGGGCGCCTCAGGCAGTAAGCAATAAACTTACTCCTCCCCAAAGAGGGGAGGCGAAGCCTGGGAGGGTGGACCTCCTAGAACTGCACAGGACATACCCATATACCGGCGTAAATCAAGCCCCGAAGGCCAAGACAATACCAGTCTATGGGGTGCAAGTTGTCCAACCTGAGAAACTGATCCAACATAGGGTGTTCTTCCGGGTGTCATCACTTGGGTGTGGTGCGATCCTCCTAGACTGTCAGGAGTTAAGGGTCGAACAAAACAAATATACAACAAATAAAAGTAACTGTAGCCGATAAAAGTTGTTTTTCCAACTTATCTGTTACATGTGTTTGTATTTTTAAGTCGTTTAAATTGCTATTTATTAGAAATCAGTATTTTTGTCACACGAACATTGGACATGAAAAAAAATGGCGATAGGGGGTATGTAACGAAGATAAGGATCGGCGCCATTTTGTTTTAGTAAAAATTCGTGCCCCAAAAAAACAAGATTTTTATTTTACATCTAATAAACGCCCATTTATACAAATTTGTACAAATACAAACAAATTTCATAGGTAAGTAGGAAAATATATATTCTCGACGTAGGTCACCATCACTTGTTGTATATTTATTTTTTTACCTCGTTCTCGTTCGTTTTTTTGGACCCCGTCCGCGACTCTGCGGATTATTGTAAAAGATACCCCATTTTGTGATGAAGATCGATTGCATCTAGGAAATAATTAAAATTGGTATAACATATTACAACTTCAGATGAACGCTTTATTAACAAAACCATCGATCAATCGCAAATACTTTGTCTTATTAACGTACTTGTTTCTTGGTCGGCTTTTGATAGAAAATATAACACCGAAAGGTAAACCTAAACATGACGTAGCATTTGTGTTTGATGTTATTTTTCAACATTTTAATTTTCAATAATGAGTGTTGACAAATGTTCAAGAACCTTTGACATCGATAATAGCATCGGATCGAATATTCTGATTCAAAATGTGTGGTTTGTTTTACTCTTAGATGAAACCTTTATATGTGATTCCGTGAAACACATACACACATACCTAGAGCATTTATATGTATATATATATATATATATATATATATATATATATATATATATATATGCAAAGCATTGTAAAAAATAAAAGAATTCATCTGTTTAATTATACATTTTTTTTATTTTTTCACTTTTTCTGAATGTCTTTTTTGTATTAAAAATAAAATAAAATGAATAAATGTTTCATTTTTTAAATTTTAATACAATAAAGACCATCGGAAAAATGAAAAAAAATATTTAAAACGTATAATAAAACATACGAATTATGTTATTTTAACAATGTTTGCATAAATGAAAAAATGCTGCTTAATTGCACAATATATTTATGCATATATGCACGTATGTATACATATACATATATATATATACATATACATATACATATATATATACATGTATATATACATATATATATATACATGTATATATACATATACATACATATATATATATATATATACATGTATATATACATATATATATATACATGCATATATACATATATATATATATATATATATATATATATATATGCATATATATACTAAAATGTTCTAAAAAGCACTAGGGAAGATACGTTTTTGAATCATATAAATACAAAATAAAATGTTTCTGAATTGTCATTGAAACGATCGTACGCCAAATAATCGTTGTATATTAATTATTGGAACTCAAATAGATCATGTTCTAATTTTGTTGATCTCAACTCTCTAAAACTATATATATATATATATATGTATATATATATATATATATATATATATATATATATATATATATATATATTAGTGTTTCATGTGTGCACATGACATTTTGTGAAGAGATATACTTTTTTTATGTATCAATTTTCAGTATTTACTTCAACAGTGCTTGATACGTAAGTAGAGCTAGGTAGTAATCTATGGATATATATTTATGGCAATTAAGCTACACAGAGGCTCCCGCGTTTAATCCCCGGAGGGAATCTTCAGGCTACAATTTTAGCGTGAAGATTCCCTCCGGGGATGAAACGCGGGAGCCTCTGTGTAGCTTTATTGCCATAAATATATATATATATATATATAAATATATATATATATATATATATATATATATATACATATATATATATATATATATATATATATATATATATATATATAGAGAGAGAGAGAGAGAGAGAGAGATAGATAGATAGATAGATAGATAGATAGATATATAGATAGATAGATAGATAGAGAGAGAGAGAGAGAGAGAGAGAGAGAGAGAGAGAGAGATGGAGGTTCTATAGTAGGTTTGTATCTAGCGAATTCAGTACTCTTGAAATGTTTAACCAGTTAATGTTAGAAACCAATTTTTACAATAATTTTAGAGACTATATATTTAATTATTTTATTTTAGCATTATATAAATACGTTTATATTTTTACTGACCTATGATCGTTAATATTATCATGCACCGGTGTCTTTGTCGAACGCTGGTTATTGTTTGTCTGTAGATGCAAAACCATTCGGACGCCGATGTTGATTTATGTAAAAGTTTTATTACAAAAGATCAACAGTCACAGAGAAGATTAGATGGGGGGATCACTTTCGTACGCGTGAGGGTGAAATACATACCGATAGATAGAAGGATAGATCTAGTTACATTGTGTGCGTCCGCCCCCATTGAGGACACCACTCCGCACACGTGTTTCCTACTTACAATTTTGCAAGCCAAGAGATCGAAACTGTCCACCCGGAAATCATGTGGATTCGTGATTTCTCTCTGGGCTCATCTCTGATCATTAAACATTTAACTCAAACGTGTATATTCAAACACGACATTAGTTATGTCATAATACTAAAGATGTGTATTGGATATGTGTGTGCGTTTTTGAAGGATGGAATAGGATGGATAGATTTATATCATATATTTTTCTTCCATAACAATTATATTATTTTATTGAAACGAAAGTCAGGAGGAAAAGAATTAAAATAGCAAAAAATAAAAAAATAAAATTAACAGGATATTAGACATTCTGAAAAAAAATACACGATTATCCATAATAATTTAAACGAAGGGCAATATTTATTTGCTGCTAAACAAATAAATTATACACTTCGTAAAATGTAAAACATGCGACACGATCTCATCAATAATGTTCTAAATTCTGTTAAAGCCTTGTTGATGTTTGTTTGTTTATTTTGTTATAATAATAAGTCACCACTTACCAAGATGAAAGGCCATTCGAGGATTAGACTTAATGAGATTGTAAGCCGGACGATGAACAACATCATGAGAACATTGGAAAATATGGATTGGAAGGACAAAAGACAACCTTGTTGTAGTCTGCACGGGTGTAGTCCCATAACAATGTGTTCTAGAAATATGAAGTTATTTTAACAAAAACTCTTTTCTTAAGAATGCTGGTTGGTTTTAGATACATATAAGAGTAAAGGAAAGTTATTTTCAGTGGTGATAGGTAAACGAGTTCTTCCATATAGTAATCAAAAGTCAGGCCATGAAAATGGTTACAGAGAGTGTTAGTTAGATGACAACGAACACCATAAGAGGATTGAGAAAGATGGGAGTAATAGGCAGAATTTGTCTACTTAAGAGGGCAGCTCGAAAAATATTTGTTCATATAGAGATGTCAATTGTTTGCCCGTTTGTGCGATTAGAATGCAGGATGGTCGCTAGAAAAGCGGGAAATTTGTCGAACGATAATTTCGTTTTACAATAAATAAATGTTATAATTTTTTTTAAAGACTAACATTATAATACACCAACATATGCTCGAATTGTCGTCCGTGCAAATCGAAGAAGTGAATATGCCAGACGCAATACCATTAAAATAAAATAAAATTCAAACATTGAAATTAAGAACTCCAAATGTCCCGCTTTTCTACTGACCATCATGTAGAATAGGATATCTATGAATTCCTGACCTAGGTAAAAGCAATTGTATTGCAAACGACTCAAAAAGAGTGTTGAGACAAACCTCTTGGATAACAGAAAGACATGGGTTTCTATAGATGAGGAGTTTTTCAAACTTTAGCGATAAGTCAATAAAAATGCTGTGTCAATATTAAGCGTGATCATCTTGCGATATTGTTTTTAAAATACAAATAAGTCATCACCAATAAGCCTCTTGAGAATAATGGTTAATGAAATTGTTAATTGAATGATGAACATTACTATGAGATGTTTTCGAAGGACAAATGGAATGGAAACAATTGATTCCTAAAGAAAACGACTCGAGAAATATTTCTTCACGAATGAATGTAAAATGACAACGTTTAGCTTTCAGGGAAACAGTTCGGTGGTACTGTAATCTACACATCAGAGGTTTTAAGAAAATAAACACACTTCCTGAAAATCACGTTTGCATGTATACACATATCTAGGTAGTTTCTATAAAAAGAAAATAGCATAAAATACTCGATTCGTTGTTTAATAATGTTCAAATTTTATAATTCTATGCAATTTTCACCAGTCATATAGTATATATAAATTGTATAAATAGTATATATAGTATATATTGTATATATAGTATATATAGTATATATAAATCACAAGTCATATAGTATATATAAATGAACATTATTTTACTACGCATTTTACTATGTATTCTATCTGCTCCAGACAATATAGCGGCCGCTCCAGCCAATACAGAGGTAAACCAGGGTCAGCAATCAGGTCTTGAGACAAAAGGACCTGACCTCGATCTCCATCAAATGCAGCAACAAAAAAAGAAACATAAGAGGCTTAAAAGCCCAACCATGGACTGTTGCACAAAAGAAGGTGCTATTGTTTTGCTACCACTACGAAAACTTTGAAAAGTGGAGCAAACTATCCAATGAGATCAATTACTTTAAACAAATGTTTCTGGAATATGAACAGGAAATGTTTTCCTCCAAGGAAAGACAATGGAAAATAACGCACTATATTAACAAAGAAAGAAAAAGAAAGAGCATGTCAAACATTGTCAGCAGCCTTAATATATTAAGAAAGAAGTGATATAAAAGCATGTACTACTGCGTTGGAGAAGTGGCATTGTTACTTATGAGAAAAACGAAAAAAATGTCACTTTACCGATATACAAAAAATAGTTTTGTCTAAAGATCAAAGATGGCGTTGGCAAACAAAATAACACTAAAACAAAGGAGACAGCGAAAACAGCCGAAAAATTTAGACAAATGTTAAAGTATTTTCTATGTAGATAAAAAAAATCACAGGAATAAAGAAGTCCTTGAAAAATAGTAAAGATAAGTATATACTCAAAAAGACGCGAGCTCATGCAGGTGGACCTTTTTGCTTCGCGCTTCAATTTAATCTGAGCAAGGATGAATATTAAAAAAAGGCAACGGTTACAACGGACGATAAGAGAATATAAGTGTGAGTCTTGCGCATGCGTGTACGCTCATAAAGACGAACGGACATGCGAGGAGGCGCTAGGATATGAAAGCCACAATTACGTAAGTGATGTCGTTTTTTTTTGTTGTTATCTCAAAACATAAATAGCGACCGGTCGATTTATTTTTTTCGTTTCATATAGTTGCAGCTGATGCCCAGGAAACAAAAGGAAAACTGTGTTTAAAAGTTGTACAAAGGGTTTCCCACCTTTATGGCTAGGTTGACCAGAAGCCCAATACTGTAGTTTTTTTGTGTTTTTTTTACCAGAGAGTGTGTACATGCTAGGATGTAGTACAGAACATTGCAAGAAAAACAACGCATTTTTATAGTCATTACACACACACCCACTCACCCCCCCACACACACACATATATATATATATATATATATATATATATATATATATATATATATATATATATATAAGTAAATTTCAAGTACAACAGAATCGTAGTATCAATTTTAGAGGAAGCATTATTCAATGAAACAGACGAGTGGAAAAAAAAAGGAAAATTGTTAAAATTACCTTAAGGCCTTATCGTCTGACCCTCTGAGAGGAACCGTCAGAATAATAACTTAAAAACTAAAAGTCGAATGAGATATGAGGGGAAAAACTTATTTCAGTTGGAAGAAACGAATATATATATATATATATATATATATGTATATATATATATATATATATATATATATATATATATATTTGTGTGTATATATTTAAAGAAAATTTACCAGAACTATTCAATATAAACGCTTGAATCGAGATTCTGGGCACACTCTACCTCAAAATGGCTTCACTGATGCTTTGTTAATCCTTCCTCAAGTAATCCTTCTTAATATATATCTCTTACAAACTCTTTCCAGTTTCTGTCGGTGTTTTTTTTTAAATAAAATACTTTTAAGACTTAATTCTAGCGTTCACATGTTATCGTCTCAACAGCCGAGATACACCAGCAATCAACGACGAAACCTGGGTCCACATAGCGCGAAGGTATGCAGTATCTAACAACAGTTCTTCAGTGCGGCTAGACTAGCACCCGCCTTAAGACGAGATCGAATCGATCAACATCTATTTGATAGTCGGCAGTTCTAATTAACATGTAATATATCAGCGTTTATATTAACGAACGCTATAAGAGTGCTTCATTTGTTTAATTACAAAATAAATTAAAATTAAAAGTTCAATAAATGGTGGGTTGTTTTTTTTTTAATTGAGAACGATATTAAGAAATATGTAAAACGAAGTTGATATTTTACTTTAAAAGATTATATTTATTCATGATTTATTTTGGTTCCGTATTAAAAATCTTCATATATTCATTTGCGATCGTAAATAATAGTAGAAATAAGCACATCGAATTTCGTGTTGCGAGTTTTCATCTTTCAAAATAAAACTTATGCAAGTGTGAAATCCAGAAAAGGAATTGGTGGTTTTATTTTATTTTATTTTATTTTATTTGTTTGTTTGATGTTACTTCAGTCGAAGTTCTTTAAAATGAACGATCCCGATACATAGATATTCGAATCAAGGGAGGCGCGAGAGCGCTCTATCAATTTATAGACTTCAAGAATGGCTTATGCTGGAAATCTCATTTCCTTGATCAATGATAACTCAACAACCAATAAACCAAATTAGTTAACACTTTGCACACAATTTTTATTTGATAATTTCTATAAGTGTGTACAATTTCAGTATCATTAGTCAAGGCAATCCAGAGATCCAGAAAGTTCAGTCATGAAATTATATTATCTGTGTGTACGTACGTATGTGCCACCCTGTATCTCATGAACTGTTTGATGGATTCAATTGATTTTGGGCAGAGATAGAGGTTTCTAGGGTCTAGTTGATGGCATTTTAATTTCAGTTCAGAAAATTAAAAAAAAAACTTAAAAATAACCATTGTATTGAGGCATAGCCTTTACAAAAGTAGTGATATTCCATGATAAATGCCAGTATACTGAAATCATATGCCTAAATAGGGTTAAGATGAAAATTCATATACACTAAATGTACAAAAGCAAGCCAATCCCCAAATTTTTACACTGTTATTGTCATTAAGGGTATGACTACACATCAACCAAACAATTTCATTATCACATCACTACAGTATAAATCTCTATGCATGAGTGGATGAAGTGTGTAAAGTGCGCTGAAGAAAAATTCCTACTAGTAAAATACATAGCCCTGTTGTGCTCGCATACCCTTAATGACAATAACAGTTTAAACATTTGGGAATTTTCTTTGCTTTTGTACATTTAGTGTATATGAATTTTAATCTTAACTCTATTAAGGGCATATGATTTCAGTATACTGGCATTTTTCATGGAATATTCCATTAAAGTTCTCCTTTACATGTCAAGTTAAGAACATTCATTTTCTCTCACCACTTTAGCATTTGACTATGTTATAGTATATATATATTTTTGTGGTCTCTTGGTCTTACCGAATTTCAGGACAAACATTGATCTTGTCTGGCGGAGTTTCCAGCTAAGTGATGTTACTTGAGGTAACATTACTTTGAAAAGATGCACGATTCAATATATATAATTTAGTGCACAGCTGTGTTGAGGAAATCTTATTTGGGCTTCAAATACTATGTTATTTTGAATATTTGGTCAGAGTTTACTGGTAGGGTGAAGCATCTTCATGTCAGATTATCCTTACTAACACTTGTACCGAGAGCCCGAAGCCACTCGAGGATGATGTCTAGTAAGCCATTCAAAAGTTGTGCTTCAAAAAGTGTAAAAATGTTTGTTAATTATAATTAACTAACTTTTTACAACATAGTACATCTTCTCCGATAATAATCAGAAGAATATGTACCATTTTGCAAAATTTAATATCACACTTATCGGAACATGAACACAGTTTAAATAGTGGTAAGCTCTTAAGGAACTTTACGATCGAACACTTTCGGAGCTTTGTTGCGTTTATGTGAAAATATAACCATCAAAATGTAACTAAATATAGAGGAACAAGTAATACAAAAAAAGAAAACACATGTTCTCGAAAAAAACATTAAAACACTATGTATTATTTTGATTCTTGGGACTAGTGTCCTTATCTTGGAGGTTATTCTTACAAGGTTTCTGCCGATGTAACCTCCGATATTCTTCAGGTGCTTCTTGTCAGACTCAGGAATCTTTATGTTGTATTCTGGGATATATACGCAATTTCTGACTGGACGCTTTATCTAATATATGGGGTAGAGTTTTCTCGTTTCGTTAACCATGACAAAATAGAATTGTTGAGTATTCGACCACAACTATCTGAGAATATACACCCAAGATGTGAACAATAGTCCTAATAATTCAAATAATGTAAATGATCAATCCGTACTAAAAAAATCCCGAAACTCGAACAATAGTAAAACAAAACACTCGATTTTCATGCCTGTATATTTGAAGCAATATATTTTCTATGATTATTATGACCCATTTTATTTAATAACGTTTCTGACCCACGCGAACACATGTGCCCATCTATATCATGTGATTGTAAGTGAGGGTATATATCTACGTACAATACCATTAGTGCATTTCATAGACATATTCAGATAGTCGCGCACCATATCGCAATATGTTCTATGTCGTGTGTCTCAAAGCCGGAATAAAATCGAATTTCTTTAAACGTATAATCCAATACATTTATCATCGGATGAACAAAGCACATACATATACCCACAAATATCCAATTGACGCATTCGATATTCTTATATAACTATATGTAGGATTGCACATGGAAACGGGTCGCTGACCTTCTCGGCGTCAACCAGCATCGGTTTAGAACCTGCGACGTCTTAATTTAATTAGCCAAGTAAAACAAATGGGTACCCGCCAACATGGCGTACACGGTGGGTTTTGAAGACGTTTTTTTTTTCAGGAATACGACATCCCCCCCAACTTCTAACCTTATCTATGAGGCGCCATGACACGGCATCATGCTTTTTATTTATTCATTTATTTATATGTTTATATATTTGTCTGTTTGTTTTTTTTAATCTAAATCGTTTGAGATATTATTAATGTGTTCTTTCTGTTGCAGTAGCTGGTCGTGTAACGACACATATAACCAGACACCACCAATGCACACACTAACATACACACACACGCACACACACACACACACACACACACACACACACATCTACACCACTCTCTATATGAATGCGAGCGTTAGCTGTATGTCTGTCTGTTTATATGTTTGCCTCCTGTAACTCTCACTCTATCTATGTCCAACTAGCTTTATATATATATATATATATATATATATATATATATATATATATATATATATATATATATATTTATATATATATATAGTGTGTGTCAGGCTATATATGAAAAGAAATCAAATAAAGTGCTCGATCATATAAGAGAGCTTATATAATTTATTTAGATACTGTATATTACATATTTCAGCAATGTACCGCGGTTTCATCCAAAAGGGCAGATTTAGACATTTTTAGTAAATCTCCGTGCCCAGTGGAATCATCGGCAAGCTGAAACGATTGTAGTCACGCCCGACAGGGAATTGACGCCATTCCCTGTCGGGCGTGACTACAATCGTTTCAGCTTGCCGATGATTCCACTGGGCACGGAGATTTACTAAAGATGGCTAAATCTGCCCTTTTGGATGAAACCGCGGTACATTGCTAAAATATGTAATATACAGTATCTAAATAAATTATATATATATATATATATAGACATATATATATATATATATATGTATATAAACATATATATATATATAGATATATATATATTAACATTTGTTACTAATATTTCCACCAACTCAAAGTCTAGGTGACTTAAGGGAGACCTAGTTACTGATGATTTGGAATCTTGTTATTATTTCCTTTTCTAAATTTTAATTTAAAAAATACATTGTACATTCTAAAACTGCAATACCTAGAAAAATAGACTAGACTGAACAATGCGGACGAATGCGTATTAATATGCTTAAATATACACCTGGCAACGTACAAATATAAGATACCAATATCAATGAAAGAGCTAAGCAAAATAATTCCATATATCTGCCATTCTGTCATCCCTGTTATTAAGTGTGATTTTATTGTACACGTGATCCCTAAAATCTCAATTGCAGCTTCAAGATGTTAAACGTTACTTCAATTTGTTATGTACTTTGCCAAGTTTACACACACATTATTGTGCAAATATACGCCAATGCACTATCTTTCTCTCTCTCTCTCTCTCTCTCCCCCTTCTCTCTCTCTCTCTCTCTCTTTCTCTCTCTCTCTCTCTATATATATATATATATATGTGTGTGTGTATGTGTGTGCGTATGTGTATTTATATACACTCAAACATATATGTGCATGTATAGATATTGAGAGAGATAAGGGTAGAGGTAGACAAAGAGAGAGAGAGAGAGAGAGAGGTAAACAGAAGTAGAGAGAGGGAAAGAGAGGGAGAGAGAGAGACCGAATAGAGAGCGATACTGCTCTCATGTTTTTATTTCGAAGAAAAGATCCACGATAAATGGCATTGCTGTCTTATAGGCTGAACTTCGTTTTCATTATAGTCAACTCATCATCATCATCATCATCATCATCATCATCATCATCATCATCATCATCATCATCATCATGCATTGCCTCCTCATCTTATATATATAATTTTTTCATAAAATTTATCTATTTCTTATACAACATACAATGCGTCCGACTTAGCGCCCCTTGTCTTAAGGAGACATTGACGCCGACCTGTTCAGGCAAGTTCATAATTTACCACTTGAGGGCAGTCCGTTTTTATGCAAATGTATATGCACTTTTCTTGCCCTTTCTGCCTTTCAATATATTTATAACAGGCACACACGATAATATAATGTTGGGCACGATATTGATGTGTAGCCATTATCTTAATAGGACGTTTTTTAATCTATCTATCTGTCTATCTATCTATCTATCTATCTATCTATCTATCTATCTATCTATCTATCTATACCCTTATTACTCTCACTGTATATATATATATATATATATACATATATATATATATATATATATATATATATATATATATATATATATATATGTATAGACATAAATCACCCTCATATATATATATATATAGATATATATGAGGGTGATTTATGTCTATATATATATATATATATATATATATATATATATATATATATAAAAGGAGAGCGAGATACAGAGTGTTAGGGAGAGAGATAAAAGGATACAGAGAGAGAGAGAGAGAGAGAGAGAGAGAGAGAGAATAGATTGATATAAATAGCATAACATTTTATATATAGCCTGTTTAGACATATGTGTAGGCACACATTTTAATCTCAAGTGCTGTAAAAAAATGTTAATGAAGTTGGGTGTATCAATTTTAGTTAAATGCTATTTCAAATACAAATACAACCTCATCGTATAAAGAAGTTGTGATAAATTTTTTAGATAACTTTTAAAATTATTAATTATTTATACATACACGCACACACACACACATATATATATATATATATATATATATATATATATATATATATATATATATATATATATATATATAAATAACAGAATACTTCTGCTTAACTATATATATTTTTTATTTTGCAACGTTATTTATTATCTTTTCTGTGTTAAAATTAAAACAAATAATGTATGTGTTAGATGTATCACGAACGTTTTCGATTCTTCGTCGAATCATGTTCAGGTAACAAATATTACTTAGCGAATTCTATATTGCAAACCTAAAAAAATAATGAATAACACTATACAACCCCCTATATACGTAAGCTATGTCGATGATATTCGTGTTCTAGCTGATAATAATGACGAAATACACAAACTATAGGAACTTTTCCAAGAAAACGGTTCTCAAATTCAGCATAGAACTCAACGTAAATAAAACAAATCCCATTACTTGATGTGCTTATTGACACATTTAATAATACGTTTCACACTCCTCATAAGAAAACAACTAGCTTACATACTAGTCTTTTAAATTACAAAGCGAATGTCCGATCGCTAAAAAATAGCTATTGCTGAACCATACTAAACTGTACAAAACAAATCTCCTCCGGCGAGAAAACACTGTTCATTGAATTAGAAAATATAAAACATTGCTTATGAAGAACGAATTATTATATCGTTGATGACCAAATAAAATTAATAATTCGAAACTTAAAAAGTGTTACTACAACAATAATAATATCCAACAGAACAACTAAAACTATATTAACCTACACTATTGTAATCTAATGCAGCCAAACTTCAGATTGGAAGGAAAATTAATTAAAAAATATTGTACACCGATACATATTCTAATTTTGGACTCATTATTTTCTATAATAAATTAAAGACCAAAAATCTTGTAGTAAAAGACAACTCTTCCCTCACCATAAAACATTAGAAATTACCAATGTTATTCATAAGTTTAAATGGTATTGGGTAGAATTTAATTCGCATGATGATGATGATGATGATGATGATGATGATGATGATGATGATGGTGGTGACGACGATAATGATAATAATAATAATAATAATAATAATACTACTAATAATAATAATAATAATAATAATAATAATGATTATGATTATGATGGTGGTGACGACGATAATGATAATAATAATAATAATAATAATAATAATAATAATAATAATAATAATAATAATAATAATAATAATAATGATTATGATTATGATGGTGGTGACGACGATAACGATAATAATAATAATAATAATAATAATAATAATAATAATAATAATAATAATGATTATGATTATGATTATGATGGTGGTGACGACGATAATGATAACGACAATAATAATAATAATAATAATAATAATAATGATAATAATAATAAAAAATAATAAAAAATAATAATAATAATAATAATAGTAGTAGGAGTAGGAGTAGTAGTAGTAGTACATTGGTTTTACAACCACTAGCCGATATTGTAAATTCTAGCTTAATTTAGCAACTTCTACAAAAACATAACTATCCTTACTCTAATTTAAGAACAAACATGGTTAATAACACGAAAATTATACATTCCGTAACCAATTAAAAAAAAAGTAATATAACTTGAAGCTACCTTTATAAAAACCTAGCCGACATTCTAGTTCTTTTCATCAGTGTCGTACTCCATTACTTCCATTTGTTTTGTACTTTGCCAAGTTTACACACACATTATTGTGCAAATATACGCCAATGCGCTCTCTCTCTCTCCCTCTCTCTCTCTCTCTCTCTATATATATATATATACAGGGTGGCCCAAAATAAGGGTCCTATCTTTAAATTTGAATAACTTGAATTTGAATAACTTCCACAAAATAAAAGTTAAACTCACCAAACTTTATGTGTGTGTAGACTGACCCTTCCGAGATTTTTTGAAATAAACAAAACAAATTTTAGCCGAATAACACTTCTTAAAACTTACAAAAACTAAAGTATTGTTTTTTACATTGTTTTGAGTTTTTTAAGCAAAAATAATATTTTCTAAATGAGGGTACGTTCCTTAGGGTTAATACGCCTCATGCTTGCTTCGGAAGGGGTCCTTTACTTATTCTAAAAAAAAAAAAAAAAAAATCAATAAATAAAAAAGTTATGAATTTTTAAAAATAGGACCCTTATTTTTGCCCACCCTGTATATATGTAAAAAAGGTATGGTGATAATATTTTTTAAATTCTAATTTCTCCTAGTCTTGTTTCGTACTTGTTCCTGGTGCTTCTACAATTTTGGGTATTACAGTAATTTTCTTTGTGTTCCATATTCCGTAAAGTTCTCTGCAAAGTTCCATGTATTGGCTTTGTTTTTTTACCACTTAATCCTTTTATTCGCTGAGAAAGACCACACATTCGATTTGGAAGATTGTTTTCCTTCTTGTTAAGTATCATCATGCCCTGTCTCCTTGCTTGAACGGCTTTCTTCGTGTGTACATCCATGTTCCAGGGATTTTATGAGTTGTTAATAACATATTGTGTGTAGTTAAAATTTAACTTACGAACAAAAAAAGCCGACGCTCTGCTATGCACACAACCGAAAACACATGTTTTCATTTTTAAAAATTTAGTGTCTTTTGTGTACGTTCAGGAAAATCGGACTATGGAGTGCCATGCGCGTAGTAAAAAAACAAGAGAAATATTTTCATGCTTACTGGATCTTTTAAACTTATTTAAGAAATACTCTAAGCAGCCATGGATCTCAAATTGTATAAGTGCCTTTCACATTTACATAATATTAATATTAGAAAAGAAATTGAAATTCAGAAACCGTTTTTATTTTTGTGTTGATTATTACACATTTCTGCTTCCGTATTTTGTAAGTGAAAATACTCGTAAACACCATAGTTTATTTAGCAAACCAATTTCTGTTCATCCTTACTATTATATATAACAGAAAATGGCCTAGGACTAATGCATTCACACACGGATTGCCGGTTCCATAGTCTGGATCGTTTTGCATTACGCCAATACTACTACTGATGTAACTAGATTGGCTTTTAATGTTTCAGTAGCGATTGTAATCATTCTAATCGCAAATTAAACGAAGCTGATTAATATAGACCTTCGTGTCGATTCGTGTGCAAGGTTTAAAAGTCACTGTTTCAATCACGGCATGGACAGATGATGTGGTCGTAGATATTGTAGTGAAAGAATGGGCGGGTGCCGAGATCTGTGTCTCTGTCCGGAGGTCAGCATTCTTGTAGGGGGCGGAGAGGATAGTTGTCATAGCCGTGTTGAACGAAAAACATTATTTCAGTTGCAATTGCGAATTGGTGGTGTTAATATTAGTTTCGGTCAGTCGCCTTTGCTCTGAGAGCGGCTATCAGGCTGCAGTTGACCGTGTACAGCATGACGGTGGAGCGGGGGCGCTAGAAGAGATGGATAGTGGCGAGCTTTTGGTAGCGCTAAATAAAGAGCGGACAGGTCATCGCCGGTTTTTGCCGAAGGTGAGAATAGGTTAGTATTGACGCCGGCCTCGAAAATATTGAACGTTGATGGTTCTGTCAGGCAAAGCCGGTAGGTGACTGAGGTCGGTATGAGAAAAGGCCAGAGATGCTGGTAGTGCATTGAAACGGTAGCCGATGGATGGCCGTAGGTTATTGTTTTAAACCAGCGGCCGAAGCAAAGGATTCGGCGGGGGTCGATGGATGGGAAAAAGATGTAGAAAGATAACGATGCTAAAATGCATGGGTGGGAAGAGGGTGAGACTATCCAACCGCCTCGACTTTTGTATTTCTATTAAAATATGGGACGACAATTATAACAAGACTGCCCGCCCAAGAGATGCCGGGAGGAAGATGGTTGGCCTCGCGACTTCACGGCTTCTGATGGAGGAGAAAGAAAAAAGATGAGAAAACGCGGATGCTTCTTTATCTGTCTTTCTTTCTACACGTTCTCTTACACGATCTAGTGTCTACTGTATTTCCGTGATCAATCTCCCTATATCGCCTTTGCTAACTATTGCATTCTATCCATATCAACATCCCTCGTTTTGTTACTTTTATATCACCCTCCCACCCACCCCCACACACACATATATATATATATATATATATATATATATATATATATATTACTATTTCATGTATCCACATGAAATTTTATAAGTAGATATATTTTTTATGAATCAATTTTCAGTATTTTATTCTAACAGTGCTCGAGACATAAGTAGAGCTAGGTAGTAAGCTATGAAAATATATTTATGGCAATTAAGCTAAACAGAGGCTCCCGCGTTTTAGCCTCCTGAAGATTCCCCGGAGATGAAACCCGGGAACCTCTGTGCAGCTTAATTGCCATGAATATATTTTAAGAGCTTAATATATATATATATATATATATATACATATATATACATATACATATATATAATGTATATATATATATATATATACATATATATAATGTATATATATATATACATATATATAATGTATATATATATACAATGCGTATATATATGTATATATATGTAATGTATATATATATAATGTATATATATAATGTATATCTATTAATAATGGAGTTTATGTATCTGTCTGTCTGTCTGTCTGTCTGAAGCCGAAACTCCAGTATGACTATTTTACTGAAACTAATCTTTTTGAAATTCTTTATATACTGTCACCAAAAGTAGTTCAGACACCAGATGGGTGTGGCCATTAACATAAGTCATTCATTTAAACCTTCAATTAAATTCATATTTACAAATATAAACTTATAACTGCTATTATCAAATTTACATATGTATTTACAATATTTTCCGATAAGGTTATATAAATAAATATTATTCATACAATTAATTAAACCCATTTTCATCATAACCGGCGTGTTTTCTAAACCATTTCAATGCGAGTACTGTTAAAATTGCAAAGTCATTGGCTGTTTAATAAGTTATGTCCTCCTTCCCTCCGGTAATTAAATATGTCGATCTGATTAAACAGCAAATTGGCTGTTTAATCAGGGGTGTCCTCCCTCCCTCCGGTAATTAAATATGGCGATCTGATTAAGCAGCCAATTGGCTGTTTAATCAGGGGTGTCCTCCCTCCCTCCGGTAATTAAATATGGCGATCTGATTTAGCAGCCGATTGGCTGTTTAATAAGTTATGTCCTCCCTCCCTCCGGTAATTAAATATGGCGATCTGATTAAGCAGCAAATTGGCTGTTTAATCAGGGGTGTCCGCCCTCCCTCCAGTAATTAAATATGGCGATCTGATTAAGCAGCCAATTGGCTGTTTAATCAGGGGTGTCCTCCCTCCCTCCGGTAATAAAATATGGCGATCTGATTTAGCAGCCGATTGGCTGTTTAATAAGTTATGTCCTCCCTCCCTCCGGTAATTAAATATGGCGATCTGATTAAGCAGCCGATTGGCTGTTTAATCAGTGGTGTCCTCCCTCCCTCTGGTAATTAAATATGGCGATCTGATTAAGCAGCCGATTGGCTGTTTAATCAGTGGTGCCCTCCCTCCCTCCGGTAATTAAATATGGCGATCTGATTAAGCACCCGATTGGCTGTTTAATCAGTGGTGTCCTCCCTCCGGTAATTAAATATGGTGATCTGAGTAAGCAGCCGATTGGCTGTTTAATCAGTGGTGCCCTCCCTCTCTCCGGTAATTAAATATGGCGATCTGATTAAGCAGCCGATTGGCAGTTTAATCAGTGGTGCCCTCCCTCCCTCCGGTAATTAAATATGGCGATCTGATTAAGCAGCCGATTGGCTGTTTAATCAGTGGTGTCCTCCCTCCCTCCGGTAATTAAATATGGCGATCTGATTAAGCAGCCGATTGGCTGTTTAATCAGTGGTGTCCTCCCTCCCTCCGGTAATTAAATATGGCGATCTGATTAAGCAGCCGATTGGCTGTTTAATCAGTGGTGTCCTCCCTCCCTCCGGTAATTAAATATGGCGATCTGAGTAAGCAGCCGATTGGCTGTTTAATCAGTGGTGTCCTCCCTCCCTCCGGTAATTAAATATGGCGATCTGATTAAGCAGTGGACGTTAATGTGGCACGTTAAATATGTAAACAACAACGCTTGCAAACACCGTGCCCAGTTTTTTATTTTTAAAACCGTCCTAAGTTTGTTTATTCTTAGCCATTATGTGTTAAAACACAACTTTATTAAATCAAATTGTTTAATGAAAATAATAATTGATTTAAAAATTACTATATAAAAACGCGCGCGCGCACGCCCCGCCCCCCCCACACACAGTTCAGGTAAACTTTTTCTTTCCGAGAATTAAAAAACTTTTCGTGTTTACTGTATTTGATTTCTTAATACTTTCATATCGAATATTATCATTTTTTCACGACCTCAACAGAATTTATGATTCTCATGTTTTATTTATTAAAAAAAAGATGTGATTTTTTTTTCTTTAATGTCAACAAAATAAACTAACACATTGTACTGGAAAACTATACAACTGATTGTAGAATCAAATTGTTTAATTAAAAAAAGGTCATTAAACAAACACCCCCCCCCCACACTGTGTTCACTGTATTTGATTTTTTGGTGCTTTTTCATTTTAGGACCCACGCTAACTTTGACCCCGTCGTTACAGTTAGGGTTAGGTTTGTTTTTTTTCCTTTTTAATTAAAAATATTTACATGTATAGGGGGGGAGGATAAAAAAATTGGGTGAAGGCGGTCAAAAAAATTTTTTTTTCTCAACTAAAAAATATTTCTATGACTGGTAATATAAACAAATTGAGGGGGTACAAAAAAATGTTTTCTTTCTATTTAAACTACAGGTCTTTCTATTTATGGGCGAGGGAACAACAAAATCGGGGTAGGGTCGAATTTTTTTTCCTTTATTTTCAACTAAAATATTCTTGGTCATAAACACAGAAAATCAATGTCTAACCACCACAGAAATATGACTGGGGCTCCATTGGCTTACGCGTGAGCCTTCATTTCTGATGCGGCAGCCTAGCAAAAATATGCGACCGGAGGGAGCATATATTTGCTAGTATATGTAATGTATATATATATAATGTATATATATAATGTATATATATAATGTATATATATATAATGTATATATATACATAATGTATATATATAAATATATAATGTATATATATAATGTATATATATATGATGTATATGTATATATGTATATAATGTGTATATATATGTATATATATGTAATGTATATATATATAATGTATATATATAATGTATATATATAATGTATATATATATAATGTATATATATACATAATGTAGATATATATATATAATGTATATATATAATGTATATATATATAATGTATATATATATACTATATATATATATATATATATAGTGTTTATATATAGTGTATATATATATATATATATATATATATAATGTGTATATATATATAATGTATATATGTATTAATAATGGAGTGTATGTATCTGTCTGTCTGTCGGTCTGTCTGTCTGAAGCCAAATCTATACTATTTAAGACTATTGTACTTATTATGAAATAGTATAGTATATACTAATGTGATACTCAGAAGGCAAGACAATGCAGAGTTGTGACGGATATAAACGCTTGAACTTGAGTTGAGCACGGTTCTGAAGAGTTCCCGAAATATAAAAAAAATATTATATCATACGGAATTTCCACCAGACCATCTTGATACAGGTATTACATAACATTGTAACATTGTGTAGGTAGACAGATATATATGTGTTTGCGAAAAAAATAAAATAAAATCAATAAATATATATATATATGTGTATGTATACATTGTATTAAGGGTGAAACAATTTCATTGTTTCCACCATTATATGTCTTATTTGCTCCAACTTGTGTCTATCCGTCACACCTCTCCATTGTATTGCCTTCTAAGTATCGCATTTCTATATACTAATAAACAATGCTTCAAGCAAACTACATAAACCTCTTAGAGTATATACTATTTCAGACTAATGTACTATCTTTAAATGCTCAATTCAGGGGCATAGTGTAGTGTAGTATATGTTCAGTTGTCATGATACCATCCACCCAGGCATTTTCTTCTCCTTTGTGGAGGGGTGTGGAGGTAGTGTAGTATCTGTTCTGTTTTCATGATACCGTCCTCCCAGGCATTTCCTCCTCCCTTTTTGAGAGGTGTGGAGGTAGTGTAGTATCTGTTCTGTTTTCATGATACCATCCTCCCAGTCATTATCTCCTCCTTTTTTGAGAGATGTTGCGGTAGCGTAGTATCTGTTCTGTTGTCATGATACACTCCTCCCAGGCATTACCTTCTTCTTTTTTGAGAGTTGTGGAGCTAGTGTGGTTATTGTTCTGTTTTCATGATACCATAATCCCAGGCATTTCCTCCTCCTTTTTTGAGAAGTGTTGAGGTAGTGTAGTATCTGTTCTGTTGTCATGATACCATTCCCCCAGACATTACCCCCTCCTTTTTTTAGAGATGCGAAGGTAGTGTAGTATCTCTTCTGTTTTCATGATACGATCCTCCCAGCCATTTCCTCCTCCTTTTTTGAGAGGTGTGGGGTTAGTGTGGTATCTGTTCTGTTGTCATGATACTATCCTCCCAGGAATGCCCTCCTCCTTTTTGAGAGGTGTGGAGGTAGTGTAGTTATTGTTCTGTTTTCATGATACCATCCTCCCAGGCATTTCCTCCTTCTTTGTTAGGTGTTTTTTTTGTATTATACTAAAAAAATAATAAATGTTCCATATGGTACACGAACGTTTTCGATTCTTCGTCGAATCCTCTTTGAGGGGTTCAGTTGAAACCTGCAGATCTCACTAGTAAAAAGGTCAAACGGATCAGCTTTCATTTGTTTTTCTTGCCTTAAGAACATTCGACGAAGAAAATTAGCATTTCATATATGAACATCAAATATTATGAGGAGATATAATATGTTATGAATCGAGTTTCAGTATTTACTTCAACAGTACTGAATACGTGCGTGGAATTAGGTAGTAAGTTAAGAAAATATATTTAGTACAATTAAGCTACACAGAGTCTTCCACATTTCATCCCCGTAGGGAATCGTCAGGTTAAAATTAGCATTTCAGCTTGACGATTCCTGACGAGGATTAAACACGCAATCCTCTGTGTAGTTTAACCGCGATACATATATGTTTATAACTTACTAAGTATATGTATATATATATATATATATATATGTGTGTGTATTACTATTTCATGTGCTCGATACGTAAGTAGAGCTAGGTAGTAAGCTATGAAAATATATTTATGGCAATTAAACTATACAGAAGGTCCGCGTTTCGTCCCCGGGGTGAATTTTCAGGCTAAAATGCATTTTAGCCTGAAGATCCCCCCCCCCCCCGGATGAAACGCGGGAGCCTCTGAGTAGCTGCATTTCAGCCTGAAGATTTCCCCCGGAGATGAAACGCGGGAGCCTCTGTGTAGCTTAATTGCCATAAATATATTTTCATAGCTTACTATATATATATATATATATAGAGAGAGAGAGAGATAGAAGAAATATTGAGCTAATCCTTTTCACAATAGGTTCCATCTACTAAAAGTTTTCACTTTGGTTTATTTTGATCCTATATATATATATATATATATATATATATATATATATATATATATATATATATATAATTTATTGATTCAGAATACTTCTATTTAATTATTAATTATTTGTTAATTACACACTTATTCCCGTTTTTGTAAAAATCTCTGTCATTCTCTCCTTCTAGATTTCCTCTTTAATCAAAAATCAAGCACAAAAAAAAAGAATTAAAAAAATTAAAAACTATGCGATTGCCATATCAGTGACAGCCAATACGACATATCCTATAGAGTCAATACTTTGCTTTTTCCCCTATCCTTATCGGGGTTTCTGATTTTGTTTAACACTGCGGTCGGCTCGGACACGGCGAAATAAATCAACTTTGTAATTTGGTTCGATCACATCTTAATCGTCAGTAAATCTGTTTCTTTCTTTTCCTCAGAGTTGCGCTTTACAATGTTTTCGAGAAGCATAACCTTTTGCCAAATAAACTTACTTAATTGTGTGAAATATTCACATCTACAAGAGCCCGTTTCGACACTGAACGACAAAATAGTCAAATTATTGAATTTTAAAGCGTTTTATACAGGTTCTTTCATAAGTAACTATATATCCATGAACAATGCCAGTATACTGAAACCATATGCCCTTAATAGGGTTAAGATGAAAATTCACATACACTAAATGCACAAAAGCAAGGGAATTCCCAAATATTTACACTGTTATTGTCATTAAGGTTATGACTACATATCAACCAAACAATTTCATTATCACATCACTACAGTATACATCTCTATGCATGAGTGGATGAAGTGTGTGAGGTGCGCTGAAGAAAAATTCCTACCAGTAAAATACACAGCCCTGTTGTGCTCGCATACCCTTAATGACAATAAAAGTTTAAACATTTGGGAATTTCCTTGCTTTTGTACATTTAGTGTATATTAATTTTCATCTTAACCCTATTAAGGGCGTATGGTTTCAGTATACTGCCATTTGTCATGGAATTTCACTACTTTTGTAAAGGATATGCCTCAATACAATGCCTTCTCATAACTGATATAGTTGGTAGTTTGACTAATCAAGGTATATGGTAAACTGAAATTAAAATGCCATAAACTAGACACTAGAACCTCTATCTTTGCCAAAAATCAGCTGAATCCATCAAATGGTCGATAAGATATAGAATAAAGTGTATGAATACTGGTCATTTTAAAGGTTTTTTTGAATTTTCTGGAAAACTAAGGTATATGGTAAACTGATATTAAAATGCCATCAACTAGACGCTTGAACCTTGCCCAAAAATCAGCTAAATCCATCAAATAGTTGATGAGATACAGGGTGGCACATACGTACGTACACACAGATAACATTATTTCATGATTGAACTTTCTGGATCTCTGGGTTGCCTTGACTAAGTATGCTGAAATTCTACACGCTTATAGAACCTATCAAATAAAAATGTTGTGAAAAGTTTTAACTTATTTGATTTATTGGTTGTTTAGTTATGATTGATCAAAGAAATGAGATTTCCAGCATAGGCCATTTGTGGGTCTATTAAGAGATAGAGCGCACTCGCACCTCCCTTGATTGCGCTTGTTTGTAACTTTGTTGATATTTTAGCATTTCTTCTATTTCATGTGTAATTAAAAAGAGAATATCAGATATGTTCATAGCATCGTTGAACTTAAGGAACCAATCCGAGCTGCTATCGCTTAAGTGCTGTTAGAACTATGCGCCAAAGTATGCTGTTCAGTCATTGAAAGAATTACAAAGTGCTACTTGCAGAGCAGAAACGCTTTCATGAACATCAATGCAAAAAAACTTAAGCTGCTATACTACAGTTTCATATGACGTCCATGGCACATTTATCATGTTAAACTCAAATGATATAGTTACTTATGGCTGACCCTTTATTATAACAGATACTTATATGTATCTTACAAATAAAAGTAGTCCTTTGTATTTCTATTTATCTCTTTCTTCCCTCTCTTATCACTTTTACTGGGGATGCAGTATAAGACTAAGGCCTACACAAAAAACGAAGTTTTCTGCACTCATACAGTTTATAGACCGAGCTGAAATAATAACGTTATTATTTAGAAATCCATTCTTAACTTTGGGAGGCGGTGGCTTTATTAACTATCCTCTACTTTCACCCTACAATTTAATACACTAAAGATACAGTAACAATTTATTTTTTTTGAAAATCCTATCTAAAAATGGTCAGGTCCGTAAACTGCATAAGGACCAAGTTTTTATCAGAATTTCCTGATTGATTCCTGCTTCTTTAGTTCCAGCTCGTGTGAATCTTTGGTCTATTAGTCTTCATCAATTCGGTGTTCAGTTACATCATTATAATACCTCCTCTTGTTCAAGTAGCTTTTTTTAAAGAACTACATTTTTCATAGAAATTTCTCCTATGAACATTTTCCTTTCATCTATAACATTGGTATTTCCAAAACTAATGTCAATAGGCATTACCTGTCTTTGCGTTAATCATCTTTCATCGTTTTTTTTGCTCCTTATCTTAAGTGGCTTCATGTGTTATCTGGAGCGTCATCCATAAGATGTGGACTTCTTGGCCTTTTGGCTAAGATCAAAGTGTAGTATCTGTTCCGATGGATACTGCACGCCTGTCCTGTGCAGTTCTAGGAGGTCCACCCTCCCAGGCTTCGCCTCCCCTCTTTGGGGAGGAGTAAGTTTATTGCTTACTGTCTGAGGCGCCCCTACCGGGGAATGCCGACGGGGCTGCCCAGGCAATTTTTAAATGGCCAGAGTGCTCACCTCTCGAGCGCTGGCTTTTCAAACCCCACTTTCTCGACCCGATCTTGGGTCACATCTTACTTGTGGGAGTAAGATAAAACTGGCCTTGTGCCTAACTCCTGGGGAGGAGTAAATAAAACTCTATGATAAAAACTAACTGTGGAATAAATTTCAATGTTTCATTTTCGTTTCATAAATAGTTGCTCACATGTTGAGCATCATTTTTTCGCTGTGCACGTTACAACAGTATCCGCTTTGACCACCACTACGTTCACGTGGCCGGAAAGAACGTTAAAGGCAACGGTCGGTTATTTCAAAAATACATTTATCAGTTATCTACAGTTGCTGGTGTTATATTATTAACGCCCGTTATTTTCCGTTGGGAAGAACGCTTGCCCCAACAGTGTCTTTTATCGAAATAGCTCCAGACATGCCATGAAACCACTGGATGCAAGGAGCTAAAAAAGAGCAATACAACTTCACGGTCGGAACTAGTCAACGATAAGTGTAAGATAGATAGATTCCGACTCAGAAAACAGCAATTATTTCCCTATTTGTAAGAAACATCACTCATGGAATGTGAAGACTACAGGACTGATGAAGGCAAGTGAGAGTTACGAAGCTGCTGAAAGTAAGTCCAAAGTCAACTTTGTACTCTCCCAAAATGGTATGTTTATTTACTCGTCTGCAGGAGTTAGGCACAAGGCCAGTTTTATCTTACTCCCACCAGTAAGATGTGACCACAGCTTGGGTCGAGTAAGTGGGGTTAAAAGCCAGCGCTCGAGAGGTGAGCACTCTGGCCATTTAAAAATTGCCTGGGCAGCCCCGTCGGCATTCCCCGGTAGGGGCGCCTCAAGCAGTAAGCAATAAACTTACTCCTCCCCAAAGAGGGGAGGGGAAGCCTGGGAGGGTGGACCTCCTAGAACTGCACAGGACAGGGTGCAGTATCCATCGGAACAGATACTACACTTATGGTATGTGTTCCTATAGACTTGCCCCCATGAAGTTAGATACGAGGTCAGTTTTAAATGCTCACCTACAACGGGTGTTTTGGAATTAGACTAAAATTTTTAAAAATGCTACAGTCTTGAAGGATTTATCTTTCACGGACGATTACAGAAAAGATTACTTTTATGATCGCAATAGATACTACACTCACCTTCTAGCAAAAGAAAGTTTGACCTAAATAGCATTGAAGTTGTCAAAAGCAGATGTAACTAGTTAACTTTTATTTGTTATTAATATCCCATTTTTCGTGTACGTTAATTAATATTTAAACTTTTTAGAAAGTGCTACGGACATTATTTCTAGTTATTCTTATGTTCTGTAAAACGATTTTTGATACGATTTATGTATCGTGTTTTGTTACTCTGACTTGAAACTTAATACGTATTATTGTGATATTTGGTCATATGTAAATCATGATATGTATGTGATGTATTATTTTATTAAAAAAAAACGCTCAATTGAAACGTTTTGTCTGTATAGGTTGTAATTATTTATTAATGTTATAGTCTTAGTGAAGTTATGTTACATTTTTCTACGTTTGTGATGTATTATTCTATTGATTTTTAAGAAAACGTTACAGGAAGTGGTTAGGTAGGTGTTAATTTTATAGTGTATATCTTATAGTTGTGGAAGAATTTCACATTAATATATAGTATATTTTAGTATTGACATCGTCTAAAGCACCAACCATCATTTTCAAAATATACTCCTAGAAGCATACGTGATATACAAAACTAATTATATATAATATATATATATATATATATATATATATATATATATATATATATATATATATATATATCAGAGGAAATATATTTTAATACAATGAACCGGGCTAGTGGAAAATAAGATACAATTGCTACAATTTTCTTTAAGGCCTTATCGTTTGACCATCTACAAGAGAACGTCAAAATAATGAATACGAAAAACAAAGAAAATCGATTAAAATATTTGTTTTGGTTTGAGAAAAAGAGTTTTTTTTCCACTTGCCTCTTTCATTGATTAAAATATGTTTCCTCTGAAATGTATCTTACCATTTTGCTGTACTCGAAATCTACTTACACACACACACACATATATATATATATATATATATATATATATATATATATATATATAGGGTGGGCCAAAATAAGGGTCCTATCTTTAAATTTGAATAACTTGAATTTGAATAACTTCCAGAAAATAAAAGTTAAACTCACCAAACTTTATGTGTGTGTAGACTGACCCTACCGAGATTTTCTGAAATAAACAAAACAAATTTAAGCCGAAAAACACTTCTTAAAACTTACAAAAACTAAAGTATTGTTTTTTACACTGTTTTGAGTTTTTTAAGCAAAAATAATGTTTTCTAAATGAGGGTACGTTCCTTAGGGCTAATACGGCTCATGCTTGCTACGGAAGGGGTCCTTTACTTATTCCAAAAAAATCAAAAAAAATCAATAAATAAAAAAGTTATGAATTTTAAAAAATAGGACCCTTATTTTTACCCACCCTGTATATATATATATATATATATATATATATATATATATATATATATATATATATATATATATATATATATATATATATATATATGTAGATATATATGTAGATATATATGTAGATATATATATATATATATATTTATATATATATATATATATATATATATATATATATATAGAATAGATATATGAAACCAATGGCGTCGTCAATATTCGATAAAAACGGTATATTGCATCACGACAGACGTCAGCCATTTCACTATTCATACTATAGATTTTACTCACCATAAATAATATTCATAATTACTATCTGTAACGAATTACGAACAAGTTTTTTTAATCTTGAGAATATTTGCTATGATGTCTTTCTCTTTAAACTAGAGCTTACGACATTTACGACTATCGGTCAAATTAGATATCCGCCATCATCGAGGCCGAAACAAGTCCCACCCTCACGTCCACTCCAGAAACAAGGAAAATATCTTCATACCATTATCTAAGCCATGAAAGCCCATTAACAGAAAATGACCCGTGGTCACTACTTTTGAACCCATATGTACGTCACACGCATATCTCGTAATAACTCTCTTTTTCTATTTCTGGGTGCTGGCCTGCAGTTGCTACTTTCGTTATTGTCCTGGACTATATCGACATTAGGACCACTTTCGCCGCGATCAATCTTGCTGTAATCGGCTTGATCAGAATACGTCATCATTTTCGTTTCTCTTCGAGGTTCATATTGAAGCTTTTTAGAGATTGCTAAGACTCGTCCATCATGCTAAATGGTTGAAAAGTAGGAACGGGAAACAGCGGTGTCTCAACCGGCGACCAAGAGACAATACACAGTGTTAAAAACCTTTCTCTAACCATCAGTCCGAGGTCGTTGACCAAACGCAAATCAAACATTTAATAGAGAAAGACTATTTATTGAGTGCCGGAAAAATTCATAAATGCATGGTTTGATCTAAACGAGTGAACTGATCTAATTTTAGATTAGAGAAACAATTTTTATGGGGAAATGCAGAGAAGTCTTTATTTCACTTTCCGACTAAGTAAGAAGACCGGAAGCTTACACACAGCAATGCAGAATTGTTTGATCAATGAATTACAAGGTTTTAGAGTTGTACACATTCTAACTATATATAAAAAATATTGATCTTCAAACAAACCAGCCTTTATTATAATAGGTCCCACACTTTCTACCAAGCTCAATCCCCTGTCCCATCGCCGCAGTACTGCAATTGAATGTCCTCTGACGAGCTTGCTGCATATGTTCCTCCTCATCGTAAATATCTTCCAGTAAAATTCCACCCATTCAATGTGGAGGTCCCCAGGTGCCAGAAAAGCTTTCCACTCTAATAGCGTCTTTCCTCGAACTGCTTGCCTTTGACATTCTCTCTCCGTTCCCTGTTTTCTGACTGTACCAACATGCATACATTTATATGTAATGTGATCAGACATCTCGCTGCACAACTCAACGCTTATCATGCCCCTATTCATCTGACCCCTAATTCACAGTAGCCCCTTGCGTCTCAGTGGCAATTTGTCTTGTTAGGGATGAATGCAAGAAAAAAAAATGGCTAAAATAAGAGCTTTCAATTAAATAAAGATTTATCTATCTATATAATATTACAAAGTTATAGGTGTTTTCGGAGGAAGAACGCAAGTAAAAAAAACGTGACTGTGTTAGCATTTATTACCCCCCCCCCTCACAGATTGGCTGTTAGCCATGTCCCTTAAGGGCCTCACAGATTGGCTGTAAGACATTGCAACCCCTTTTCCATTAGGTGTCACGTGAGCCAGCCCTTAAAAACCCTTGCACACGGCATCCCGGCCTTTTTTTCGACGACTATCCTCAAGTCAGCAACACATCGGTTGGCATCCTTCGTGACAACAGTCCACGACGGCAGTCGCAGAGAATGACCTCCCGCCAATACTCGAACTATATACAGATAAGTTCACGCGAACCACGTTTTCGCAACCCCCCTCTCAAATTCACCAATGCATAACTAAACTTTTAAAACTCTGTAAATATTCTATGACTACACCTTTCTCTTTCTTACAAAAATTGCTATGAAACTACATTCTGGTGTTTTGTGTTCCTATATCTCGCTTTTGATGATTTATCTGCACATTGTTACCCCATCCTCACGTGGGAGAATTGAACTTTATTTTCAGAATTATTTTAATCCCAACAACTGGATGACAAAAATGGAATCGAAAGAGGACACACAACGAAGCCAGCAGGTTTTACGATGTATATACCCGGGTGCCAATCTCATGTGAGTCTAAATGATTATGTTAAACTGTATAAACTTCATATAATGACTTAACAAATACAAAAACACTTTCTTTAAACTAAGTAACTTTTTTGATAATCCGAAAAAATTAGACATGAAAGTTATTCAGCATT
This sequence comes from Sepiola atlantica, assembly GCA_963556195.1. Lineage (NCBI taxonomy): Eukaryota > Metazoa > Mollusca > Cephalopoda > Sepiida > Sepiolidae > Sepiola > Sepiola atlantica. The sequence continues at coordinate 44,730,913 of OY744546.1, forward strand.
TGTTCAAAGCGAGTTAGTTTTTCTTAAACACAACAGTTCTCATGTGTTTGCTTATGAAACCAATATTTTAATACATTCATTGTAGTTACTCTCTTAGGCATAGTGTAGTATATGTTCCGATGGATACTGCACCCCATAGACTGGTATTGTCTTGGCCTTCGGGGCTTGATTTACGCCGGTCTATGGGTCTGTCCTGTGCAGTTCTAGGAGGTCCACTCTCCCAGGCTTCGCCTCCCCTCTTTGGGGAGGAGTAAGTTTATTGCTTACTGCCTGAGGCGCCCCTACCGGGGAATGCCGACCGGGCTGCCCAGGCAATTTTTAATCGTCAGAGTGCTCACCTCTCGGGCGCTGGCTTTTCAAACCCCACTTTTCCGACCTGACCTTGGGTCACATCTTACTTGTGGGAGTAAGATAAAAAACTAGCCTTGTGCCTAACTCCTGGAGATGAGTAAATCAATACTCTCTTAGGCAAACACTAAGTAGTGTATTAATTCACCAGAATGTTGAATAATATTTGACTTAGTACAAGTTATAGGTGTAAAGATTGAAATTAGCATGTAAAAAAACTGACTAAATAATTAACACGCTTCAATAAACTTAAATAACATGCAACAAAATATATCGATTTTTCAGAGAAGGGAAAGGGAAAGACCACATACGCACACGCGCATACAGTCGCCAAACTTTTAATAATAAATAGAACTGAACCAAAATTTTCAAACCAAAAAGTATCTGAAACGAGCAGAACCTGCTAGAAACACGTGTTACATATAGATTTAAACACCAAACTAAAAATATATATATTAAACAATTAATAAATGTTGGCAGCCTTACTTCTTTGCATTGTAACAAAATCGCATGACTAGTTAATATTAAAACACAAAAATCGAAAACTGAAAAAGGTTAAATTAAAAATTATGATTTTTTACTATTTTATATCCGGCTTATTGAAGTTTTAAGTTTAATAGTTTTTATCATATTTCATTTCAGATTCGTGAATTTAAAGTTAAACTACTTTAATTTACGGTAAACAAAAGTGAAATAGCAACTTATTCAAAATTCAAATAATCCGAGAAACATTATCTAAGTATGTTTATTAAACACGCATCGAATATTAATACAATAAAGTGTTTTAGTTAACTTCGCGTAAATATGTTAATGTTTCGTATGATCATGAGTTATTAACTTATTAAATAAAATAGTAGACGGACCTTTCTATACCTGAACGGGGTAATATAATACTATTACGAAACAATGGTTTAAAAAATATGTCTAAACACCCCTTCGTATTCAAATCGGCGTAACCTCGTCTGCAGACATAACGTGATTTTCTGACTCGAAGTCCCCTTCCATCGGACGATGAAAAAAAGAAGAAAAGAAAAACACTATTTGACAAGGAGAAGTATATTTTCGAAAGCTAAGACTAAAATACATTTTATTTATTTTACACCACCATTGTTATGGTAAAAAAATACTATTACGAAACAATGGTTTAAAAAATATGTCTAAGTACCCTTTCTTATTCAAACCGGCGTAACCTCGCCTGCAGACATAACGTGATTTTCTGACTCGAAATCCACTTCTATCGGACGATGAAAAAAAAGAAGAAAAGAAAAACACTATTTGAAAGGAGAAGTATATTCTAGAAAGCTAGGACTAACAAACTTTTTATTCAATTTACACCACCATTATGTGTTTAAAAAAAAAAATACTATTACGAAACAATGGTTTAAAAAATATGTCTAAATACCCTTTCTTATTCAACCTGGCGTAAGCCTGCCTGCAGACATAACGTGATTTTCTGACTCAAAATCCACTTCCATCGGACGATGAAAAAAAAGAAGAAAAGAAAAACACGCTTTGACAAGGAGAAGTATATTCTCGAAAGCTAAGACTAAAATAAATTTTATTTATTTGACACCACCATTGTTATTGTTTAAAAAAAAAATACTATTACGAAACAATGGTTTAAAAAATATGTCCAAATACCCTTTCTTATTCAACCCGGCGTAACCTCGCCTGCAGACATAACGTGATTTTCTGACTCGAAGTTCACTTCCATCGGACGATGAAAAAAAAGAAGAAATGAAAAATACTCTTTGACAAAGAGAAGTATATTCTCGAAAGATAAGACTAAAATAAATGTTATTTATTTCACATCACCATTGTTATGTTTTTTTTTAAAATAATAATACTATTACGAAACAATGGTTTAAAAATATGTCTAAATACTCTTTCTTATTCAAACCGGCGTAACCTCGCCTGCAGACATAACGTGATTTTCTGACTCGAAATCCACTTCCATCGGACGATGAAAAAAAAGAAGAAAAGAAAAACACCCTTTGACAAGGAGAAGTATATTCTCGAAAGCTAAGATTAAAATAACTTTTATTCATTTTACACCACCATTGTTATGTTTTTTCAAAAAGAAAAAATAATATATATATATATATATATATATATATATTATATATATATATATATATATATAATATAATTTGAAATATACATATTTGACATGAATAAATAAATCCCATAAAGTTAAGGGCGACTAATAATGCAATGGTCTGCATTAATCTGTATCACTTAAGAAGTGAATAAAAGAAGAAGAAATATTAGCAAAGCAATAAACACTACCATCCCCAATAAAAACAATTATATACAATACATTTAATAATTAGGTGATAAAAACCGTACATATTCGCAGGCAAGGTGTCATAGTCCGGGGGTAAAACGCCAGACTATTGACACTATCATCGAAGGTTCAATCTTTGTTTAAGTTAGTCATGCTGATGACGGCTATGAACCAGAAACACGTATGGATTAATTTTATGTACGCATAAAATTGACAAATATATATATATATATATATATATATATATATATATATATATATATATATAACACATGTGGTACATGTATATATATATATATATATATGATACATGTATATATATATATAAACATCAAATACCAAATTTACATTGCAGAATTACAAAAGTATATTGTTGATGTTACGAAGATTAAGTATTTCTAAAACGAAGCTGGATAAAGCAAAAAAGGTAAATATGAAGAATATTCGTTTTTACTAAATAGTAATGCCAAATTTTGTAAATTTAAACTATTATTAAAAATGTGTATGATATCGATTATTCTGAATACTGTTCTCATCTTAAATGTAATTCTAACAACGTTTCGTCCGACGCAACCTCATAAAATTATTCAGGTGCGTTTCGTTGAACTCACGATGGTCGATGTCCGCACAACCATGTTGAGCAACGGTGCTAAGTAATAATCATTTTTAAGGGAAAGTCTTTTGGAGGTTGAAGGTTCAATCCTCGGTATGGGCGATGCTAGGAATGTAATGACGGGACATTAATTAAATAAAGTGTTCTGTTCGTTAAGAATGTCGGAGGTGACATCGGCCGAAACGTTGTTCGAAAAACAAATTATCAACCCGAAATATAATTAAAAAGTTTTGTTTCGTTCATTAAGTTAAGTTTGCATTTTTTTTACTAACCATTATTTTAGAATTCTAGAAAATGTTTATGACTTGATTCAATGCGATTGAGAAAATGTCACCTGCTAATACATTAGATCACCTTCGTTGGATTTAATCTTTTTTTTGTTTGTTTTTAATCGCAATTAAATAAAAAAAGCAAATGTTAGAATGACAACAAACTTAAAGCGGAGACAAAAACAAAGATGTCTTTTATTAAACCCCCTTTTGAAACGGGGGGTGCCATATTGATTAGCAAGTTGTAAACAACAACAAAAACGTCCCGAACAGAAGCTGTCATTTGGGTAAAAATACTTAATCCATCAGGGAAGACCTTACCCAGGAACCGATATTTTGTCTCTCGTCAGTTTGGTGCGACTTGTTTAGCCGGCTTTTGTTACTTTCCTGTCGAAAGATACAAAGAATACGAGACGGGAATCAAACGAATAAAAGAATACCTTCACAAACAAACACACACCTT
>OY744546.1:44737392-44754892 GCA_963556195.1 Sepiola atlantica
TGTAAACAACAACGCTGGTATTCACCGTGCTCAGTTTTTCATTTTTAAAACCGTCCTAAGTTTGTTTATTCTTAGCCATTATGTTTTAAAACACGAATTTATTAAATCAAATTGTTTAATTAAAATAATAATTGATTTAAAAATTACTATATAAAAACGCGCGCGCGCACGCACACACCCACACACACACAGTTCAGGTAAACTTTTTCTTTCCGAGAATTAAAAAACTTTTCGTGTTTACTGTATTTGATTTCTTAATACTTTCATCTCCAATATTATCATTTTTTCACGACCTCAACAGAATTTATGATTCCATGTTTTATTTATTAAAAAAAAAGATGTGATTTTTTTTTCTTTAATGTCAACAAAATAAACTAACACATTGTACTGGAAAACTATACAACTGATTGTAGAATCAAATTGTTTAATTAAAAAAGGGTCATTAAACCCCCCCCCCACACACACACACACACACACCCACACACACACACGCACACACACACGCACACACACTGTGTTCACTGTATTTGATTTTTTTGTGCTTTTTCATTTTAGGACCCACGCTAACTTTGACCTCGTCGTTACAGTTAGGGTTAGGTTTGTTTTTTTTCCTTTTTAATTAAAAATATTTACATGTATAGGGGAGGGAAGATACAAAAATTGGGGGAAGGCGGTCAAAAAATGTTTTGTTTTTTTCTTAACTAAAAAATATTGCAATGACTGGTAATATAAAAAAATTGAGGGGGGTACAAAAAAAATGTCTTTCTTTTTAAACTACAGGTCTTTCTATTTATGGGCGAGGGTACAACAAAAATCGGGGTAGGGTCGAATTTGTTTTTTCTTTATTTTCAACTAAAAATATTCTTGGTCATAAACACAGATCAATGTTTAACCACGACAGAAATATGACTGGGGCTCCATTGGCTTACGCGTGAGCTTTCATTTCTTATGCGGCAGCGTTGCAAAAACATGCGACCGGAGGGAGCATATATTTTCTAGTATATATAATATATAAATATATATATTTTTATATATAATATATATGTATATTTATATATATATATATATATATATATATATATTTTTGTTTTATATTTATAATATATATATAATATATATATATTTATATATATACTATATATATATTTATAATATATGTAATATATATATATATGTTTATAATATATATAATATGTACATATAATATATATATATATGTAATATATATATATATATTTTTTTTATATATAATATATGTATATATATTTATAACATATATATAATATATATATAATATATATATATATAATATATATATAATATATATATAACTATGATATATATAATATATATATATATTATATATAATATATATATATATATATTATATATATATATATATATATTGTGTTGAATAATTTTTGAAAGTCATCTTAGTATGAGAGCTCAATGGCGAACACATTAAAAAGAATAAAATATGAAAAGAAAAAAATCATATACACATCGTAGTTCTCGGCACTATAAGTAATTTCGACCTCCTGGCCGCTTTAAAATTTAAAAAGGACGACTACATATTGGAAATGACGGAAACAAAAATATTCACCAGTCAAAGAAATAGTATAGGCAGAGATTTTACGTATGGTGTCCTTCACTTTCCCTCACCCTTTCTCTGCGTATGTTATTTTTTTTTGATAGGTGAATATTTCTTTTTCCGTCATTTTCAATATGTAATTTTCTCGTCAGCATTTTGAAGAGGCCAGGAGGTCGAAATAAATAATAGTGCTGACAACTACGATGTTTATTTTATGTTTTCTTTCTATAATATATATATATATATATATATATATATAGGGTCCCCCCCCCCAAAAAAAAAAACAGGCCCCAAATCTTATTAGGCCCCGTTTCTTAGTGTTTCGTCCGAATGAAATGAATTTTGGGGAATAACTAGTTTATTATATTCACAACATCATATCAAAATACTAGGGTATTTGGCCTTTTTTCTCCGTTCTACAGCATGTGTTCTAGATGGACTCCTTTTAGCTCCGTGCATTTCTTGAGGTGCAGAACGAAGTTGTCCATGACGTGCTTACAGACTGAATTGGAAATGGCTCTCATCTCCTCCCTGGTGGCTTCCTTCAGTTCCGTGATGGTTCTGGGTTTCCTTGCGTACATTCTGTCCTTAAGATAGCCCCAAAGGAAATAATCTTGGGGGGGCTTAGGTCTGGACTATGGAGTGGCCACTCAAAATTAGTCTTGAGACAGATCACTCGGCCTCCGAAGTTCTCTTTCAGCCAATCTCAGGACAGGTTTGAGGTGTGAGAACTTGCTCCGTCTTGCTGGAACCAGAACTTGCTCATGAGTGACGGGTAGAGTGTCTGGAGTTCACTCTTGAAGGTTTTGAGGACCTCCACATACCGCTACTTGGTGACTGTCACTGCTGCGCCAGATTCTTCGATGAAGATTGGTCCGATGATGCTTCTGGCCGAGATTGCAGCCCACACCGTGCAATTAGGAAAGTGCAGGGGCATGGTGGCTACTTCATTGTGTCTGGAGGACCCACAGAAGACATTTGTCTTTGAGTTTGCCTTTCCCTCAAGATGGAAGTGGGCTTCCTCTGATGTCCAAAGGAGGTTAAGGAAACCTGGTGTCTCCTCGATCTTATCGAGAATCTTGACTGCCATAGCGCTCCTCTGCTTCTTGTCAGAGGCTGTAAGGGTCTGCAGCGTCCGTATTCTGTATGGGTAAGCCTGATATTGTTCACCAGCACTCTCCTGCAAGTCTCACGGGAGATACCTAGGGACTGACTTCGCTTACTCACAGAGCGTTTCGGACTCTCCTGGAGAGACTCTCTCACACTTTCGACCAGCTCGGCTGTCCGCTTCTTTGGACGTGCCGAGTGGCTTGGACGGTTCTCACTGGCAGCGTTGAAGTTCTCCACGGTCCCAGTTCTGAATTCTGCTTTTGGGTGGAACCTTTTCACATCTGAACTGATGCATGAAACTGTCCTGGGTTTTCTTAAACGAGCCTGTCTTGTATAAAGTTTAACACAGTGTATTCTTTGTCCCAGCTCCCACTGAGGTATTGGTGTACTCACGGTCGTTGATTCTGCCATGTCCTGTAAAATAAGTGCAATCGGTGAATAAATAAAAGAGATATCACACAAAGTGTACACGGGGCCCGTTTTTATTTAGTCACCCTGTATATATATATATATATATATATATATATATATAAAGACATCCCCTGCCGCCTCAAATAAATTCATGAAGAAATACTCAACTCTATTTTGATAATGTGTTGTTTTCTATTGTTGTTCATTTCTTGTTTCTTTACCAAATAATTTTTTTCATTTTAATTTTATTTTTCAATTTGAGAGATTTTCCTTCTTATTTTACTTAAAAAATAAGACGTTATTTTATGTTGATGTTAGTGCTAACACAGTCGAAGTATACTTTTTTCTTTCGTACTTCTAATGGAGCGTTACACTGGGCATAAGATAGTTCACATTGCAAGTCTACTATCGTTTAGCAAAGTATTCAATTTAAAATACTTGGGACCGAACATTTTTCTAATAATAATTTCCATTGATAAAATTTCTTGTAAACACGAGACAAACTCTTTCGAATTTATAAATATGAAATGAGACACATGAACATTTATTCATAATAATAGATAGATATTAAAATTTTGTCATTTTTATACAAATGTGTTAATCTTTAAATAAGATCGTACAGAAATGGAAAAAAGAAGAAACCAATTGACCTGAGCGATGGCATTGTATTAGTGTGGAAGTCGTTTTATTCAAACTTACAATTTAGAAACAGGTGACGACTTGTTACAAACACTTGTACCCCTGCATGAAAGAAAAAATGTAAACACAAATGAGAAACTTTTGTCCACGGATAAAAACAATTATCAGATATAAGAAACATAAAAAAAGAAGTTGTGGGTTCGCTTACAGGGGCGAGAGAGCAGTCATTTTCTTCTCTTTATTTATGGACTGATGGAGTTTTTTCTGATGATCGTCTGTATATCTTTGTTCGTACCTACTACCTAGCGATGATACTTCACTATAATTTACTCGTATTGAACATAAATAAACATATTTTTGACAAAAGTTCTGGTAATTTATCCTTTTTTATGAAAGTACGTTAGTTAATTTCTGCTTATATCGATAAAACACCTGCATATAAATAGGTAACAATATGAGAGTAAAATCCCCCCAAAATAACACTAAACATTTATTTATTACGAAATGTTTAATAATAGTTACGATTACTAGGCATTTGAATAGTTATTTGTATACTTTATCTGTACTATATATACACATCATTTCAAACCATTATAGGGTATTATTGGTTTGAATAATAGTAACCCGTTTTGCTCGCATTTATTCACTTATATATATATATATTATATATATAAAGAGGTGTACTAAAAGCGAACTTTTAGGAAAGGTAAAACCCTATTGTGAAGAGTATACAGCTCAATATCCAGGATAGAGCAGGTAGAAATGAAGGAGAATGGAAAAGAATTTGAGAAAGCAAAAGCCAAATCAAAATTCAATTCAAAAGTTCAAAGCAAGGTATATTCCGCAAAAAGGCAATTTATTCAAGTTAAATTTTCCTTAAGCCAGGCTTTTCAAAGATCAAAATCTTATCATCAGAGGAAGTCGCTGGGATAGATAAGTTGGCAATGGCCAAGATTTAAAATTTGAAAAAATGAAATAAAAGCTGTAGGGAAAGAAACGCAGGGCTAAACTGTATATGATATATACAGCTGCTAGGTGTAAGGTGTTTTCATCTAGACTATATTATGTTTAGTTATGTTATATTTTTTTAAAATTTTAATAATCGGTATCAGACATCAATTAATATATATTCTCCAAATTCCAGATTTTTTGGAGCATTTACATATAATATGAGCACACACTTTCATTTGAAAATGCAAACATATTCATATTTGCGTTGAATTTTATCGCCAATTAAGCAAGATTTACCAGAAGTTCAATTCCTTCTTTTATGCTCCGATGAATTGGCTACTCTGGTGCCCCCTCGACGAAAATTCACTAGACTAACTCGATAATCAACTAAATCTCATTCATTCACTGTGGAGGTCCCCAGATGTCGGAGAGCCTTCTACTCAAATAGCTTCTTTCCTCGTACTGCTGGTCTCTGGAACTCCCTTCCTGCCCCCTGTTTCCCCGACAGTACAGACATGCAGAAGTTTAAAACTAATGTAAACAGACATCTCGCTGCGCAGATCTCATCTAGGTTGACCGCCCCTATCTTCTCCCCTTTTCTTTTTTCTCAGTAGCCCCTTACGTCTACAGTGGCGGCCTGCCTTGTTTGGGGTGAACTATGTTAAAAAAAAAAAAAGAAGATCCCTTATGCTTAAGACTTCAATTTTAGACAGTTTCTAGAATCGAAATATTGTAACTGATTTTGCGCAAAATTAGAATAAGGATTCCAGACATACACTTTAATATCATTTAGTTTTAATTTTAATCTTTGTAAGTGGAAATAAAATGGTGCAATTATTTGATAGTTGTATTTACGCTGATGAGGCGTAGGTAAATATGGGCTGGAAGTTTTGAATTGAAATTGATCCATAATCCTTATACACTAATAAAGCAATAATGAATTTAAACATAAGCCTAAAATTCAAGACCGTTTCTCAACCACAAATCATGTAATCGTCTTGGTCCGAGGATAAAACGCTGGGCTATAGATATCAAAATCGAAGGTTCGATCCGTGTCTAAGTTAGCCATGCTGATGACGACTGTGAGCCAGAACACGTGTTTATGAATTATTTTAATGTGCGTAGAAAGAAAAATAAAATATATATACAAAAATGTTCTTTGGTTTCTGTAATATACACGCTTTCATGCATTTTAATACGTTATTTTTTTTATATTTTCAAATTATAAGAACGTAATAATTTCTAAGATTCACACATATAGATACATATCTATGAAACTTTTCCTTAGAATTGAATTCTATTTAAAAGTACCTCCTAAAAACATATTTCCATCTCATTAACGTGTCTAGCTATATATATATATATATATATAGTATGTATTTATTTGTATCTGTATGCGAAGTACTGGCGATGAAGTTGATACAGGTAGGAAGTGGCGTTCTGTCTTTCAGTTCAACAGCATCTATTGTATGTGATGGCTATTTCACATGTTCCCGGTTGTGGGTGCATAATTATATCGGGGACATGAATGTCCATAAAACACAGTACAGCATTTGTAACATACTATACCATTTGTTTTTTTCGGCGAGTCGTGTGTAACTGACTGAAACTGCAACTTAATACGTGTGTGTGTGTGTTACATGTGTCTGTGTATGTCTTTTATTAACCTAATGTCGTCAAGCGAGTAATCTACTAGAATGTATGGGTGTTTTGCGCAGGCGTGATTGAAACATGGTTTCCTTTGTTGTGGAACGCGGGTGAAGTTGAGAAAAAAAGTTTTCGATACGAGAGGAGGCTACTGTTGAAGACAAGATTGACTAGAAAAAAAGGTGTAAATCGAAAGAAAGAAAAATAAAAATGTTAAAAGAAATTATGCTAAATAAATAGCAGAAGAAATACTATGAAACGAAAAATAGAAGTAGATGAGAAAACGTTATGAGATAGACAGAAAATACAACATGCCAGAATAAATGAAACATAGAACACGTATTAATATTATTGTTATGGTTAATTGCACTAGTGGGAGTGGTAATGTTAGTGTTAGTAGAGATAGTAGAGAAGAACATAGAAAACTGTAAAGAGGTAGATAGAACAAAAGAAGAGACAGAGGAAACTGTAAGAGGATAATAATTAATACATTAATGAAGAACATTTTCATCTAGAAAAATAATATTTGGAAAAAGACAAAAACTTCAATAATATATAAAAATTGAAGAATGAAAACATGATATGAAAAGGAGGAAAACGATAGAAGAAAATGTAGGAAGACGAAGATGAAAAAAGTAGAAGAAATTAAAAACGAAGAAGGAAAATACAAAAAAATAGTTATTTTAAACATGAAAAAAGAGGAGAAATCAAAACAGAAGCAAACGAATAAATAGAAAAAAGAAAAACAAAGTAGAATAGATGAAGAAGCCAGAAAAATAATAGCAAACAAAAAAGTAATTACAGGTATATTTTACAATAATCCGCAGAGTGAAAACGCTCAAAAAACAAATATACAACAAATAAAAGTAACTGTAGCCGATAAAAGTTATTTTCCATCTTATCTGTGACATTTGTTTGTATTTTTAAACCGTTCCAACTGCGATTTAATAGAAATCAATATTTTTGTCACACGAACATTGGACCAAAAAATGGCGATGGGGGGGGGGGGGTATGGTACGGGGGTAAGGCCGAGACGCCATTTTTTTTTTAGTAAAAACCGGTGCAAATAAAAAATAAGAATTTTTTTTTTACATCTAATAAAAACCCATTTATACTACGTAAAAACACAAACAAATTTTATAGATAAGTAGGAAAATATCTATTCTCGACGTAGGCCAGCTTCACTTGTTGTATATATCTTTTTTACCCCGTTCTTGTTCGTTTTATGGACCCCGTTAGCGACTCTGCGGATTATTGTAAAAGGTACCCGTAATTACTAAAATGAGAGTAAATATTAAATTAAAGTTATTAAACAATGTGAAATTCAAGAAAACGAGACTACTTCACAGTTTACCACAGCATGATCGTTTTCAAGTCCAATGTAAACAAATTCTTGTTCTGCCGTTCCATTAAGTAATCAATGTGTAAGCCAGATCCTACCGTAGTAAGCAATCCTCTAAGTGGTTGTCTCAATATCAACCTGACATAAACAATTGTCCTCGAGTGGCGTTTGCGTCTTGAGGAACGATTAGTCTTTAGTAGAAAAAATGCATGAAGACGCAAAATAAGGAATTAACATATGAAAACAGAGGCAGATAAAATGAAGAAGCAATAAAAAGAAGACATTTAAAAAAAAAATGGAAATAGAAGTAATGATTTGAAAATGATGTCTAGGCGATTGAAGTTGATTTATTAATGCGCATTTTTAAAAAAAAGTACGGTTCATTATATCCATTACTGCAAAATAAACTCTTACACGCACCATTTCTGCTTAACATCGAATTATTGTTACGGTTATATAAAAAGAATTTAGTCATAATTTTTATTTTTTTTGGAAGAAAAAACAAATTCTAAAGAGTGAAGTAAATAACTAAAATAATACTAAAAAGAGGAAAAAAACGTTTGGCTGCGTTACTAATAGGCTCTAAAAGTAATCAACAATATGTACGGCAGTCAAACTTAATATAAAAGGTCTTTCAAAAATAAGGGAGGGGGGCGTCATAGAAAGGATAAAAGAGGAACACAAATAGAAACGAAAAATCAAGAAAAATGGCGGCGGAGAAGCGGAAGTTATCATGTCGAAACAGAAAAGCCTGAAAGGAAAGATACAAAGAAAGTCAAAATGGTATTCTACTGACTAAAACTGTATTCAATTCTCTACATCCTCAGCTAATGTGTTAACATAATTAAGCATGACTACATTTTTAATCCCCTTGGTTGAACACTCTATATATCATTAACGGTACTGATTTATAAACGAAATTTACACGTCTTACTCGCACAGCTGATCTTTGGCCTTTTGGCTAAGATCAAAGTGTAGTATCTGTTCCGATGGATACTGCACCCCATAGACTGGTATTGTCTTGGCCTTCGGGGTTTGATTTACGCCAGTCTATGGGTCTGTCCTGTGCAGTTCTAGGAGGTCTACCCTCCCAGGCTTCGCCTCCCCTCTTTGAGGAGGAGTAAGTTTATTGTTTACTGCCTGAGGCGCCCCTACCGGGGAATGCCGACTGGGGCTGCCCAGGCAATTTTTAAACCCCACTTTCCCGACCCGACCTTGGGTCACATCTTACTTGTCGGAGCAAGATAAAAACTGGCCTTGTGCCTAACTCCTGGAGAGGAGTAAATCAATACTCGCACAGCTGATCTGCTGAACGCGAGGTTAACGATGTCAGGTTACAAGACTCGAGGTCGTAGATTTGAACGTAGCAATAGTTAGACCAGTTGTAGATCCTCGCTGAATAGATTTTAAAAAAGAAGCCACACACGTGTTTGTTGCTAAAAATAATATTTAATTATTAATTCATAATTATATATAGCCTCTTTGTAAAATGATTGTATCGCCGGGGCAATTATGTAGAAGTTCAACCCTCTCGTTTGAACACTGTAGATAAAATTAACAATACTGATTTATAAACGATATTTACACGTCTCATTAACACAGCTTATCGGCTTGTCGCACAGTTTATGATGTTGGGTTACAAAACTTGAGCTCGTTTCGAAGTGAGCAGTAGGTAGAGTAGTCGTGAATCCGGACTGAACAGCCGTCAAAAGGCGAATCAAACTTGTTTGTAGTTATATGTATATATATATATATATCTATATATATACAGGGTGGGCAAAAATAAGGGTCCTATTTTAAAAAATTCATAACTTTTTTATTTATTGATTTTTTTAAATTTTTTTTTTTAGAATAAGTAAAGGACCCCTTCCGAAGCAAGCATGAGCCGTATTAGCCCTAACGAACGTACCCTCATTTAGAAAACATTATTTTTGCTTAAAAAACTCAAAACAGTGTAAAAAACAATACTTTAGTTTTTGTAAGTTTTAAGAAGTGTTTTTCGGCTAAAATTTGTTTTGTTTATTTCAAAAAATCTCGGAAGGGTCAGTCTACACACACATAAAGTTTGGTGAGTTTAACTTTTATTTTGTGGAAGTTATTCAAATTCAAGTTATTCAAATTTAAAGATAGGACCCTTATTTTGGCCCACCCTGTATATATATATGTATGTATGTATGTATGTATGTATGTATGTGTGTGGATGTGTGTACCAGCGAAACTATCCGGGGAGGTCGCACTCGTTATTTATTTTGATATTAGATATACATTTTGCTAGAATATCAGTACACCCCTCAATGAAGGCAGAAGCTATTCCCTGTGAGTGTGGTATCAGGACAAGTAGACGGATACTCCACCACTAAACCCCAATTAAGAATCCATGCCTTAGATAATTGGCTCATGACAGACGAATATATGCGACACTCCCCGCAAGAAAGTCGCAATACTTGGGAAGATAGTATCATGAAAAACAACATACTGTACCCCCAAGGAAAAGATTATTACTTTGCAGATGGTCCCATAACAAGAGGATAGATACTATACTAGTGCCGCCATATTATGATCGTCATGCTTGGAATGATGGTATCATGAGAACAGAACACTAAAAATCGGTACCCTGCCCTGAATTGAGCCTTAAAACATTGTAAATATTCTGAAATAGTACAGTACACTATATATAGGATCACAACATCATACAATAGTATATTGATAGTAGTAAAACTATAGTGTCAGTGTAAGACAGACATGTACAACATTTCCATTAGTAATATATAGGTACGGGCTAAATCAATGGCCGATTCCCACAATGTAAAAACATTTTGACCCCCCCCCCTTCACTTAAAAATTCACTAAAATTCAGGAAATCAACCAATTTTAATTAAATTTTCAATATTAATTAATCAACGATCACGGAATATAATGAAACATTTTTTTTTTAAACTTAGTTAAAATGTATTATTTTTTAAAGACAAAATAAACCTTTACTAAAGTTATATTTTTATATATTAATTAAAAAGATGCATTATTTTTTTCGATTTCTATGAAAACAAAGCATTGTAGATGCTAACAATTTAAAAAAAAAATTTTTTTAAGATATTACGAAAAAGGCCCCTAAATACCGTGTTAACAAAATCACTATAACTCGAAGAAAAATATTTTTTTTGAATTAGCGATATTACTACTGAATTAAGTATTGTTTTCATCAATATTTTCAGCAAAAAAAATTATATAATTGCAAAAAAATATTTTATGTGATTTTAATGATTATAGTTTCTAGAAAATTAAAAAAATGCGACATAATTATATTTCCCTTTCATACATGAACGTGGCATCATCAGCGCAACAATTTTTTTTTTATAATCTTGAAAATAAACCAAAAATTGACAAATATGAGACCCAGGAACGTAACTAAAAAAGAATTTTAAAAATTGGATAATTTCTACTAACGATTCACTTTGATTGACTGTAATAACCAGCTGGGAGTAGCCATCCAACAACGACTCACTTTTACACTGTCCTCAATTTTTTTTATTTTTAGAGATTCAACAATTTCGTTAATTTCAAAATTCATCGTTAATTATTTGGAAAGATTTGTATTTGTTTTGTCTTTTTTTCATTAATAAATATTTAAGTAAAAACAATTAAAACAATTATTTATTAATGAATAAAGAAAATTTAAACATGACATTTTCTTTCAAAATTGAATTCTGTATATCAATAAATAACTGTTTTAACTTTTTTTTCAATGAATAAATTGTCAGTGTGGTCATTGACTTAAATTTACTTTTTCACACTTAAAATTTAAAAAAATACACTTCAATTTAAAAAGAGTCAATGTAATTTAACGTTACGACACGTTAAGAATAAATCGAGTAACTACAGTTTTAAATCATGTAAAAAAATATGATAAAATTGACGCAGTTCGTAACGTAAAAATAATTTTTAACATTTAAAAAAAAGTTTTTCCAAATTCTAAGGAAAAACATTGGTAAACAGACGTCATGAATAATTTCACAGTATTACTAAATTAAAAACTAATACCAAGTTAAATATGAACCTTTTTAGTTAAAAATAAAATAAGATCTTAATTGTGTACACTCACAAATATTTTAATTAAATAACCATTTCCTTTTTTATTATAACAAAATAAGGGTACTTAAATTTATTTATAACCTTAAAAAGAATAAAGAAATTAATGGATGATCATTTTTCAACTTCTATAAACTATTACAAAACCATTTGTATATATAAAGTTACAAATGATAAATTATGACATTTTTGTCTTCCATATATTTTGCATAGCTATAGTCAATTGGTAAACGAAGTCGTTTGCCGATATGTGACGCTGGATGCGACTCGTTTATGACTTTTGGGAGAATAATTTTTAGTAAAATGTGGGATTTTTTTTAAAATCCAGTGTCTTATGACTTTAATTTAATAATTATCTTTGAAATAATTTCTTAAAAACTGATATTTATCTTTCAAGGGATTTTTACAAGTATTTTTTTCAAAGTTAAAAATTTACTGATTTTTTAAGTTTTTCAGTCGCCGTGATTACATATTTCATCATAATTTATTTTTCACACGTAAATATGCATTTATTTTTCATTTAGAAATAAATTTTAGGCTTTTATCTTTTAAACACAATCAAAGTTTACACGAAAACTAATTGAATAATTAATGATAAGCCCTTTGTAATAAGCATAGTTCGTACAAGAAGCGGCACTTTTTGCACATACCAAGAATTAGTTCATAATAACTATTCATTAAATTATATCAGAAATGTTATGATTTCATCTGTAAATTATAATAATAATTTAATGAGTTCATATATATCAATTGATTAAATAATTTAATGATTTCATCTATAAATTATTGTAATAATTTAATGATTTCATATATAAAATGTGATGATAATTTAATGATTTAATATATACCTTATTATAATAATTAAATTATTTCATATATAAATTGTTATGATAATGTAATGATTTAATATATACATTATTATCATAATTTAATGATTTAATCAATAAATTATTATGATAATATAATGATGGCATATATAAATTACTAAAACAATTAATGATTTAATACATAACTTATTGTAATAGTTCAATGATTCATATATAAATTGTACTAATAATTTATGGATTTAATATATACATTATCATCATAATTTAATGATTTCATATAAAAATTATTATAATGTGTTCATTATTTATTTTACAAATTGTTAAAATAATTTAATGAATCTATCTATAAATAATTACTATAATTTAATGATTTCATGTACAAATTATCACAATAATTTAATAATGGTGTATATAAATAATCATACTAATTAAATGATTTCATATATAAAATTATTATAATAATTTAATAATTTCATCTATAAATTATTTTAATAACTTAATGATTTAAAAGATGACTCATTTCAATAATGAAATGATTTCATAGATAAATTATTATAATGATGTTATGACTTCATCTATAAACAATTACAATAATTAAATGATTTCATATACAAATAATTATCTTAATTTTATTTTTTATCAATAAATAATTATAATCATTTAATTATTTCATATATCAATTATTATAATAACTATATGGTCAGATTTATAAATTATTAGAATTATTTAATGATTTCATCAACAAATTATTATAATCATTTAATAAGTGCATATATAAATTATTATAATAACTTTATGATTACATTTACAAATTATTATAATAATTTAATGATTTAATCTATAAATTATTATAATCGTTTATTAATTTCATATATAAATTATTATAACTATTTAATGATTTCCACTATAAATAATTACTGTAATTGAATGATTTCATGTAAAAATTATTATAATAATTTAATAATTTTGTATATAAATTATTGTACTAATTAAATTATTTCATATATAAATTATTATAATAAATTAATAATTTAAACTATAAATAATTTTAATAATTTAATGATTTAATAGATAAATTATTTCAATAATTTAATTATTTCATAGATAAATTATTATAATTATTTTATGATTTAATCTATTAACTATTACAATAATTTAATGATTTCATCCATAAATAGTTATAATGATTTAATGATCTATAAATTATTATAATCATTTAATTATTTCCTACGTCAATTATTATAATAACTTTATGATTACATTTAGAAATTATTATGATAATTTAATAATTTTATCTATAAATAATTATAAAAAGTTATGATTTAATCTATAAATTATGATAACCACTTAATTATTTCATATATCAATTATTATAATAACTACATGATTACATTTACAAATTATTATACTCAATTAAATATTTGATCTATAAATTATAATAATCGTTTATTAATTTCATATATGAATTATTATAATTATTTAATGATTCTATCTATTTATAATTACTATAATCTAATGATTTCATGTACAAATTATCATAATAATTTAATAATCTAGTATGTAAATTATTATACTAATTAAATGAGTTTATATACAAATTATTATAATAATTTAATGATGTCATCTATAAATCATTATAATAATTTAATGACTTAATCTATAAACTATTACAATAATTAAATGATTTAATATAAATAAGTATGATAATTCTATCATTTTAATTATAAATTATTACAATCATTTAATTATTTCATTTATCAATTAGTATCATTACTTTAGGGTTACATTTATAAATTATGATAACACTTTAATGATTTAATCTATAAATTATTATAATCGTTTGATTATTTCATATATCAATTATTATAATAATTGTATGATTTCATCTATAAACTTTAACAAAAATTTAATTTTTTCCTATATAAATTATTATAATCATTTTATTTGTTATCTATAAATTATTATAATCGTTTAATTATTTCATATATACATTATCATAATAACTTTATAGTTACATTTATAAATTATTATAATAGTTTAATGAATTTATCTATACATTATTATAATCGTTTAATTATTTCATACATCAATTATTATAATTATATAATGATTTAAGCTATAAATAATTACTATAATTCAAGGATTTGATGTACACATTATCATAATAATTTAATAATTTTGTATATAAATTATTATACTAATTAAATGGTGCATATATAAATTATTATAATAATTTAATAATTTCATCTATAAATTATTGTATAACTTAATGATTGAATGAGTAAATTATTTTAATAATTAAATGATTTCATAGATAAATGATTATAATGATTTTATGATTTAATCGATCAACTATTACAATAATTTAATGATTTCATCTATAAATAATCATAATATTTTCATGATTTAATCTATACATTGTTATAATCGTTTAGATATTTCATATATCAATTATTATCATAACTTCTTGATTACATTTACAAATTATTTTTATAATTTGATGATGTAATCTATAAATTATTTTAATCGTTTATTAATTTCATATATAATATATAATACTTATTTAATGATTCTATCTATAAATAATTACTATAATTTAATGATTTCATGTACAAATTATTATAATAATTTAATAATTTTGTATATAAATTATCATACTAATGAAATGATTTCACATATAAATTATTATAATAAGTTAATAAATTCATCATTGAATTATTTTAGTAATTTAATGATTTAATAGATAAACTATCTCAATAATTTAATCATTTCCTAGATGAATTATTATGATGATTTTATTATTTAATCTATTAACTATTACAATAATTTAATGATTTCATATATAAATAATTATAATAATTGAATTTTTTATCTATAAATTATGATGATCATTTAATTATTTCATATATCAATTATTATAATAACTTCATGATTACATTTATAAATTATTATCATACTTTAATGATTTTATCTATAAATTATTTAGTCGTTCATTAATTTCATGAACAAACTATTATACTAATTAATATTTTTTATATAAATTATCATACTAATTGAATTATTTCATACATGAATTATAATAATTTGATAATTTCATTAATAAATTATCATAATAATTTAATAATTTCATCTATAAATTATTTTAATAATTTAATGGTTTCATAGATAAATTATTATTGTAATTAACGTATTTAATATATGAATTATCATAGTAATTTAATGATTTCACATATAGGTAATAAACATATCATACTTTTATCTATAAATTACAATAATTATTTAATGATTCGATATATGAATTATCATGATATTTTTATGATTTCATCTATTAATTATTATAAAGAATATCATGATTTCACATTTAATATATGATAATAATTTTAGTATTTAATCCATAAATTATAATAAACATTCATGGTTGTATATATATATATATATATATCTATATATATATATATATATATATATATATATATATATATATATATATTGATTTTATTCCATTAGTTGCGACAAAACAAGTTTTGTTTCATTGGTGCGAATAGCGACCAACTCATCGGGCCGGCGAAAGGAATTCAAATGGCATAAAATGTTTACTTCACTTTAACGGGAGATTGAAAATTGAAAATACATTGGAGGGGGAGGGGGACAGAGTTGGGGCTTTGTCTATAACGGCGACATGGGACATGAGAGGGGAGGAGGGAGGACCCCAACAAGTCGTGTTTCAAATTATTACGTGGGAGGTTTTTCACGTGTCTGTGCTGTGATGATCTCAATCTCGGAGATCATCACAGCACAGACACGTGAAAAACCTCCCACGTAATAATTTGAAACACGACTTGTTGGGGTTCTCCCCCCTCCCCTCTCATGTCCCATGTCGCCGTTATAGACAAAGCCCCAACTCTGTCCCCCTCCCCCTCCAATGTATTTTCAATTTTCAATCTCCCGTTAAAGTGAAGTTAAAATTTTATGCCATTTGAATTCCTTTCGCCGGCCCGATGAGTTGGTCGCTATTCGCACCAATGAAACAAAACTTGTTTTGTCGCAACTAATGGAATAAAATCAAAAAATATATATTTTGCTCTGAATTTTCATTGAGCACTCTCATAAACCCGGTTTCAACTTCCTTCGGATTCATACCCCCTGGATATTTGTAACAAGTTAATTATATATATATATATATATATATATATATATATATATATATATATATATATATATATATATATATATATATATATGTATATATATATATATTATAATAATTCAATAGCTTCATATATAATAAATATATAATTTTATATCAATAATAATTTAATGATTTAATTGATAAATTATAGAAATATTAAGAGTTCATCTAAAAATAATACAATCATTTAATTATTTTAATATATAAATTATTTTAATAATTTATTGATTTAATCTATAAGTTATTATAAAATTTAATGATTTCATTTATATAAATTATCATACTAATTTAATTATTTCCTATATAAATAATTATTATAATTTAATTATTTTATGTATTAACTATTACAATAATTTAATGATGTCATATATTAATTTTTGTAGTAATTTTATGATTTTATCTATGAATAATTATGATATTTTACATTTTATATATTAATTATTGTAGTAATATTATGAGTTCATCTATGAATTATTACAATAACATAATGATTTCTATCTAATAATTATTATGATGATGTTATAATTTTATCTATGAATTATTATTATGATTTAATGATTTCATATATAAATTATTATAATAACTAAATAATTTCATCTAGGAATTATTATAATAACTTAATGATTTCATCTATTAATTATTACAATAACTTAATAATCCCATCTATTTATTATTACAATAACTTAATGATTTTATCTATAAATTAC
>OY744546.1:44759892-44789892 GCA_963556195.1 Sepiola atlantica
AGATCAAAACAGGTATGATAATTGTCTTTTCTCTACGTGCTTTCAGAATCTATAGTCCTAAATATATTGATTAGGAAATCAAATACATCATAATTCTTTATAAACTTTACAATACACCACACATTTCATACTAAATGCTTAGAAAAGGCCTCACAGATATTCTCGAAAAACAATGAACAAGAATCTCAAACAACAAAGACTTCTCTCATAAATAGACATCTTATTTTACCCACTCATTCCAATATCACAATAAGTTGCGTCACTCTTAATAAAATCGAAATTCCCACCATACAACCCAAATCACAAACCATAAAACAAACAATAAACTCTGAAAAACACCCCAGTAAACAATCCACATCGAACGCCGGTATATACACTATCCCATGTAATCATGGTGTTCAAATATTCATAAGGGAAACTCAACGGGATCTGAGGAGAAGTCTCAGTCAACACAAAATATACATTAAAAATAGCAACTTCCTTGACGCGCTTTTCTCTCAAGTTGCACAGCACGACCACTCATTAAATTTTGAACAGTCTGAAATCATTAAATTCATATCAAATAAATCTCGACGTAGAATCCTTAGAGGCAGCACTCTTTTCAAACTCCAGCACTATTAAACAACGAAATGGTTTCTATAATTAATATCCGTTAATTATCAAACTCATCATGATAGACAAAACAATTTACATCAGGGCATGGCTAACTAACCAATATCACATCTTCTATTAATAAGTGTTCACACATAAGTAACAAATCGGAATAAAGACACTCACACATAAATAAATTAACTAGTTAAATATCATTTCCATCTTTTCTCACACTTATATATACATATTGCATATGCATACACTTTTTATACTGATAATAATGTTAATAATTAAATAAATGGGAATAAATAAATCCATTCACACATGAATCAATAAACTTATGAATATTATTTCCGTGCTTTTTTGTGCTATATAATCACATATGTCATATATAATCATTAATATTTTAATAATTATTGGTCAATTAATAATACGCAAATAATGAACTAAATAAATATAAAGCAACACATATACACATAAATTAATAACCGACTTATATTATTTCCAACTGTCTTTTACACATATTTCAATACATTCTAAACAAATTATTGATTAATTAATGAGACACAAATAAAGTTATGAAATAAATAGGAATTAATAGTACATTATAACTTGAATACATAAACTAATAAGTATTATTTCCTCCGTCTGTCCTTTGGTCATAACTTTTCGTTTTTAATCAGAATTTGCGTTTCAACATAAAACACATCTCCATGCGTTTACATTTATAAAAATATAATTGTTTTTTCTTTTTTATTTCCTTTTTAATTTGAAGCATGACAATAAGTTCAGACTTCCGCCCCCTCCACCATATCCACTATCGTCCACCTAAGGTGTTGACACATTCCACCGATACATTTCCCCTAAGCTTAAAATAGAAATACAAAATAAATGACTCCAAACTGTTACTATTTTCCTCCTTTCTCTTGAACTGTGTAAACTGCTGCTGATAACGTGTTAAGCTAAACCGCCGTTTTTTATTTTTGCCTTTTTTATTCGAACATTTTCATCCAAATCAAAATACATTACTGTTTGCTTTTTTTCTGAATTATTCTTCGTCCTGTGGAAGTCTACAATAAAGACAAAACGTTTATGAATATATGAATAATATAGTTTTTGGATACCCAAAAATAAGTGTTAAAATTATAATGTGTATCTGGCTATTCAACGGTGACCGTGTAGTTCTAGATGTCGGGATTTGATTTGTAAAATACACGAAGCCCGGGGTTTCGAATCGCGCCATCAGTAGTGAATAGTTATATCTATATGCTGACGTGTCCCGTTCAAAAGGACGAAACGTATACATACATTGATAATAAAGAAAGCAAATGTTATATATGTATATATATATGTGTATATATATATATATGTATATATATATATATATATATATATATATGTATATATATATATATATGTATATATATATATATGTATATATATATATATTTAGGCAGCAAGTCATTATATAAGCAAGCGTTGTTGAACATCACGGAACTTTCGCGTTTGTATATTTTCCTCGTGAAGTTCTCAAACCGTCGAGCCATCTTTCTGGTTTCAGGTGGCAAATCGTATAGTACTTCGCCGATAGTTTTTAATTCGGCCATTTTCTCGAGCGCTTTCGACTTTCGTAGTCGTCTTCAGGATTAGGGTTTTGTTTTGTTTTTTAATTTAAATAAGAAGACTGGAGTTAGTGTTTTATAGTTATCGCTACGGCCGAATAAAAGAGAGAAGAGGGTGTGTGGTTGAGTTCATTTTATTCTATCGTATATATATATCTATACATATATATATATATATATATATATATATATATATATATATATATATATATATATATATATATATATATATATATATTAAGTTATGAAAATATATTTATGGCAATTAACTACACATACACTTCACTATTTCATCTCCGTAGAGAATATTCAGGCTAAAATTAATTTTAGCCTGAAGATTCGCTACGGGGATGAAACACGGAAGCCTCTGTGTATCTTAATTGCTGTAAATATATTTTCATAACTTACTAATTATTTCTTCTCGCGTATTTACTGTTGAAGTAAATGCTGAAAATTGATACATAAAATATTATTTCTCCTTAAAACATTTTATGAAATAATAAAAAATGTTATATATATATATATATATATATATATATATATATATATATATATATATGAAAATATTTGTTGTTGTTTATTATCTACGGACGTATACGTTTCATCTTTTTTTCAATCAAGACTCTACAGCGTAGAAGTTTGACTATTCACTACTAGAAACACGATTCGAAACCCTGGATTATAAGTATTTTTCAACTCCAACCCAACGTCTTAAACCTCACGGCCAATATCTGAACGGCTGATAAACAGTGGTAGATTAAATACATTTATAAGCGGCGATGACATCGCAGGCATTCTACTTATATTAAGGAATGATGCATTATAAAGCAAATGACGTCACGCTGTATTTGCACTACGACTAAAGTGCTCTACTAATAATTAAGGAGCGACAAATATGAAAATATTTGTTGTTGTTTATTATCTACGGACGTATACGTTTCATCTTTTTTTCAATCAAGACTCTTCACACATATATATATATATATATATATATATATATATATATATATATATATATATATATGTGTGTGTGTGTGTGTGTGAAAGCATTCGTACCACTTTTACCTTCTTTTCTCTTTTGTATACCATTCATTTGCGTTTTTAACATTTTATATTATTTCGTTTTTTGTTTTTTTATTCTGGCTTTATATCTTGTTATTCTCATATCTTTCTGTTTTTCTTTATTTTTCTTTGTGTTTCTTTCCGAATTCTAAAAGAAATATGAACTAATTCATCAAGTTTTTTCTTAAAATTGTCTACTTTTAAATTCATTTCAGTTTTTTCTTCTCTTTTTATTACTCTCCGGATTTTTTTTCTTTCTTTATACTTTTCATTGCCATTGTTGCTTTTCAAATTCCATTTTTTTCTTTTGATTTTATTTTATTTTTTCCTTAAATTTCTAGTTTTGTGCGTGTATTTAAATCTTTAATTAGTATCTCCCTATTATTGACGTCAATGTTGTGAAATAAACGCTTTGCATTGTAGACAATTAGGGGGACACACATTTAAAAGAAAAACCCTTAAAGATTAGTTGATTACTCAGAAACTCGGTTTTGAAATACCTTTTTTTCAAATAAGTTTTGTTCGTATTATCCATCAATTCAAATCACGTCTCTTCAGTAGGTGGAAGTAATGTTTTCTCCTTAATTTCCTTCGTTATATTTCTTTTGAAAAGTTAAACAAACAGTTTCATCAAATTAAAAAAGAAATTGTTCAAACCATTCTTTATATTCTGGTCTTCATGGTAATTAAACTTGTGAGCGTTTTTCCGACATTTCTCTCTCTCATTTTCCCGCCCCCGCTGCCTTGTCATATCCACTATTTTTTTAGTTGACACTGTTGCTTTATTCATTAACATATTCGCTAGAAAGAAACAAAATGCTACATAAACAGGTAAGAGTGTATATTGATGTCACTAAATTGGTTGTAGAGTCGATAATGCAAGACGCATGCGCAACCGGATGTCAAACACTTGGTGTGCGCATATATTTCTAAAATGGGTTTAAATAGTTTTTTGTGAATCTCAAAAGTTTTCAATTGCTATTTACGGAGATAACCGGAAAAAGTCGAAGCAGTTTACAATTTGAAAGTCGTAGAAAAAAATAAAAGGGCCGACAACATAAAAACATACGAAATCAAAATCACCTCATATGTTGTATGGGTACGCGTTAGGGTTATATTTAGCTTTGTGGAAGTATATGATAAGAGTGAAATAGATTTTACCTATCCTCTGAAAACAAATAAAGTTCAACTAATGTAATTATAAAATAAATAAATAAATTTGATTCAGTTACTGATTTGAAGAAAATTATTAAATCAATCGTTAATACAGATGAGGGAGGTAGTAATTGACTCTCAACTTAAGAGAGGTAAAAAAAATGTAAAATTGTTTTATCTAATGTCAGTACTAATTAACTGCTCGGGGACGGCTCGGTCAAGGTGTGTATTTTCCGTAAATAGTAATTGGAAACGTTCGGGTCGATATTTGTCCTCTCCTATAGTGGCACAAAAATATTTTCACAATATATATTAATTTTAAAAATGGAAGCTGTCCCCATGTCATGCTACCTAAACACTTTTTAAAATACTTCAGACAAGCGTAAAATTGGAGAGTATTTATTAATTGGTGTCTCATAACTATTGCTAAAATTTCACATAACTCGGCATCAGAACTTTCAAGAAGTTGCTTTCATCCCTATTTTTAACCACTAAATTAACTTAAATATAGCCATCGTTTTCCTCTATGATCGCTTAATTAGTTTTAGAATCCATTCTGTACTTACACATATATATCTAATTTTACAAAGATATCTATCCCTCTAATTTTATAAATATATATATATATATATATATATATATATTCTTTCCAAATATGATCTACGGTTAAGATCGGATATTAACTCTCTCCCTGATGAGATCTCAGTTGATAACAGCTGTTGATCGACAACATCGACATGCCAGTGTCGCAGATTTTGTACATGTCTATGTAAATAAAAATAATCATATATATATATATATATATATATATATATATATATATATATATATATATGTATATATATATATATAATACATATATACTCATATATATATATATATATATCATATATATGAATATATATATATATATATATATATATATATATATATATATATATATATTCGGAAGATTTGTGAGTAGGACAAATAATGTGAAGCAATATTTCCTGGCAGGTAACTAGGTCTGCGTTGACCCTTTTGCAAGAGTGAACGAATATAGAATGCGCCAAGCGAAAGACGAGCGTTTGTCAAACAAAAGACAAACACGTGGCGGCAAACAGGGAATAATGATGGCGGCGCGAGGAATGTTTGAAGCGGCTCGGCTTTAGCGTAAAAAGCTTATCGTTTGCCGTAAAGAGACACACAAATGGTGACCAGTAATCTTGGACAAAGCCGGAACAAGGCAAATGGAAACAGGAAAAAAGAAAAGAAATAGAAAAATGGAATAAACACGAACAAGATTGTCGGAGTTAAGCCGTCTTTTGAAAATACGCTGGAAAGATATAACCTGCAATACAAAATGGAGGCATGAAAGCCGAGAGAAGAAAAACAATATAGAAATACTGGATACGTGTAGAGAACCATATATATAAATATATATAAATATATATACATATATATATATATATATATATATATATATATATATATATATATATGAATGTACATAAATAATCAACTCTAGGTATTTGAAACAAGCCGAATCAAACATGAAAAAGACGACACATCTGTAGATGTAGATTTCTCTTTCAATAATAAATAAAACACATGGCTAAACAAATGAGGTAAGCAAACTGTATCATTGATGTATATATATATATATATATATATATATATATATATATATATAACATGGAATTGTACCGCCTTACCTGGGACACAGCCGAATCAATGACACATAAGCTACACATCCATAGGGTTCAAGATACTATCATGCATTGATTGATACCATTAATAATGTTTGTAATAAGTATAAATATGGGATATTTTAATACTGGTTAAAAGGATAATACAAGTTTTATTCATTATATATATATATATATATATATATATACTTCACCCGAACCTTTGAATAAATATATATTAATGGCTTAAGAATTTACTGAGATCAGTAGTCTAGAAATCGACAGAGTAAAATTAGCTCGTATAACTTTGATTAAATATTATGATAAAATATGGACTAGGAAGGACATGATTTTGAATTTCGATGTTATACTGGGTAGTGCGGATTCGGGTCATGTCGCTGATTGGGTAGGAATTTATATTCTAAGAGAAATTGAGAAAGTCATACCTAGATTGCAAGGGGGGTTATATAGAAATGATGCGTAATTCATTACAAGACGTACAGCTAGAAAACTAGATATAATAAGAAAAGGTATCCACAGATTATTTAACGAATTGAGCTTAATATTAACAATTGATAAAACTAAAAAGGAAACAAACTTTTTCAATAATACGCTTAATGTAAATGAAAATACATCCAAGCCATACCATCAGCCAAACCAGAAAATATTTTATATAGATAAATTATCCAATGGCTCAAATCAAGTAAAGGAAACTATAATAAGTAATATCTATTAATAATGCAGTTTATGCATCTGTCTGTCTGAAGCCGAAACTCCATCAGAGTACTATGACTATTTATTAAGTCCGCCAACTTCATTATATACTATTAAAACAACCGTCATAAACACTCTGCGCATTTCTCAATTTACATAATTTTTTTAACTTCTTATAAATTATTATGCCCAAATATACACTCATGATTGTTTTCTTCATACTTCCACGTGTATTTACGCTATTTTGATCGCTAATAATCTTACTTATAAATTATAATTAATTATTTTATCATCTATTTATAAAATGAGTTACGTAGTTATTTCCTCTACGTCCAACTGATTGAATAGCGTACCTCCCTCTGAACAGGCGCGTTATTTCAAATGTAAACAAACCGCTGGCATTTAACCGTGATACTTTACTGATTTATTTCATTAAAACGTTCTGAGTTTGTTTATTTTCTTAATCTTATTTGCCATTATATTGAATCAAATTGTTTAATTAAAATAATAATTGATTTAAAAATTACTTTTTAAAAACACACACATTATAATGAATGAGTTACGTAGTTACGTACAGCGTTCGTTATTTATTTTATTAAAACGTTCTGAGTTTGTTTATTTTCTTAATCTTATTAACCATTATGTTTTAAAACACACATTCACTGAATCAAATTGTTTAATTAAAATAATAATTGATTTAAAAATTACTATTTAAAAACACGCGCACACACACATCATAACGAATGTAGTTCAGGTAAACTTTTTCTTTCCGAGAATTAAAAAACTATTCGTGTTTACTGTATTTGATTTTTTAATACTTTCATATCCACTATTAATATTTTTTCACGACCTCAACTGAATTTATGATTACACTTTATACGTTATTAAGCTTTCATTTACAAACTGTTTTTATTATTCCATGTTTTATTTATTAAAAAAAAAATGTGATTTATTTTTCTTTACTGTCAACAAAAACCTAACACATTGTACTGGAAAACTATACAACTGATTTCAGAATCAAATTGTTTAATTAAAAACAGGTCATTAAACAAACACACACACAACCACAAACACACACACACATCGTGTTCACTGTATTTGATTTTTTGGTGCTTTTTCACTTAAGGACCCGCGCTAACTTTGACCCCGTCGTTAGGGTTAGGGTCAAGGTCAAAGTGGAGGTTAGGGTTAGGGTTAGGTTTTTTTTCCTTTTTAATTGAAAATATTTATGTGTATGTGGGGGAGGATGAAAACAAAATTGGGGGAAGGCGGTCAAAAAAATGTTTTTTTCTTTTCTTAACGAAAAATATTTCTATGTATGGGGGAGGGTTAAATAAAAAAAATTGAAGGGGGTCGAAAGAAATGTTTTTCTTTTAAAACTAAAAATATTTCTATTTATGGGAGAGGGTAAAACAAAAATCGGCGTAGGGTCGAATTTCTTTTTATATTTATTTTCTACTAAAAATATTATTGGTCATAAACAAAGAAAATCAATGCCTAACCACCCAAGAAATATGACTGGGGCTCCATCAGTTTACGAGTGAGCGTTCATTTCTGCCGCGGCAGCCTAGCAAAAATATGCGACACAACTATCCACGAATATGAATCTATTTATAATGGAGATTATGTATATGTGTGGCTGTCTGTCTGAAGCCAAAACAATACTATTAAAGACTATTGTACTTATTATTAAAAAATATAGTATATACTATTTCAGACTAATGTACCATCTTTAAATGCTCAGTTCAGAGGCATAGTGTAGTGTAGTATCTGCTCTGTGGTCATGATACCCTCCTTTCAGGCATTACGTCTTCCTTTTTTGAGAGGTGTGAAGGTAGTGTAGTATATGTTCCTTTTTCATGGTATCATCCTCCCAAGCATTACCCCCTCTATTTTGAGAGGTGTGAGGGTAAGGTAGTATCTTTTATGTCGCAATGATACAATCCTTCCAGGCATTACCTCCTTTTTGAGAGATGTGGAGGTAGTGTAGTATCAGTTCTGTTGATATGAATACATCATTCGAAGCATTACCTTCTCTTTTATTGTTAGGTGTGGAGGTAGTGTTGTATCTGTTCTGTTGTAATAATACCATTTTCCCAGGCATTACCCCCTCCTTTATTGAGAGGTGTGGAGGTAGTGTAGAATCTGATCTGTTGTCATGATACAATATTCCCAGGCATTACCTCGTCTTTTTTGAGAGGCGCTGAGGTAGTGTAGTATCTGTCATGTTGTCATGATACTATTCTCCTAGGCATTACCCCCTCCTTTTTTTAGAGGTGTGGAGGTAGTGTAATATATGTTATATTGTCATTATACCCTCCTCCGAGACATTACTCCTTCTTTTTATGAGATGTTTGGACGTAGTGTAGTACCGGCTCTGTTGTCATGATACCCTTCTCCCAGGCATTACGTCCTCATTTTTTGAAAGGTGTGAGGTGAAGGTAGTGTTTGATCTGTTCTGTTGTCATGGTACCATCCTCCCAGGTGTTATCTCCCTTTTTTTAGAGGTGTAGAGGTAGTGTAGTATATGTTCTGTTGTCATGATACGATCGTCCTAGGCGTTACTCCCTCCTTTGTGAAATGTTGTCATGATACGATCGCCATAGGCGTTACCACCTCCTTTGTGAAAGGTGTGAAGGTAGTGTAGTTTCTGTTCTGTTGGCATGATATCATCCTCCTAGGCATTTCATCCTACTTTTGTGAGAGGTGATTAGGCTGTGTAGTATCTGTTCTGTTGTCATTATACCTTCCTTCCAGGCAGTACCTCCTCCTTTTTTGAGAAGTGTGAGTCTGGAGGCAATGTAGTATCGGTTCTGTTGTGATTATATCATTCTCCCAGGCATTACCTTCCGCATTTTTAGAGGTGTAGAAATAACTTAGTATCTTTTCTGTAGCCATGCTACCATCTTCCAAGGCATAAACTCATCTTTTTGGGGAAGTGCAGAAGTAGTGTAGTATATTTTCTTTGTTCCACGGTACCATCCTCCCAGGCATTACCTCCTAATTTTTGTAGAGGTATGTAGGTAGTGTAGTATCTGTTCTGTATCGGTAATACTATTCTCCCAGGTATTACCCCCTCTTGTTGTGAGGTGTAGAGATAGTGTAGTATCTG
Organism: Sepiola atlantica; assembly: GCA_963556195.1. Taxonomy (NCBI): domain Eukaryota; kingdom Metazoa; phylum Mollusca; class Cephalopoda; order Sepiida; family Sepiolidae; genus Sepiola; species Sepiola atlantica. Next base: position 44,769,816 of record OY744546.1, read on the forward strand.
TTCTGTTGTCATAATGCAATCCTCCCAGGCGTTACCTCATCCTTTCTGTAGAGGTGTTGAGGTTGGGTAATATCTGTTCTGATGTCATGATACCATACTCCCAGACAATGCCTCCTCTTTTTTGAGAAGTGTGGAGGTAGTATAGTATCGGTTTTGTTGTCATTATACCATCCTCCTAGGCATAACCTTCTTCTTTTGAAGGGTGTTGAGGTAGTGTAGTATATGTTCTGTTGTATTTATATCAATCTCTCAGACATTGCATCCTCTTTTTTGAGAGGTGTGAAGATAGTGTAGTATTTTTGTGTTGTCATGATACCGTCCTCCCAGGCATTACTTCCTCTTCTTTGATGTTGGGGAGGTAGTGCAGTATCTGTTCTGTTATCATGATACCACCTTCTCAGGCATTATCTCCTTCTTTTTATGATATGCGTGGAAGTAGTGTATCATCTGTTCTGCTTCAAACCAGCAATAATATGCGACTGGAGGGAACATATATTTGCTAGTATATTTAATTAAACTTAGCAGTATTATAATGAGGCATTAAAAAGTTCAGGTTACAGTGAAAATATTAAGTATATTAATGAAAATTTCCAACCCCCAAAAAACAATAAAAAACATACTAATACGAACCGTAACAATCTATCGTATAATATGACTTTTGGGGAAAATGTTAAAACTGTTAGGGGGAAAAACTCTTGATACAGTAGTACTAATAATACTTATAGGGAACACAGGATAAATAATAATGGGGCTAATATAGAAAGGGGATATACTAAAAATATTAAAAAGGAAAAATCTAGAAAAAAGATCGGATGAAGATAATAAGATGAATAAAATTAAATATATTAATAATAAGGATAGTAGTAAAAGAAATAGGAGGAGTAAAAATATATGGTGTAACCCCATATATTATAAATGTAAAATCGGATATAGTAAAGACTTCTATAAAATAATCGATAATACTATCAAAGGAAAGAAGATACTAAGTAAACTACTCAATAAGTACAATAGGATTTTCCTATTCAATTATAACAAACATTAACAACACCATAATCTCATCGAATAAAGCTAAGATACAAACATCAAAAGTTAGTCTTGATACTTTGGAAACTTAAATAAAGCAAGAAAATGTAATTGTATGCGGAACAATAAATGCCCAATAAAAGGGGAGTTAATGACGGAAAGCATAATGTATAAGTGCAATGTAGTAGAAAGTAACAAATTCACAGCATACATAGGTTCGACAAATGCCCCTTTTAAATGTAGGTATAATAACCATATCGCAAGTATTAGAAACGTGTGTAGTCGTGAAATTTACCACTTCCTTAGCTGAATATATAAAAAAAAAACTTAAAGGCAAAAAACTAAGTGCACTATGAAACGGCCAATATTAGTTCACGCCAGTATATATACCAAACAAGCAGAAAAGATGCACTTTATGTATAACTGAAGCAGATGAAATAGTGAGATATAGAGAAAATATTATAAACAAGAGAAATGAAATAATATGAGGTTGTTTACATTAAGGCAAATATAAATATAGTAAATATGATGCTGGAAAAACGAATGCGTTAATAGAATATATATAAATGTAAAACCATACCTGTATCGCTTTTAGAATAAATAAATATGTGAACGAACATAAATAAAAAATAAACAACCAATAGCCGAATAATAAATACACACATATAGGACAATATAAACAAACGCAGTATATTATCGGTATCCCGGTAAAAGCGGAATTCACATACCTTATTAATAAAAAATATGATATAAAAAAATAAAAATTCAAAAGAAAATAGCATTAAAAACCTATAAAAACTGTATGTTCCACTAGGCCAAAATACCATGCAACCATGGGATGTGTTGTCGTTATAACAACATCGGCGGAGATATTTATTTACTGATTACAAATACAACAAATCGAAAATTAGAATAGCGATTATGAACCATATTTAACAATATACATAAGTGATTGTAACAACTGCATTAAAAGTATATATGAAAATTTAATAGATTAGACTAAATAAATAAAAATTAGAATACATGTTATATCATTTTAGGGGAATAATGTAATTGCATAGAGAGGAACCAATGTCAAGATTATAATCTAAGATCTAACGGAATAATAACTAGCAGTATATTGAATTGATACAAACATATACATCATAATATTGATATATAATAAAAATTAGATGAGTCATAAATAACAAAAATATGTCTATCACATTATCTTAAATTAAAATTGAACACTATTACGACCTTGACAGAGGGATTTATTCACATAGGAAGTTATAACCGAGTATATTAAACATAAATGAATGATCGTACTAAATGGAAAATGATACGCAAAAGTTCCTATTCTCATATTAAGATAACAAGATTTTGAAGTTAGTATATATAAAAAAATTAGTATAAAAAAGTAATTAAATATAATACTTTGATACAATTTTTAAAAAAGCATCGAGGAATATCCAAGTGATTGACACTTCTATTACATACGGTTAAAATAAAAATATGTAATGAAATAGAGTCATTGCTAAATATGATACCTAATGTTTTTAATTATAGAAAAAAGTGTTTATAATTAAATATAAAAATATTATCTAAAAATAATCGAAATACTAGCCATTATCTTCAACATATAGTTGCTGTACTTTAGTTATCAATGAGCTAGAAAATAGATAGGTCAACGTACTTCCTGTGATCCGGGCCAAACGGAAGTCACCTTTATTTACGGAGATACAAGTATAATGCAATAAAGGAATAGAAAATAAATGAAATGGGATTACTGAAACCCGGAGGTAAAAAGGAAATAACTGGGCGAAACAACAAAGGATGGTCAGTGAAAATATATATTTTTATTCAGGAACATTTACATTCATAATTATATCTGATTATGAATGATTAGAAATACAAATAATCAAAACATAGGATACATATTTATTACACTTGTATATAACTAAACCATAGTTTTATGTGAAAAATATATACATATATGTTGACAATGAGTACTCATTTTAATTTATGCTTTTGTGATTTTAGGCTCTGCTCGCTTAGTTTTTCATGTGTTTTTGCGTTCGTGCATGTTGTGTACAATTAGCACTTAAAATGACCACACAAAAATAAATGCAATGGTGTTTGTCAGAACAATTCTATGCTGAATGAATAATAAGTTTAATGAAATGACGTGAATCTGTCCTTTATAACATACATATGGTATGAAATTACACAAAAAATATTGAATATAGCATAGCTCTGGCCTTACAATATTGAGTTATAATATTTACTTTATTTTATAAAATGTACATTTAAATATATTTAAGCAATAAAAAAAATACATCTAAATATAAATAGAAAACACACATATATATATATATATATATATATATATATATATCAGGGCCGGCGGGAAAGTTATAAAAGTGGGGGGGGGGGGGCTCTCCATAAAAGTGGGGGGCCGGTTAAACACATGCATATATAACTTCATTATTGATGACCGTAAAGTGGGGGGGAAGTCAAAAAGTGGGGGTGGGCCTGAGCCCCCCACCCCCCACCACCCTGCCCTCCGGTGCCGCCGTCCATGTATATATATATATATATATATATATATATATATATATATATATAATTATTCCATGAAAAATGCCAGTATACTGAAATCATATGACAATAGTAAGGTTAAGATGAAAATTCATATATACTAAATGTACAAAACCAAGGAAATTCCCAAATTTTTACACTTTTATTGTCATTAAGGGTATTACTACATATCAACCAAACCATTTCATTATCACATCACTACTGTATACATCTCTATGTATGAGTGGATGAAGTGTGTGAGGTGCGCTGAAGAAAAATTCTTACCAGTAAAATACATAACACTGTTGTGCATACACTATATGACGATAAAAGTGTAAACATTTGGGAATTTCTTTGCTTTTACTTTTGTACATTTAGTGTATATGAATTTCCACGATTTCAGGATACTGGCGTTTTTCATGGAATGTCACTACTTTTGTGAAGGCTATGCCTCAATACAATGCCTTCTCATAACTGATATAGTTGGTCGTTTTACTAATCAAGTTATATGGTAAACTGAAATTAAACTGCCATCAACTAGACACTAGAACCTCTATCTTTGTCAAAAATCAGCTGAATCCATATAATGGCCGATAAGATATAGAATAAAGTGAATGAATACTGGTGATTTTAAAGTTTTTTTGGAATTTTCTGGTAAACTAAGGTATATGGTAAACTGAAATTAAAATGCCAGCAACTAGACCCTAGAAGCTCTATCTCTGCCAAAAATAAGCTGAATCCATTACATAGTTGATGAGATACAGGGTGTCACACACGTACGTACGTACACACGGATAACACAAAATCACTTCTGACCTTTCTGGATCTCTGGGTTGGCTTGACTAATGATGCTGAAATTCTACACACTTATAGAACCTATCAAATACCAATTTTGTGCAAAGTATTGACTAATTTGATTTATTGGTTTTGGAATTATGATTGATCAAAGAAATGAGATTTCCAGCATAGGCCTTTCCTAGTGTCTATTAAGGGATAGAGCGCTCTCGCGCCTCCCTTGATTTTAATAATGTATATAAATATAAATATTAAAATATAACTTACATAAGTATACGTTATATCTTTGAATAATCATCAGTGCAGAGACAATTCACGCCAGTCGCAGAATATACGAACGCCATATATTGTGTGTTGTTATTCATAAACACACAATTAGAAACAATCTAGAGAACTCGTAAAGTGGCTAAATTTTAACATATATACAGATACATATATATATATATATATATATATATATATATATATATATATATATATACAGATGCATATATATATACAGATATATATACATATTTATATATATACATATTTATATATATATATATATATATATAGAGAGAGAGAGAGAGAGAGAGAGAGAGATAAGGAGAGAGCGAGAGATAAACATTAAACGGTGTTTGTCACACGGCTTCTTATAAATATATATACGTAGGTACTTATCTTTCAAAGTCTCTCTCATATGGATAACACGACAATCGTAATATTCTTCTTTATCTCTGCCTACCTGATTACGTACATATCAAGTCTCATAGCGATACACACATATGTGTGTATGTGTCATACGCCTGCAAATATATATATATATATATATATATATATATATATATATATATATATATATATATGAGAGAGAGAGAGAGAGAGAGAGAGAAAGAGAGAGACATATTAGCTGTGTTTGGCGTCACTTGGTCTTTGGGCTCGAAGTGATTGACGTGGTTTTAAAAATCAGATCTAAGTTAGGGGTCCTTGTCCGAATAACTTTGCAGAGATAAAGACAGAATTATTCTTCGACCAGTAATCTCTCGGTTGGGCGAACATCGCACAAAAGCCAGAAATCTCTGGTGCATTTCTCGACCACCACATGCTAACCCTCACGAGGCCTGTTTCGCTTCCCCCCTTTTTCTCCCCTGTTCGTCATCCCACCCCATCCCTTACCAAGTAGACTTCAATAGACAAATCTCCAGTGCGTTTCGCGAGTAGAACTGGGCCTAGCTATCTCTCTCTGTTTCTGTGTCGCTCACGCTCTCTCTTTCCGTCACTCTTTTGCGCTCTCTGTTCAACCACGCCAACCATCACTTTGAATTCAATTGACGGTGGTGGGTGAACATATTTACCAAACGCTGTGTCTTAAATATTGCCAGATACAAATTCCTTCTTACGGTCATATTCGTTTATTTATTCGAGGATTCCCGCCTTGAATGTGTGTTTTCCCGCTCTTATGTAAATTCCGTTCTACTCTATTCAAGCTATTGGCCTTTTGGCTAAGATTAAAGTGTAGTATCTGTTCCGATGGATACTGCACCCCATAGACTGGTATTGTCTTGGCCTTCGGGCTTTGATTTACGCCGGTCTATGGGTATGTCCTGTGCAGTTCTGGGAGGTCCACCCTCCCAGGCTTCGCCTCCCCTCTTTGGGGAGGAGTAAGTTTATAGCTTACTACCTGAGGCGCCCCTACCGGGGAATGCCGACGGGCTGCACAGGCAATTTTTAAACCCCACTTTCCCGACCCGACCTTAGGTCACATCTTACTTGTGGGAGTAAGATAAAACTGACCTTGTGCCTAACTCCTGGAGAGGAGTAATTCAATATTCTATTCAAGCTACGTTGTTTTTTTTTGTCTGTCTTTCTCTTATCTATAATAAAAATCGGTACACATTCATGTTTATTTGTCATTGTTTTGGTGATTGAGAAATAGCTTATTCATCTAAGGTGAACCATTCACCTTTATTCTATGAGAGAGTTGAGTTATCTCCCTTACATTGTCGTACACTATCTACTGGAACGTCTAAGTCATTTTAAAAATATAATATAAATGTGATGTTTATGGCTTGCTGAATTTTTCTGTATGTTGTCTCTTTAAGTATACACATATCTATCGATTCATGATTGTGAGAAATTGAATGCCTTTGAGACACTATCCTCAAGTGTCTAAGGTCTCTCTGCACAAGGATGTGTCAGAACAACCTGACATGACGATACTTCTATCCTTAAAGGCAACCATGACCAAATATTCAAAATAACGTAATATTCGAAGTCTAAATAAGATCGCCTCAGTGTGGTTACACACTGGCTTATACGAGGAATGATGCAGCTTCTCCAAGTGATGTTGCCTCTTGTAACAGCACGACACTTGATACTCAACTATACTAGATGAATTCTTGTCCTGGAATTTGGTAAGACCCAGAGACCACAAGAATGTTTCACTATAACATACTTAACTGGCCAACTGGGGAGAGAAAAATGAATGCTCTTCACTTCTTTACTAACTCAACGTTTAAGAGTTAAAGAAAAACAACACTGAAACACTCGGGTATCTATGTATCTCGTATAGAAATCGAGTGTCAGCTTTAAGAAAGGGTCACTTGCTTTGTATGAACTTATACTGAATAAGTGCCATGCTTTATAGTCGGAAAAGGTTGCGCATTCTGATAAAATAAAATGTAAATCGTTTCATACGTTTTTCATGTCTAATAAAATACATTAGCTTAAATATATTCATAATGTTGAATTTATTTAATAAAAACTCACAACTATGTAGAAATTATGATTATATTTCTAACAAGAGGATGCCAGTCGTCTTACTGTATATATTCGGCTGACAATGTAAGGATGAGTTAATGTATTATATCGACTTTACTTCTCCCTTCTGTATGAATTATTATCGAAGTTATCTTATAGAAACGTTGATAACTCAAATAAATTAATCTGATCAGGTTTAGCTTTTGCATTGCGATAATTGTTTTCAATGGTCTATAATCCAATTTGGAAAATTCGAGTCTCTACCATTAATATAACAGAAGTTATCGTCAAGAGAATAGTTTCACATTTTCCATAACGTTGACGTCTAGACAAAGATATCCGAAAATTAGATCAAGTCTTAATTGTACCATGCCCGATATTTTGGCCAAGTTTGATGACGATTGAAAAAACGATGCGGACGCTAGTCTGTACTGTTGCATATCCCTTCTCTTGGGCCGCGGCGGTACTCGTTTCGTATACTCGTCCCTGAAAAGGCCGGGGCAGTTCCCGTCCCGGGCCGAAACAGTTCTCGTTTAATCACTCGTAATTTTTAAAACATAATAAATCACATACTTCATATATCATTTGCATACCTTTAGATTTTACCCTCGCCGTGTAGAGGGTCGCCGTCTTGATGTCGTCTAGTGGTTGAACTCCTTCCTCCTTCTTCTGCCGTGAACCACGCCGCTGCAACAAAAGCTCCATGATCGGGTCGGAAGAGAAACAATCTTTTTAATTTAACTTCAGTTTTTATTTCAAGCGTTAGTTATCAACTCAGTTGGGAGATATTCACTAAAGTCGACAGAAAGATAGAGAGAACATTACTACTTTCGTACTTACTTAACAATTAAGTCCTTAATCACTCGTGGAGGGGGGGAAGAGATCTTTCGCCTTTATTTTCTTAGGGAAATATTTCCCTCAAATCAAATTGCTGACTACATCAAAATCGTGTCTGTTAAGTTCGCCTGCAAAATCCAGACTGACTAAAACTCGCTTCTCACGAAGAACGAGTGACGTCACGGATCCCTCTGTTTCCCAGGCAAAAGCCTGTGACGTCACAAAACCTCTCGCAGATGCACATTGACCTTTGATCTGGGATCTCGTCACGCGGTGACCTTGTCACGTCTGTGATTTCCGACTGTGAAGACAGGCCCCATTCTGCACTCGACTGCCGGGTCCACCCCGCGTTAATTCGCGCAAGTCAAACCAACGATTTCCAACAGATACGTCCATTCCCATAGAGCCATTATCTAACATGTACAGGAACAAACTACTCGACCGAAAACATGTAAGATAGTTCTGTTATAATAAGTAAAAAACTTATGTCATAAAAATGGCCATCGTTATTGACAATAAAATGATGGGGTGGTTCCCGAAAATTCTCTACGACTCTCGGTTTCATCTCACGTGAAACTATGTCGATTTCCCTTCTTGTCCTTTCCTTCAAACCCCCGGGAAATGCTTTTCTTTAAATTTCCTTAAATAAAAACCTCACATACGTTTACATCTAGGTAACGTGATGGTTATGCAATACCCCAACTTAAAAAAAACCAAACCGCTGAGAAACATTGGTAAAGAAACGAAACGTTATAGAACAATGCTAATAGTAATTGATAAAGTAAATAAAATTGATAGAGCCTAAACTACCTACTGTCTCTTTGACAAAATTACAATCCGTATATTGTTCGTGACAAGAAAAGAACATCGACATAGTTTCACGTGAGATGAAACCGAGAGTCATAGAGAATTTCCGGGAACCACCCCATAATTTTATTGTCAATAACGATAGCCATTTTTATGATACAAGTGATCAGTCTCTTTACTCTTTTTGTCTTTTTCTTGTTGTTCTTCTTCTGCTTATTGTTTTTTGTAACCCTGATCCCCCTCTAAACAAGTCATATTGTTACTGAGACGTAAGGACCCACTGTGACTTAGGGGACACACTTACAGTTGTTCAGCGAGATATCTAAATTAAATTTCTCTATGTTACTACAGTTTGGTAAATAGTGAGCATGGAGGACATTCCAAAGACGATCAATTATTACTATTATTTATATTATAATTTTTTATCTACATAATAAGACGCTTAGGTAATTGCATGTTCATACGTACGGTATCACCCCATTGTTTTTTTTTAAAATATAACATCGCTCGAGAGTCGAAGATGTAATTAAAGAATGTACTTAAAAACAATCATCTGACGTCGCTACTGTGTCGAACGTGAAACTCTTTTTGGGGGCTTCAGGCTATGATAAAAGTGTACTAGCTGTTCTGTCCGAATATGTTACAATAATGCAATGGACTCGTCTTTCGTGTCAGACGTCAATAAGATGGAAAAAGGTTACAACCTCCTACGAGGGGTTTGAAGATAACCAACATGAACAGATATATTTTGAAACTCCTGGAAAGTTTGATCGCAGAACCCTAATGTATGGACAAGTAACTTTGTAATCTCGTAACTTGATTTACGTGTATTTAATTTTTATAAAAGTTCTTATAGAAATATGGTAACGAAGCTAGGAAGAGAATTGCAAGCGGAACACAGTTAAACTGAGAACATTGTTTATTTTCTCATGATTTTCGTGCAGTTTTTCTACTAAACGCGTTAACATATTTCGATGATGACTATTTCACAGAAAAGCTTTTTCTTATGAATATTAATCAGGAGTACGTTTTTGTTGATCATGTTTTTAAAATTGTGTATTCGAATGATTACAACTGATAGAACTCGGATTTGAATGGAATTGAACTCAGTCACTTTGCATATAAGTATATAAGTACTACTCTCTACTATTAGATATTCCCATCAGCCGTTTGGTCACAAATAAAAACACTTTTTTTCTACTTTGTTCTCATTCGAAAATTATTTCAGCGTGCTAAGTGTTATATATATATATATATATATATATATATATATATATATATATATGTATATATATATATTATATATATATATATGTATATATATATTATATATATATATATGTATATATATATATACATATATGAATATATATATGAATATATATATGAATATATATATATGAATGCATATATATATACATATATGAATATATATATATAAATATATATATATATATGTATATATATAAATATATATGAATATATATATATATGTATATATGAATATATATGAATATATATATATAAATATATATATATATAGTAGGTTGCTGTCCTTAATTAGAAAGCATCGTTTATATGGAAATATTAGTTATTAAAAATAACAAGCAATTTGAACGCAATACAATGCATTTAAGTTTTTTTTTTTTTCCAATTGAATTTTCGAAGATATACTTCTTCATCAGAATTACTAAATTTCAAATAAAGATATATAAAAATACCTTTCATTTTTTTTTCTTTTAGATCTCATCTTGTTTTTCTGGTGTTATCAGTTCGATGTAAATGAACGAATGAGAGTCTTTTTTTTCCGGACGGCACATGGCAGTGCAATTTGAATGCCATGTGCCGTCCGGAAAAAAATAGACTCTTTTTTTCTAGGGAAGTTTAGTTTATTGGACTTATACATATTAGATTTTGGGTTATAACCCATCATTTTTAGAAAATACATTATGATTTGTATGCCGATGTCTTTAAATAGTTCCTTCATAGTACCAACATTGTAGTAATTTCGCAGCATGTGAACAAAATCAACATATTCTAACATTAAATATTTCACTGTGTATGACACTTGACAAGTCGCACACCACAGTGGCCTAAGCAGGAATTAATGCGTAGCTTTTGTGTGTCCAATACGGAGTCGAGAGAGAATTATATTCCTCATTTATGACTTTCTACAACCCTGCCACCGTTCTTTTCAATTAGTTTATATTGTCAACAATTTACTGGATGTATTACTACTCCAGCAAGACATATTTTTAAAGATATTTTATTGCATACCTAGAAATATTGAGCATCTTTACACTCATATTATCCTTAGTATTTGTGTACATACTCGGTCAAAAACAACAGGAAAATTATGCTTCGTAAGTGTTATTCTTGCTATTTACCTTGATACCAAAATATCCATTTATAATTACACAATAAGCTTAGTAATTACATTTTTTTATATATATAATGTTATGTTATCTTTTCAGATGTTCTAAAGAGAAGAAACACACTCATCGTTGACGTTTTGCATTATATAGAGTGAAGTAAGTTTTTATGAATCCTATTTTTCAACGGTATTGTTGAAGTAAGTCTTTATGAATCCTATTTTTCAACGGTATTGTTGAAGTAAGTCTTTATGAATCCTATTTTTCAACGGTATTGTTGAAGTAAGTCTTTATGAATCCTATTTTTCAACGGTATTGTTGAAGTAAGTCTTTATGAATCCTATTTTTCAACGGTTTTGTTGTTGACGCGAAGTACAGGTCCGCACTGACGCAAATGGTTCGACCTCATTTTGTTTGAGATTGACCTAAGATAAGTGGTGAATATCAATATTTGCGACTTGGGTGATTCTTGTGAAAAAAATTGAACACAATATGTTCGTCTCCATTAACGATAGTCTTCTGTTTGCTTCCTTCGTCGACTGGCATAACTCAGAGCCGTACGATGCAATATGTCGTACTGTAGTCCAGTTGATCTTAGACGGCAGTGACACTACGTCATTACAACGCGGCATAATTAATTCGATCGGTAATTTCATCAAGGGTACTATAGTCGCTGCTGGTAGACTATATTAGATATTTTAAACAACTAGAGCTTGAAAGATTCTGGCTATCTACCTGAATGGTCTCGGTCATTGCTTTCGGTGGTCAATTACTGTGTTTTTTTGGTATTCAGTTACAACCCGATTTGCACGAACCAGTTGTTCTAGGATAGCATTGCCGTTGCAGATGATGCATTCTATGATATACGAGTAGCATCGTCGGAATACACAAGCATCGAAGGAACAGGCAACTTAATATCTGGGTGGCAGAATATACGCCGACATTGCAGTGCACCGGCGAATTTTCTGGTCTCTGATATACCTCGACTGTTATAGGGGATCACTTATGTGTGTTTTTGAAAGAGAACGAAAGAAATATATTCTCATCTTTTTTTTTTTTAATTTTCTTATTTCTGTGTTCGTTAGCATAGGGACGAGGCATTCTTCCAAATGCCAGACAATCACATGCTATTTAGAGGCTCCAACTGAGTGCTCTTTTAAAAATGTTGGCCGTTAACTTAAGTGCACTTATTTGGATTTCTTTTGCACTTGGTTTTCCGGGAATACTTTCCAGATACTTTTTGAATTTTTTCTTCCTGAGGCCTTTAGCTCCCATTTATAACTGGGATAATGTTGATGTTTTGTAGGTTCCAGTTTCTCTTCATATCATACATTAGGCCTTGGTATTTTGTCACCTTCTCCCTTTCTGCTCTGTTTAAGCCACTGTCATTTGGAACACCCACCTCAATCAGTGTTGCCTCTCTTTCTGCCTTAATTAATATGACTATCTGATTACATGTTTGTATGTATATTTAGATGACGAGTTAAGTATACTGGCAGATACATGTGCACCCACCCACACACACACATACAAATATATATATATATATATATATATATATTTATATATATATATATATATATATATATATATATATATATATATCATACATGTGTCATTGAAGACCACGGAGTTTTCTTTCTTCGCTATCTTTCGGGTTAATTTCTCGACGCGGCGAGCGATTAGTCGGTTTTCCGGTGTCAATTTGCAAATTTCCAAATATGATTTAAGGTTAAGAATGGATTCTAACTCTTTCTGATAAGATCTCAGTTTATAATAGCTGTTGATCGATAATATCGACATACCAGTGTCGCAGATTTTGTACATGTCTGTGTAAATAAAAATAATCATATATAAAAGCTCTATTTGATATTGAGCACTTTTTATAAACCCGGTTAAATTCTTTGGATTAATACCCTGTAGATGTTTTACCTGGATTATCATTATTATATATATATATATATATATATATATATATATATATATATATATATATATATATGAATATATATATATATATATATATGAATATATTTGAAAAATATGGAAATTATTATTAAAGGAATTTTTGTTAAAAAAACGCAGTGAATGAAAAGAAAAATTCCGTGAAAAATATATGCAGATTAGCCGGGTGGTAAATTACCTCATACCTCATAAACCCTCCTCCCTAACCCCACATCTTTAACCGTTTTCCTTTTTTGTTTCATTTGGATTTAAACCTTGAACGAGATATCATCTGCCTTATTTGGTCCTGGAAGTATATCAAAAAATGGCCAATTTCTCTCTTTTCAATCCCCTTTAAGTGCGTCTGGACTCACCTATATTTTGAGCACTTTCTCCACACTGCTCCCACGCAAAGAGTTTTCTTCACATTCTACAATTCATCTGATTTCTTTTCAACGAAAATTTACCACCCGGTCAATCTGCATATATTTTTCACGGACTTTTTCTTTTCATTCACTGCGTTTTTTTAAGAAAAATTATAATATCCATATTTTTCAAATATTTGAACTTTGGTTGGTTCGAAAGCCAACTGATCCATCTGTATTTCTCCTCTGATGATAAGATTTCGATCTTTGAAAAGCCTTGGTTTAAGGAAAGAATAATACACACTAGTTTATTACTGAATACACCTTGCATTTAACAATTGAAATTTGAAATGAATTTGGACAATCGTCGCATATTTATCACTCTTTTTTCTTCTATCTCTATATAAATATTTATATATATATATATATATATTAATATATAAATATATATATATATGAATATATATATATATAAATATATATATATAAATATATATAAATATATATTTATAAATATATATTTGTAAATATACATATATAAACATATATTTATATATGTATATATATATATATATATGTATAAATATGAATATATATAAATATGAATATATATATATATATATATATACATATATATACATATATATATATACATATACATATACATACATATATATACATATACACATATATATATATATATACATATATATACATATATATATATATACTGAACTTCTACAAATATTTTAATTGATATCTAATAGTTATTATAAAAATTTCGTATAATTCGGAAGTATCTGGATTTTCATAAGAAGGTTCATCCCTATGTTGTCCTCATTTGGATAAAACTAAATAAAACTACATATGGCTCACATTACCGACCCTAGCGCTATGTTTTTTCATTCATAATTATCGCCTAATTATTTTACATGTGAATCCTATACATATAATTACATAGACACATATACACACACCTACATTTATTTGTATATATATATATATATATATATATATATATATATATATATATATATATATATATTTGTGTGTGTGTGTATCCTTATAATCGTAATACATCTATATATATATAGTTCGTATATATACATTAGGGTAGGTCGATTTTACACTTTTTTTTAAATATTAAAAAAAGGCACGTAGCGAAAGTTGTATATAGCCCTATTAAATACTCATGCAAAAAATTAGATCAAAAACTTCAGCGGTTTTTTGAGCGTTTGGTATCAAAGATCGTAGCCAAGAATATACTGAAAATTCCTCGTTTTTGCAAGATTTGCTTGAATACTGGTGTGAAAACCAAATAAATTGTGCATTTAAAATCAGGGAATGTCCATTTATTTTATAAAAATGATATTAATTAAAGAAATCTTCAAATTGAAAATTTGCCCCCCCCTCATTTTCAGTATCTGCTTTTGTAAACTACCTTTTAACGTTATGAATTAAACAGTAATATTTGAATACCTAAAAAAATGATTTTTTCTGTTATAAGTGAAAATATAACAAGCAAAGAAATAAGGAAAAACCTAACACTATTTTAATGGAGCTTAATATTGAGAGTCAAATTGCTCCATATAAGACCCCTTAGACAAAAATGCTGATCTCAATTTCTGACTCAAAACTTTGGCTGTAATGTGTTGATGCCTTGCTTCAAAACCATATACAGTTTGTGAAGCTTCTGTTATTAACTTAACTGCCCGTTCCACGCCCTGAGAATGCCAAAAATGCAGTATAATTTTAAATCTATTAATTGTGTCCAATGTGTGGCATTAAAATTAATAGATGGTATTCTTTTTAATCTTTTTCTGGTTGACTCCTCACTCCTGAAAGAACAAATTAATTAATTGAATTATTAAAAAATTCCAATCTGTACTGCTTTAATAATTATGGTGAAATTAAATAAAATCTTTAAAAATCATTCTATAAATTGGAATAAATAATTGAGTCAGAGATATATGAATAAATATTACTTACCTAATGGCCAAAATTCTTTTTAAAGCTTCTTCTCTTACTTCAATCTCCTCAGATTTAACCATGGAATATAGAAAGTTTTCAGGCAGTAAACAAAATGTATTACCTTGTATATTTCTAAATGTGATATCTTAGATTTCCTGAGGCTGCTCCTTAATCCTCTGGATCATATTAAAAATGTGCACTTGCTGATTGTGGAATTTACTATTTCTTTTAATTTCAAACTAAGAAGTGGCATACACATTTACAATAAAATTTACTACATAGTGTAGTTTTGTTGTGTGCCTTTGTGGGTATGCACCACGAGTCCATAAACACATGAGCCTGATGGCCAAAGTTAACCATCTTGCTTGGTTTAAAGGACCAATTTTCCAGGAGGTATATCTAGAGTCAACCTTACCTCTAGAAATACCTACTGTGTATTCATAAAGGAGTCTTTGGTCAGAACTAAGATCATGTATTTCATCAATTTTAAAAATTGACTCTAGAGGATTGTTAATAGTGGAAAATGATATTTGGGGTAAATCATGGCAATCATTTGAGCATAATTTCCCCGGAGGGCCACTGAATGTTGTAGGGCCCTTTGCGCAACCATCTATGTTTTTAAAAAGGGCTCTGAAAGGTAGTTCATTATGATGCAAAGAGCAACCAATTGTGTGAAGATTTTTAAAAAGTTTTTTTTCTAAAATTGCAACCATTCCACCTCCGCAACCTGTGTTGGTATTAGTGTTGTCAACAAGTATAGCCTTGATACTGTTCTCACTGTGGAATTCATGCAAAACATCCACCACTTGATCTGCATGAACAGCACCTGTTGCACCACTATTAGGAAGAACTCTGTGACAGATATTTACTTTCACATGGTGTTTCTTTTGTAAAAGTTAAATGGTGTTCTGGTCCCTTAGTTTTTTTCATAATTCTCTGTCTATTTTCATCCACAATTTCCTTATACATCAATGTGTCCTTATCCATTCTCCCATCAACTCCAATACATATAATATTTTAGGTGGGGTAAAAACCCCTGGCTGTAATAGTTTTATTTGTCTACCTCCAACAAGGTAAGATGTGACACAAGGTCATGAAAGTGGGATTAGATAAGCCTGCGCTATAGAGGTGAGCACTCTGGCCATTAAAAAATTGACTGGGCAGCCCCGTCGGCATTCCCCCATTCCCCTGTAGGGGCGTCTCAGACAGTTAGCAATAAACTTACTCCTCCCCAAAGAGGGAAGGCAAAGCCTGGGAGGGTGCACCTCCTAGAATTGCACAGGACGGACAAGCCACAATAGACGGGCGTAAATCCAGACCCAAAGGCCCGGACGATACCGATTTATTTGGTGGGGTAAAAACCCCTGGCTGAACTAGATTTTATTTATCTACCTCCAACAAGGTAAGATTGACACAAGGTCAGGAAAGTGGGATGAGAAAGCCAGTGCTCGAGAGGTGAGCACTCTGGCAATTTAAAAATTGCCTGGGCAGCTCCGTCGGCATTCCCCGGTAGGGCCGCCTCAGACAGTAAGCAATAAACTTACTCCTCCCCAAAGAGGGAAGGCAAAACCTGGGAGGTGCACCTCCTAGAACTGCACAGGACGGACAAGCCCCAATAGACAGGCGTGAAACCAGACCCAAAGACCCGGACGATACCGGTTTATTTGGTGGGGTAAAAAACCCTGGCTGAACTAGTTTTTATTTATCTAACTCCCACAAGGTAAGGTGTGACAAAAGGTCGGGAAAATGGGATTAGATAAGCCAGCGCTCGACAATTGAATATATATTTGTGATAACAGAATCAACACGTGAATTCAAATTCGCTCGTTGAATTTTCAACCGGTGAATACCATAAAAAATATCCAATAAATAAAACGCCTATGTAAATAAATAATTATTTATATATACAATTGAATATTATAGTGTTTTTTTCCTTTTTAATTTGAATATGTACATTTAATTTCTTAAGAAAAGGAATAATAAACTTTAAAATATTTATTATTAAGTAATGTATTACTTTTTTTTGTTAAAACCCGGGTTTAATTTAAGGCGACACATCTGCCGGTGAAATCTAGGCTGTGAGAAAAAATCTCGATTTATTTGATCTTAAAGTTGCAATGCTCAAATAAATACAAAGTTTTGAAGAAAAATATTTCTTGTGGTAACTTTTGACATTATTTGGCAACTTTCTTCGAGTGCGATAATTTACAGTTTCAAAATCGACCTCCCCTAATATACATATACATAAGTAGAATCGGCTTACGAACAAATTGAAATAAACAATACGGTTTGTTCACGTGTTCAATGTTTTTCTTCAGATCGGCGTTAGGTCATTCCAATTTCCGGATCAAAGTATTGACAAATGACAAGTTATCTTCCAACGGATATAAGTCATACGCAGCGTTTTCAGATGTATTACATGCAAAATATATATTCACTTGTCTACATTTTAATACATCTTTCAAGTTAGCGTGTCGTCATTCTTCATTCGGGATCAAAAGAGTTTGCGTACTATTAACCGGGAAAAATAAGAGAAGTTCGTTCCGTGTTAGCTGAGTGTTGATGATAATGTTTAATCGACTTGTAAATGCAGTGTTAGAACATTCAAGGTCACATATCAATATGAATGTGCAATACATTTACCTAAAATCGACATAATTCTTTAGAAACAGAGTCAATCGTTATTAGTTGTTTTCTCTCTAAAGGATAAGACAAATGACGCCATGTTATAGCTTTGCTTTCAACATTGCTGACATTAATATAAGTGACGCCGATCTGTAATGATTCTTCGTACGTCATCATGCATCAAAAGCCTTTCACTGTTGTTCTGTTTGAATAGTCACCCATTGAATCCGTTATCAACATCAACACACTTTGCCCCTTGACAAGTGGCTGAACAATGCGCCATGGAAATTCTCGTCTGCATCATCTCTTGGTATGTGAATATGATGTTACTGCTGCAACTAATAATACAGCTACTACTATAAAACTCATCGTTTGTGTCTGTGACATTGAACATATTACAATATGACGTGTGAAAAGGAAAGAGATAAATATAAAGCTATCGTTTTCTTCTTTAATTTACAATCATTTTTTTTAATTATTGTGTCTTGGAAAAATGATCAACCAAATAAACACGTAATTAGCAAACTAATTCCTTTATTATCGATTCAATTTTACGTATATATATATATATATATATATATATATATATATATATATATGTATATATATATATGATAATTTCATTTACACAGACATGTACAAAATCTGCGACACTGGCATGTCGATGTTATCGATCAACAGTTACTATAAACTGAGATCTCATCAGGTAGAGTTAGAATCCGATCTTAACCTCAGATCATATTTGTACATGTCTGTGTAAATAAAATTATCATATATGAAGCTCTATTTTGATATTGAGCACTTTTTATAAACCCGGTTAAAATTCTCTGGATTACAACCCTGTGGATAGTTTTTACCTGGATTATTACCATTATTATATATATATATATATATATATATATATACATTTCGAGTATTTAAAAGGAGTAACAACAAGAAGAGATACATTTTGCCGAGTAATATACGATACATATTACTTATAAAATTGTCCTTGTGTTTTGTTTGTCTGAAGCCGAATCAATACTATTCCATATATTAATTGTACTACTATACTATTTATCGACTAATATACCATTTTCACTTATCAGCTCTGGTGGTAGTTTAACATATGTTTTATTGTAATTAAATAATCCTCTCAGGTATTACCCCATCTTTTAAGCGGAACTGTACTATATGCACTTTTGTAATTATACCATCTTCCCAGGCTAGGAAAATATCACACCCAGGTATGATATATTTGCTACTACTGATAATTTTTGTATAAGACAAACTACCAATGTTCCCTTTTCTAATTAGGAAACAAGTACACAGCAAACAAATCGAGTATTTATTTTTATATTTTTAAAAATATCTATTAAAATTGAATTTGGGGTGCTGATATCGATCCTGAACCAGTTTTCGTGAGGTTCGACTTGGAAGCGTTCGGCTGTCCTACGCAAACGCCCGAGAGTTGACGAGTCGATTTGTACCAGACGACAATGTTGATACGGTGCTGCGTCCTATGATAATAATGTTTTGCTTGTTTTTTTTATATTAGGGTTAGGATTAGGGTTAAGGGATTAGGGTTAGGTTTAGGGTTTAGGGTTTAGGGTTTAGGGTTCGGGTTTAGGGTTACGGTTAGGGTTAAACATATTTATTTGATAACAGTAACTTCGCTCTGTTTTGCTTGTTTTGTCGTTTAGAAAATTTCTTGCAACTATAACTAAAACTGAAAACTGGTTCAGGATCGATATCAGTACCGAATTTGGATATTGGTTAATGCTAAATTTTCTTTAATATATAAACAATATATGTACATGCAAAGGCAACTACTTAATTGTCGATATTGTAGGAATTTAAATGAAGCATGCATATAACGATAACACGGGTAAGCTATCACTGCTGCCATGTGTACTAATATTACTATGTATAATGCTATTACGAATTAATTCTACAACTAAAAGTGTACGTCTACTACAGATAACACTGATACTAAATCAGATAACGGAAAGTTGTCTCGGAGTGGCTGAGAGAATGGGAAACCAAGGAATGGATACC
>OY744546.1:44794892-44807392 GCA_963556195.1 Sepiola atlantica
ATCAATAATATCGAGATGATAGTTACACCTGACACTGTGTAAAATAGAAAACCGCCCACTAGAATACTGGCCATGCTCGATATGGGCCAGAATCCGACTTGCTATAACAGATCGACTCGTAAGCACCTTTATGTTAGCGACAGCTCAGAAAAAAAAGAACAAACACAAATCACCGATTTAAGTTAGGTGGTATTTTTTTTTTTGCGATCCCAGATATCAAAGATCGTGAGAGAAACTATCGCCCGAAGCAGCTAAAGAAAAACTGTTGTTCCCTAAAACCATTCATCTACATAACCTACACTGGGCGCCGCTTATCAACCAACTACGTGAAGTGCCTACTAGCAGACGGGGATCCATCTTTACTCATACCGCAGGAAAAAAACCTACATTTATTTATCTTCTTCGCACAGCGGTAAGATGTGCCACAAGATCGGAAAGTGGGATTTGAACCGCCATCGCCCTAGAGAATGAAGGGGCGCTCTGGCCTACACAAAATGCTTGGGCAGCCCCGTCGGTATTTCTCGGTAGAAGCGCCTCAGGCGATTAGCAATAAACTAACCCTTTCTCAAAGGGTGAGAAGGCAAAGCCGTGGAGGGTGGACCTCCTAGAACTGCTCAGGACAGACCCATAGACCGGTGTAAATCAAGCCCCGAAGGCCAATGCAATACCAGTCTATTGGGTGTAGTATCCATCGGAACAGATACTACAGTTTGATCCTGTCCAAAAGGCCAAGCAAAATCATTAGTAAGAAGCACTCCTTTTAACAAAAAACATAATAACAAATAAAATAATTCTACTCTTTAAGAATAGGAAAAACACTGGATATCTTTTATAGGAAAACACCAAAAAGCGAGATACCTGGTTATTTGTACTTGTCTCCTTTTACCCTGAGCATGTAATGCATAGTTCTCAAATAAAATAATTTATCTTATCTTATGTAGAAAATACGATACTGCTTTATAGTTTATTTTTCGACTAACTTATGATGCAATATATATATACACAAACACACACACACACACACACACACATATATATATATATATATATATATACATGCAAAATAAGGTTTGTTTACCTTAATTTACGGCAGTTCTATTGTCAATGTGTTCGAGTTGATTTCTAACTGAATCTTTACATACAATAACATTTATATTTTAATTATAATTTTCACCCGTTAGTATCACGGAGTAAGACATTTTTTTTGGATTTGGCATTTCTATCTGAAATAATTACTATTCTCTTGTCGTTTGTAACTTCCAGCTTAAATCACTCCATCGACGTCCGGGTTTCTAATCCACGTCCCCCCAAAAATAACATGACAAATCGACGCACACACGTAATCAACACCAGTCATTGGAAAAAGAAAAGTTATACCATAACTTAACAATACGAACGAATCAAATTAATGGACACAGTGGCTGAAATGTACTTGGAATACAAATATTAATGGTAATTAGGAAAATACTTTGAATAAAAATAATGTAAATAATAGTAACGCCGCCTGTAAAGATGATCGTTTGATTAGTTTCCATTGCTCCCGCATGGCGTCGCTGTAGCTAGTAGTAGTTAGTCGACGAATGTTGTGCAGAGGTTTCGTGGAATCTGCAACAGGCTGATGCGGGAGTAAGTGATCGTTATTGACGAGGAAAACATAAGTAAAAGAAAAATATTGGTTGAACGGAGAATTAGAATTCTTCATAGCCCCCTGTTCGACTCGCTCTATCTATCTATCTATCTATCTATCTATCTATCTATCAACTTCCGGGGTTTATCTCATCCGTATTAAGTATTGATAGACATCGCCTACACGGTTTCTGCCAAGTCCCACAGCCAGCGTTTTAAGGCGACTTGACGTATCATCAAAACAAACAAGAAAATAAATAGATACATAAAGAGAGCTCGCCGTTGTCTTTCTTCAATTCCTTCAAAAGCTTTGGAACTAAAGCGTCGTACAAAGAAGATCGAATACCACAATTGAATATTTGAATAGAACTTCCATTTGGAAGGAAATTAAAATGGGGTTGATTATTTTTATTCTAAAGGAAAAATAGTTTCTCTTTGTTAGTGGTTGTTTTTTAAACGTTTAGTTCTCTACAATTAGTGAACATCTTTTTACTCCCACTGTATTCCATAGAATTGCCTAGTTACAGACTAAAAGGGTCGGATACTGGATGTATCAAATGCTTAGTTTCGTTTTTTTTTCTGTTTTACGGCATATCAAACTATTTTGTATCATCTAATACTGAACTACCATATTTATTGTCAATGATTACTTGTATACGATTAGGTAAATACAAGTCACTATTTCATAAATAATCGGACGGAAAATGTTTCAACGCTATTATTAGGAGATTAAGGGCACACTATTCGATATGTTTTTTAATCAATATATTCAGTTACATAGGCCGCAATAGTATCTATTAGGTCCTCGGCTGAACTCCAATCTGTGTTATTCCTTCTGTAGAACATTAAACGTGATAGGATACTTGATTATCAAATGCTGATTTCGCTTCTTTGTTTTACGGCATATCAACACATTTTCGGTCATCTAATGCTGGACAACTATATGTATTGTCAAGAATTAATTGTATACGATTTGTTAAATACAAGCAAGTATTATAGAAGTAATCGAAGGGAAAATGTTTCAAAAATATTATTGAGAGATTAAAATGCAGACCATGCGATATGTTTTTAAATCAGAATAGCTAATTGCACATTTCGCAATAGTATCTGTTAAAGCTCGACTGAGCTCCGATCTATAGTTCCGCTGTAAAACATTAAAACCAGTCGGATGCTGGATAAATCTAACGTTTAGTTTCGCTTGTCTCTTTTACGCCATATCAACCTATATTCGGCCATCAAATAGCGGACCACAATACTTATTGTATACAATCAATTGTATACAATTAGTTAAATACTGGGCACTATTTTATAAGTAATCGGAAGAAATTTACATTATATATTTCCC
The DNA here is from genome assembly GCA_963556195.1 of Sepiola atlantica. Lineage (NCBI taxonomy): Eukaryota > Metazoa > Mollusca > Cephalopoda > Sepiida > Sepiolidae > Sepiola > Sepiola atlantica. Next base: position 44,797,864 of record OY744546.1, read on the forward strand.
AATAAGATCAATACAAAACAAAGGTTCTCGCAATAATCAACATTTTATAGAGGTAGAAGCACCTCTATGTTAACGGTCATTCTGCAAAGTGAATTACATCTCGCAAATAATAAACGGATCAATGCTTATCTATTCTTTGAGTTTATTTAAAATCAGGGTTGTCTTAACATAAAAGCACTGCTTTCTCATAAGTAGTGATCTTGTTATACTCGGGTAACTGACCTATCGAGGCGGTCAGAATAACCTGTGTTAAACTACTATAAAAAAGATATGCAAATTCCGAGTGTTTTTAATCCTAGACTAGTTCCTCTAAGAAACATGCAGAGTCCACTATATCTGAATATTTTACACATTGCTATAGGAAGGAGCCGTGAGTGCATGTTAATGTAACTTAACAAGAGCATCAGCTCGCAGCCTCCTGTGCACGTTGTGGGAAGTCTAGTAAAACGTTATATGCAACGTCTATATTACGTTGTTGGGACGTCCGGTCTTGCATGTGTTCATTTTGAAATTATTAACTATATTAAGATGAAACAGTTTTTGTAATTGTAACTTGTAGGCTCGAAAAATACTTGACATAATTAGACTTAATTTCTAAATGGTCATGCTCGTAATAACTTACTAGTAGTACCAATACTATTACTGCAACTACTATTACTACTACTACTACTACTACTACAAATATTAATACTACTAATATCATGTTATTGCTAAAATACTAACTTATCAGCTTCATAACTTTCCGATATTGTCTTGAGATAAACATTGACACAATTACATTCAATTTTGATGAAGCATGCTTGAGAAAACATGTGCGTCCTTGGGAACAACATGTACTAGTCATAATGCTATTAGTATTACTAGTATTACTACGAATACAATTATTACGACTCAGACAACTATTAAAATAAGTGTAATGCTACAAATACGCACTTTTAAGCTTCAGAACGTTTTTACATAAATGCACCGGATTTGGTAAGAAACACCGTTGACAATAGGGATGTGTCTTAGTGTGGAGAAAATGATACAAGTATTATTAATACTACTACTAGGACTAGTTGTTATAGTATTAATATTGCTAGTAGTACTACTAGCGTCAACCACTTTAAATAATGTTCTACTTTCATATATGTACCTTAAACTAAATGGAACGATCATGAACACAGTGTCTTTCCAAGAACATCCCATTTGTTGAATACAATACCGCGAAATACAGCATAGGCGTTCGTTAATACAACGTAGACAAGATCTTGTCGAGACGCCCTCGTTAATAATTACATTTTTACGATTTAAACCATCGTTTTCAATCCTCTCAAAATCGTTGTTTATTGCCAACTGACATTCTTATTGATGTGGAGTAAGCTAGTACCCCCTCCTGAGTTTGGACAATGGGCATAAAAGAGAGGAGATGGTATCCAAGTCACCGTTTGGACTGTGTACGACTCTCGATATATTTCTATTATATGTTACCCGACCTTTTCCCAAAAGAGGTCTACTCAACATCATAATACTTATTAACCCTTATCCTCGAGTGGCGTTCGGACATCGATAAGCAAGGGCTTAATAGTACAAATAAGAATGGTTAAGAATTTAACCAACTGAAGTATCAATATTCATTGTGTGTCATAGGAGGAATACATATTGAAATGACACACCAATAATGGCTAATGCTAAACCTGATATGGCTCAAGACTATTTCTGAAGATCCGTTGGCATGCCGGGTGTAATAATACTAATAACTACTAATTATTATACTCCGACAATTCAGAGGAAACGACTAAATGTCGCCTTTTGATGTTTAAAAAAAAATGTTTTTGCTAGTATTGGTAGAAAGAAATCTATGTTGTAAATGGCATTTATTAAAAAGTTTAGCAAAGATGAAACATTAGCAATAATGACTAAGATGACGATTAAAAAGAATTGGCATGAACACATTCTATGAATATGTTGGTATTGAATGCAACAGCACAAAGGTTTGTGAGTGTGTATGTAGGTGGTGATGGGGTTCTATTCAATACTACATGTACTTTACTTTCTTTAGCGCCCTAATGCGTTCAATTTAATACATCATCGTTCTTGTGACATCATCACCATTGCTTTCCTCCTACTACTTCCATTCTTCGTCTTTCTCTTTTTCTTCTTTCTCTTATTCTTCTTCTTCTTTCTCTTCTTCTTTTTCTTCTTTCTCGTCTTCTTCTTCTTTCTCTGTTCTTCTTCTTCTTCTTCCTCTTCTTCTTCTTCTTCTTCTTCTTCTTCTTCTTCTTTCTCTTCTTCTTCTTCTTCTTCTTCTTCTTCTTCTTCTTCTTCTTCTTCTTCTTCTCCTTCCACTACTAGTTGTTAAAATTATCTTCCTCAGTCTTATTCTTCAGTCTCTTGTCCTTCCTTATATTCTACTACTACTATATTTACTACTACTACTACTACTACTACTACTGCTACTACTGCTGCTTTTAATCCGTTTCTTCCTACATATATTTCTTCTTCTACTGTGTCTTCTTCTTGTACTCACCCCCTCCTCCTTTCATCTTTTTTCTTCTTCTATAGAACCACATCAAAGAACATTCCTGTCTCACTCTCTTTATCAAAAAATTGAACAGCTTTTTTATAAATAATTTGAATTATTGTTATAATTCATTTAAACCCTTTACATGTTGCTATCGATACGAAGTTAATATAGCTTCCAGAGTAACGTGAAAGCTCAATATTTATTTCTACGATAAAATCGATATCTTAACCTAATAAAAAGTCGGGGTACTTTTCGATGGCCGTACATCCAACAGCACACAATCAATGCAGGTATGCCTCATGGGTCGATGCTTGGACCTATTCTATTCATGATCGTTATAAACGACCGGCCTGATGCAATCGCATCTGGGATGGCTGTATTTGCTGATGAATCTTCGCTCAATTCCCGGCACGAGGGCAAATCGGATGACGACACAAGCAGGATAATGGCCGAATCCTAGGAAAATGAGCCATATACCTGTAATAGAATTGGGTAAAAAAGGGACGGTCACATTTTATGCTACCAGGAAAACGTTATTTTCCGTTAAACACCATCAGAAAGCTTTGGAACCAACGATTGCCATTGCTGATAACACACTCGTATCAGTCCAATGTTTAAACTCTTTAGTCTTACATTCTCAGGTTTACCTGGAGAAGAATAAATACATAAAAGATAATGTTAAGTCTGCTGCAAAGAAGTGTTGGCTTCTCTACCGGGCTAAAACACTTCTTAGTATCCAGCTAGTATCATTTATTTCTATGAAGCCATAATTTACCAGTGAATGTTGTATTATTGATCGGCCTTTGTTTCGATGGATACTACACGCCATGAACTGGTATCGTCTTGATTTACGCCGGTCTATGGGTTGGTCCTGTGCAGTTCTAGGAGGTCCACCCTCCCAGGCTTTGCCTCCCCTCTTTGGGGAGTAGTAAGTTTATTGCTTACTGCCTGAGGCGCCCCTACCGGGGAATGTCGACAGGGCTGCCCAGGCAATTTTTTAATGGCCAGAGTGCTCACCTTCTCGGGCGCTGGCTTTTCAAGTCCCACTTTCCCGACCTTGGGTCACATCTTACCTTGTGGGAGTCAGATAAAACTGGACTTGTGCCTAACCTCCTGGGGAGGTAAATAAAATGGAGTATTTTTGCCACATTTGGCTAGTGCATTAGTTACTATCCTCTCTTACTTGGACTGGGTGAAAAAAGACTGTCTGCTAACTCCAACCACTGTCGCTTCGCCGCAGTATTATATATCTGTGCTCGTTGTATAAGTACTTCGACGAGATGTTATCCGAGTAATTTTGTGCACTTTTACTCCCTCAACGTAAAAAAGCAACTGACCAACCTGACTAGAAACAATATCACACCTTTAACTGTAGAGTTCCGTAGATAACAGAATATTTTTTTTACTTTGATAGCTTCTTTCCTCGGGGCGCTTGACTTTGGAATTCCCTACCTGCTTCCTGTTCCCTCGACCGTACCAACATACATAAATGTAAATGTAATGTGAACAAACATATTGCTGCGCTACTACCCACATAGGGTGCCTCGTATTAATTTGTCCTCTTTTCTAGTAGCTACTTAGTCTTCAGTGGTAATTGGTATTGTTCGGGACGAAGTGAACTTAGAAAAAAGTGTATATTAATTAAAATTGCATTTAAATCAAGTTTCACAAAAAAAACAATTCATGTATACTGGTTTACGTATATTTCGAAGCATACTTTATTATTAGAAGATTTATACTAAACGATACATGAATATAATCAGTTTTTCTTTAGTATATTTCTTTTCAGAAACTAAATAAAACTATATAAAGGCGCGCCAACAGCATATATAACCAATAAATGCTAGCAAACAGATGAAAAAGTCGCCACAAGCATATATTTCAAAAAGTGGTACTCTTATAATTAACGTACCATGTTTCCGTGACTTCGCGTCGTCAACGTTCGGGCAGGTCTCAGAAGCGCCCGATAGTTGACGAAACTATTAACCAATCAGGTTGCAGCAGGCATTAGACAATCAGGTTGCAGCAAGCAGACGATAACTTTTGGGAGAAATTAATTTCTACGATCTGCAGCGCGTTAAAAAAAATGAATTTCTACTATCTGTATCAGCGCGTCAATTCTCTCAATTGGCTCAGAGTTCTGTCAGCAACGGTCACTTCAAGCGAAAGACTAACCCTGAACCCTAACCCTAAACCCTAACTCATAAAATAGTAGACAAAGAAAAAAAGAAAAACATAGAGAAAAATCAAACAAACAAGAAATTAGTTTCAAACAGAAGATTTTTTTTTTATTATATGTAAAAACATCATCTTTTGAAACTTTTTGGTGCACAAAAGAAAACATTTGATTTACAAACAATTGATTAACAATGGTTCTTTTGATCAAAAATACACATCTAATAAATAACAGTTGTTTAGCTATGGTTTGTTCGTTCTTTATTTTTATATATGCATTTTACTTTGCTTTTTTTCGTCTGAATTTATCGTCTGCCAGTCGTTTCCGAGATTTGTTCGAGTGTTGACGACGCGAAGTCACGGAAATGCGGTACGTCCTGTATAAGCGTACCTAAAAAGTAACATTGCATAAAACAGTATAACAATTAATTAAAGGCAGAGTGAGCATGCTGCTATATCCGTGTGTGAATGGTAACTAATGAATAACTACACGCTTCTGCATTTGACATAATCGTTAAAGTGTTCACTAATGGCTCAGGAGACCGAGGTTCAATCCTCGGTTGAATCATTCAAAAGACTCAAAAATAGTACGTAATACCACCTTTCTATACAGTCAGCATAAACATGTGATGATCGAAAGTAAGTAGTGTAATCCTAGGAGAGGATTGGCACCCTCCCCTACATCTCGGTACAGTAGTTAATAAAATAGATCCTTCGGGTCGACCACTTTGAATTACTTACACCCTTCTCAAGATCCTATTTGGCATCATCACCGAATCTAATTTAGTCTCATATAAAAAACCGCCTTTGAATTAAGAAATATTGCTTTTAATGGAAGCTGCATTCGGGGATGATAAAATATACGACGTCATATTTGACGTCACGGGGACTCTAATGTAATTACTTTCTGTACACAAATGCCCTTGTGTGCATAGAAACTCATTTGTATACACGTGCACAGGTGACTTTTTACGCATTCTGCGTAAACCCAGATAAATGTATGCACGCAAGAGGCAGTCACAAACATGTATTTCCTATACACCGCGAATACCTGTCTTAATAACTGTCATAGAAGAATGGTCAGCGACGTCAAATGATATGGTAGAAGAGTGGACGATGAGAAAGAGTAAGGAGGAGAAGGATGTGAAGAAAGTGAAGCGGGATGAAAAAGATGAATAACATTAGGAAGATGAAGAGAGTGATCAAAACATTCAATGTTTCACTCAACATATACACACGATGAGAAAGAGTAAGGAGGAGAAGGATGTGAAGAAAGTGAAGCGGGATGAAAAAGATGAATAACATTAGGAAGATGAAGAGAGTGATCAAAACATTCAATGTTTCACTCAACATATACACACGTACATGATCTCTCTGTCCCACTCTTTCTTTCTCCCCCTTTCTGTATCTCTCTCCTTCTCTCTCGATATATATATATATATATATATATATATATATATATATATATATATATATATATATATATGATGGACTCTCCCGTCGATTGCGACGTATGAGGTTCCAACAACTTTCATTTGTGTTTAGATCGTTCATGACACCTGAGTCCGGCAAGAGACCTGCAAGGAAAGCCGCAGACAGTGCAAGAGTGTGAGTAATCGGATGCCAGGTGTGGAGCACTCTCTCTAGCTTTTCGCCTAACTCTGGCAGTTCTCATATTATCCACACAGGTCTCGTTGAATCTCTCCAGTCCAATGCAACAAGCTGCTCGCCATGTCTTCCTGTCTTTTGTACAGTCTTCAAAGTTTTTTGGGGGTACTCCAATTGCCGTCAGCGCATCTTTCAATTTATCCTTGTACCTCAGCAAGGGCCGACCAACATTCCTGTTACCACAAGCTAACTGACTGTACATCAGTGCTTTAGGTATCCTCCCTTCGTCCATTCTTACTACATGACCAGCCCATCGCAATTGAGACTGCAACAGGAAACTTTCAATTCCACCAATATGGCATCTGTTGTAAAGATCGATGTTAGCGACTTTGTCCTTCAAACTAAGTCCACATATTGTCCTAAGGCAGCTCCTGTGGAACACATCCAATTGGCGAATGTGATGCCGGTAAGGTGTCCACGCCTCACATCCATAGAGAAGACCTGTCAATATCACAGCCCTATACACATTGATTTTTGTCTTCAACTTAATGCCTCTGCTACTCCAAAGACGATGTTTCAGCTTTCCGAAGGCATTTGCCGCTTTTGCAATTCGGTTTATGATTTCATCATCAAGTGAAGCAGCAGAATTAACTTTGCTACCTAGGTAGGTAAAGTTTTTGACATAGTTCATTGGTCTGCCATCCACTTTGAGTTTTTCTAATGGAAATTCATGGACAGGCTGATTTTGTTTCACTCCTTGAACTTGTTTAGGGGTAGGGCATGGTTGATGGACCACCACAGTCTTCTTTAAACTGATTGTTAAACCAAAAGCCCTACATGCACCTGAAAATTTTGTCAAAAGATTCTGAGCTTCTTCAAAAGAAGTCGCGACCAGGGCAGCATCATCTGCAAAGAGAAGGTCCCGAATGATGGCTTCTCGAACCAAGGTTTTGGCTTTAAAACGCTGATGGTTAAAGAGCCCACCTGTGGTTCGGAATTTAAACTTAACACCTGTGCTTTCATCAGCGAATGCGTGCCGAAGCATCACCGAGAAGAACAATGCAAACAGCACAGGTGCCATCACACAACCCTGTTTTGTACCGTTGGTAACTTCAAAAGGCTCTGAGGTTTCCCCATTGGAAACGACCTGTGCTTTCATCCCTTCATGAAAGGAGATTATGACATCAAGCATGTTGTTGGGGATTCCAAGCTTATGAAGAACTTTCCAAAGTGCTACGCGACTGACCGTATCGAATGCTTTTGTCAAATCAATAAAAACCATGTACAGTTCCCGATTTTTTTCACGAACTTTTTCAGCAACTTGACGAAGGGCAAATACCATGTCGATTGTACCTCGACCAGAGCGAAAACCACATTGGGACTCTGGGTAAATCTCATCAATAAGATGTCTGATGATCCTGTTCAGAATCAACCTTGCAAGAATTTTACCTGCAACAGAAAGCAGAGATATCCCGCGATGATTATCGCAAGAATTCCTGCTTCCCTTGCTCTTATAAAGATGCTTGACATTACTATCCTTAAAGTCCTGTGGGACTCCACCAACTTTCCATATCTCCACAAACAAAATGGTCAGTTTTTCCTCGAGTGCTCTTCCGCCATGTTTGTACACCTCAATGGGGATGCAATCTCTGCCCGGTGCCCCTGACGATAGCTGTTTTTTAGCTTGAGATACTTCCTGAAGTGTAGGTGGAAAAGACAGTTCCGGAATTTCGGGATGCTGCGGAAGAGAGGAAATGATGTTTTCGTCAGTCACCGATGCAGAGTTAAGGACAGTTTCAAAGTGCTGCTTCCAGCGCTAAAGGATAGCAGATTTGGCAGTTAGCAGTGTTTCTCCATCCTCAGCAAAAACTGGGGCAGAACCATTCATTTGAGGACCAAACACCTCTTTCAGGCCAGAGTAAAATGACTTAGAATCCTTCCTGTCGGCTGCGTCCTGAAGTTCCGCAGCCTTGGATGACCACCAAGCCTCTTTCAATGCACTAAGTGCCTTCTGAACTTGTGCTTTGTGAGCTCTATATGCCTTCTTTTTCACTGTGGAATTTTTGTCCTCGAGCCATGTTTTGTGGCAAACATGCATTTGGTCGATAAGCTTCTGCACTTCAGTGTTGTTTTCATCAAACCAGTCTTGATGTTTCCGCAAAGGGAAGCCCAAAACCTCAGCAGACGAGTCATAAACAGCATTGCGCAATGAATCCCAAGAACTTGAAACGTCACTATTTACCTCTACAGAAGCTATAGCGGCCGTAACTTTTTCCTTCAGCTCATTTTGTGTATCTGCCTGTTTTAGAGGCAGAACATTTAGGCGTTTTGGAACAGAAGACTTTTTCACTCTCCTCTTGTCTAAATGGAAGATGGTCTTGCCGACTATAAGCGCATGATCTGATAAACAACAGCTACTATGGAAAGAGCGTGTTATCTTAAAATCTCTGAGGTCGCGCTTTCTGGTAATTATGTAGTCAATGAGATGCCAATCTTTTGATCGGGGGTGCATCCATGATGTTTTTCGACAATGCTTTTGTTGGAAGTATGTGTTTGTCACACTGAAGTTAAATTCTTTGCATAACGTCAGGAGTCGCAATCCATTTGAATTCATTTTTCCAACACCATGGTGACCCAGAACACCAGCCCATGTTTGAAAGTTGAGCCCCACTCGAGCATTGAAGTCTCCCATCAAAGCAACCTTATCCTTATGCTGAATTTTTGAGATTAAGCTACGCAAATCATTGTAAAGATCAGCTTTGCATTGATCTGAACTATTCATAGTAGGGGCATAACAGCTGATAAGTGTTGCGAATGTGTTGTTTTTTAGTGGAAGTCTTAGGGTCATAATACGATCTGAATGACTTACTGGGAGTGTTGGAAGTGATCTAGCAATTTCCGTCTTCACTGCAAACCCTACGCCAGATTGACGTGGTTCGTTTTCTGGTTTACCAGCCCAGAAAAACGTGTATCCACCTTTTACCTCACACAGCTGTGAGTGACCAGGCAGACGCGTCTCACTAAGGGCAGCAATATCTACATCATGTTTCCTTAATTCTATTGATACGAGGGCCGTTTTCCTTTCTAGTGACGCATCACTATCCTGCAATGTGCGCACATTCCAAGATCCAATGTTTAGCTTCATAAATTTCTTTGTTTTCTGACTGCTGTATTGGATAACTAGACAGCTGCAGTAGGCTGACAAGTCAAAGAAGGGCATACAATGTTTAGGGCTCCTTT
>OY744546.1:44812392-44819892 GCA_963556195.1 Sepiola atlantica
TATATATTGAAATTGTTAAAGGAATACCAAAAAATATTATTTATTTATTTTTCAACGTTTCGTCTTTATTATAAGACTTCTTCATGATGATTTGTATTAACTTGCGACCGCTTAAGCAAAACATAAAAATATGAGATACAAATAGATTGTGGCAGTTCTCAGTTGCGTTTGGAGTATGAAATACTTAGAAAGTGAGAGAGGTGTTACAATAAATGCGGAGAGAGTGTGAGGGAAACGTGGACGCGACTAGAATTAATTGAAATTATGAAGGGTCAGAGAATACGAGCTTTGCTTGTTGATTTGTTTTTAATTTAGCTTTGAGAACTGAGAGACGAAAGGACAAAAATTGTATGAGTTGTGTGATACGAAAATGTAGGCGGTTATCGGGCTAATGCGGAGGGGGCGAGAAAACAAAGTCAGGTGTGGAGAAAGTGTCCACATATAGATGTGCTATATGTGGACCTCTTCTCGACGATGACATTGTTTTTACACCCACTCTCTTCTCCCCTTTATACACTAAGACATAAACATTTTTTTTGGGAGTACCTTTTTCAATTTCCATTACGTCAGAATACTTTCTTCCATACTTTATAATTATATATATATATATATATATATATATATATATATATATATATATATATATAAGAAGGAATAGGTAAAATAAATACCTTTTGAAGCATGAAGATGCGATATCAATTTTTTTTATAAAAAAGAAAAATAATAAATCGAAACCGATTTTTTAAATTTTTTTTTTATTAAAACTAGCATTTTTTTGTTAGTTTAAAGTGATACAGATATTTCGCCAAAACCTGGCATCCTCGGTGTGTAATATATCCTGATGTCATCGGATTTTTCTTTTTTATAAAAAAAATTGATATCGCATCTTAATGCTTCAAAAGGTATTTATTTTACCTATTCCTTCTTAAATTTAACAATAGATGCTTTTTTTAAAAAAAATATGAACCTTAAACACTTATTTATTTAAAATTGATATTATAAGCCCATTTAATAAGATTAAAGTTGAACCCAGTTCGGGCAAGTAAAAAGTAGACTGACACGTAGATATAAGGCATATTCCGACAACGTTCGTAGAATCTCTAAGTCAGTCCTTCTTGATTAGCCACCCTTCGCAGAAATATCACTTAAATGTATTTCTTGAATGTGGTAATGTCCCGTGGCCTAATGCTAACAGCGTTTGCTGAGTCTAGGTTGACTATGTGACAGGGGTTCGAACCATGTGACCGTCCGAGATGATTATCCCTGCACTGATGAGAGTGAAAGCTCGAAACGCTAGCGTATGTAGATATCAATTATTTAATATTATTTATTTAAAATTAATATTATATATATATATATATATATATATATATATATTAGACGAATTGAGTGGAATAAGTAAAGAATATTCAAATTTGTTATGTTAAATTCCTTCAGAAAGGAACACATCTAAATTTATTTTGAGTGATGATACTCTAGACGGAAATATTGTAATAATCGGTGGCAGCTATGAAAATGTGATGTAAGTTAAATTTCCATGAACTCAAAAACTATTTTACATTGTGAATTTTAATAATATAACTTAAATTAAATGGCTGGCGGTAGAATAATAAATATGTTTGTTAACGTTTTCAACAATTCTGTTCACACTTTTAAAACTTAAAAAAAGTATATATTGGATGTATTTTATTTATAAAAGCAAGTTTCAAATAAAAAGGAAAATTACAAATCTTACGTATTTATTACTGGGCCAGTAAGTATAAATTATTTAAAATTAACAGATTACAGTCTGTATACTACAATGGAAACTATTTGTTTATTTTTCCAAGTAAATTAAACAGTGGTAGGCTTGAGATGATGTGCCAGAGAAGTGGTAAAAATAGTTATCGTGGGGCGCGTGTAGAAGTAAAATAGATAATGAACGATGGTTATAAGTGTTAGTTGTATATATTTAAATTACAAAAAAAGATTACGTTTATCATTATGTAAAGTAAGGGAATTGCAGTTTTGTATAACTCTCAGAAAGTAAGGCGTAGAAGGGGCAAACGGAATAATAATAATAATAATAATAATAATAATAATAATAATAATAATAATAATAATAACAATAATAATAATAATGATAATAATGATAATAATGATAATAATAATAAAAATGATAATAATAATAATAATAAAAATGATAATAATAATAATAATAATAATAATGATGATAATATAAATAATAATAATAATAATAAAAATGATAATAATAATAATAATAATAAAAATGATAATAATAATAATAATCAAAATGCTAATAATAATAATAATAATAATAATAATGATAATAATAAAAATGATAATAATAATAATAATAATGATAATAATAATAATAATAATAAAAATGATAATAATAATAATAATAATAAAAATGATAATAATAATAATAATAATAAAAATGATAATAATAATAATAATAATAATAATAATAATAATGATCATAATAATAATGATAATAATGATTATAATAATAATAATGATAATAATACTACTACTACTAATAATAATAATAATGATAATAATAATAATAATGATAATAATAATGATCATATTAGTAATAATAATAATAATGATAATAATAATAATAATCATGATCATAATAGTAATAATGATAATAATAATAATAATAATAATAATAATAATAATAATAATACTTATTATTATTATTATTATTATTATTATTATTATTATTATACTCAACTCACTGTGAGTTTCCACACAGTTCATCATCAATTAATGCTCACTGATAATAAGCGGTGGTGTTCCCTGGAGTCTGGGTGAAAACAGGTCTCTCAGATTTCTAATATTCTCTACCTCCTTCGATATTAATTGCAAATGACTTTTGGTTATCACCACACTCGATTACCGTTAATTTCTTGCTGGCTACGACTGGCATTTGAACGGCCATAAGCATCTTAAAGGTCCCAGGCCCTCTGCACTTTTTCTAGTGGATGGATATTTTCATGTTTTCAATCCTCCTTCACCCATAACAACTATTTTGTGTGGTATCTTACGCGGAGGGGGCAGTTTATGAATTTGTTTTTCAGTTTCAGCGCCCTTGTGTTCATGTAGTTGTGTTGTTACTATGTGTTTCTTGTTATTGTTAACGTCAGATATTGAAAACAGTACAATTCGTCATTGAGAAATTACATCGTACTAGTTACCAGCAGAATAAGTTTGTAGTGTGTTGTTGATAGCGTCGCGCGCGGTAAACGCGGTACAAATTTTTTACATGAAAATAACGGAATTATAGTGACAAGCAGTATGAGTAGCCGTCGTGTTTTTTAGCGTCGAATGTTACTGGAAAAGCAGTACAAATAGTTATCGAGGAAGTATGGCGTAATAGTGGCATGCTGAATGATAGTACCCTGTTTTTGTTTGTGTCAGCTTAAAAATGGTTTAATGACACGGAAGGCGTGTTTCGCAGAATAAAAAAAAACAATGTTAATGATTTAGTTGAATAGCTAATAATTAAAAGTATTGTTCAGAAAATGAAGAGGTAGCCATCTCAGAGGAAATACGAATGAGAATGTGATGTATGTACATAGTGCCGTCGAAGGAAGATTCACTTTATTATATGTTCTCTTTATTAGACTTATAGAAAATGACGCTACGCACTTAGCAATAGATGTATTCAAAAACGATAACCCAAAGTAAATTAAGAATTGTTGTTATTAGAAATCCAGACTTAAAATAAATAATTTGGCATGAAACACACCGTAAACAGGTGTTTCCACAGAAGATATATAGTAAAAAGAAATCGTCGTTATCCACCTGCAGACAAAGAGTTATATTACATCGTTGTTTTAAAAGTGAATGTTAAAAAAACTGATCAAGAAAAATAGTGCAAGCAAACTGTGATCATCGTTAGTAAATTGTTCGGAACAAAAATAGTTTGTTGTTTTTAGATATTAATAATAAGTGACTTTGTTAGTTTTTGTTGATCCCGTTATATTTCGGTCGGCAGGTAATAGATCTGAAGTTAGTGTGCGCACGGGGTAATACGAAATGATTCCGCGATAGAGATCTATTTAACGGTGTAATTGTTTGTAATATGAGTAGTTTTGACAACGAGAGAGTTATCTCCTCCGACTTGAATGGAATTGAATTTATATTATCTTACATGAAGCAACTATGGTCGCCAACGATTGACGAAACCATCCTCCTTATTTTGTTTATGATTGTATATTTGCCAACTAAAGAAGGAAAATATTACTTAACATAATATCCGTATGTTCCCACTCCCAGTGGTAAAGCATGTATATATGGATGTTTAGAGACATAGTTAATAGCGTTAAATACTTGATAATTTCAGGACATTCAGTGTAATTAATATGTACTGAGACTGATCATACCTGTTTATGTCTTTCTGTATGTAGCATGGTGATGTAATATATAATATCATAAAATACTAATTATGATATCTATATATACTCTTAAACAGTACTTAACCTGGGTTAGAGATTAGTAGTAGCATGCAAATATATTATGGCTAGTAAGCTACACAGAAAAGTTTGCTTGTAGAGAGGGTAACTCTAGCTAACTACACAATTAAATTAAATTGTTTTATTACGACTTCCCAGATGATTGAAATTCTATCAGCCAATGAGGATTGAAATGAATTTTGTGAGTCAAATTAATAAAGGTTGCCTGCCTCTGACATATGGAAACTGAAATACATCATCTGTCGTATTTTTATTACCTATCGCAATTTTAGATGGTTTCCAGAATTACGGGTGTGTATCTATTGAGTGTTAATTTTATTAGATATATATATTAACTAAACTGCATATAATCAGTTGTTTTTTGCTTCATAAAAGCATAAATTTTGCTCCCTTAAAATGTAAAATGATTGGTTTCTCGCTCATTCATATTTGCCCAGGTCATCAAAATAACTTAATGTATTGACCCATCTTAATATTTTGTATTCGATTACAGGCGACAGTTTGTTCTCCATGAGATTTCAGTAATGTTCCGACAATGATGTCCTACCTCTAAAGTCTTAGTAACGTGATCTGTTTTTTTTATTATACAAACTTGTTTTAAAATCTAAGGACGTTTCTCCAATGTATTTTTTTGGTTATAAGCCTTCTCATAGCAAAATAGTGTGGCATGTAGACGATGCTTTTAGTTAAGAGATGATTTCGTCGAGGACAGTGTTCGCAAAGTTGTCAGTTAAGAACAGAGTAAAATACTCTGTTCTTAATTTTCATATTGCTATTAATGTAATTAGTATGACTGTCTGAGTTATTACTATATAATGTGTTTATATTATTACTGTCATTATTAATGTCATTGTTATATTTATCAGTTTTTCTATGAATTTTATTTTATTTCATGTTTACTACTATATTAATATTTATTGTTTATTTTATTACTTCTATTATGCTATTGTAAGCTGAGATGATATTTTTAAATGTTCTCATAACTGTTTAAGGACAATTTTACATAATTTTCATTGAATATTTCATTAGTGTACTGAAACATATTTTACGATAAGATTTAAGAATTCCCTACCTAGGTTTAGTGTGTAGCATCTCGTTATAAAGGGGATGAAGCAAATATCTTTCTCTTTTTATGCTTAGTTCTGTGATTATATTGTGTATCTTGTTGCTTATCTTTTGATTTGATATAATTACACCTTCAATTTCCAGATTTTTATTAGTAATATTTCTTATATTCTATATTCGATGGAAGTAGGAATATATTTTAGGATTGATAGGCGGTATATATATATATATATATATATATATATATATATATATATATATATATATAGATATATAGATATATACATAATATATTTATATATATATTCTAAATTAATATTATTTATATATATATTATATTTATATATATATGTTATATTTATATATATATTATTTATATATATATATATATTGTATTTATATACATATATATATATATTGTATATATATTATATTTATATATATAATATATTTATAAATATATATATATATTGTATTCATATATATTATATTTATATATATATTATATTTATATATATATGTATTTATATATATATATATATTATATTAATATATATATATATTGATATACATACATATATATATATTATATATAATATTTATATATATAAATATATGTATATATATATTATATATGATATTGATATATATACATATATATATATATATATTATATATAATATTTATATATATAAATACATGTATATATATATTATATATAATATTTATATATATAAATACATGTATATATATATTATATATAATATTTATATATATAAATATATGTATATATATAATATTATATATATGAATATATGTATATATATAATATTTATATATATAAATATATGTATATATATAATATTTATATATATAAATATATATATATTATATTTATATATATGTATTTATATATATACATATTATATCATACATATATATATATATATGTATATTATATCTATATATATATGTATTTATATATATATTATATATATAATATTTTTATATATATATAATATATATATATAAATATATATATATATATGTATAAATATATATATATATATATATATATATATATATATATAAATATTCTACTAACAAGACGTTGTCGTAACAAATATATTGAAAAAACAGGTCTATTGAAATACTTTTAAATAACTCTTCGTAAGCGTAATGGGCGTTATATAGACACAACCTACAATATCAAAATACAAATATTTCTGATTTGCATGTATCTGACCCATTCCCGGAATTACATTAAGCTTGTAACCTTAATGTTATATATGTTCCTAGCATCAGACTTATTTAGTTGATCATTATGAAAACTTGAAGAAGGTTTATCGATATTATGTTTTGTATTTTAATCTTAAAAAGAAGAGATAAAGTATTGCAACAGCTTTTCACATAGGGTTGGCTACTTTCACAATATATTCATATAGAGCATTTCTCATTAGTTTGATTTTGTTTATCTTCTAATTTTAAAAGTTGTATGTATAAAAAAAAACCATATTATCTCAACAATAAATATTGTCTATTGTCCTTATATCCGTATTAATGTCCTCTGTCTACATTACCAGAATTACAGCGCGCGTGAAAAGCTACAAATTATTATTTTATCAAATATTTTATTTACATTATCTGAAGCGCAATTTTCTCTTCATTCTCTCTACAGATGTTTTATTTATTATTGACTTACGGTGTCATGAGGTGGTCTAAAGATCAATAATCATTTAGGTTTTATTTGTGAATGTTCTAAAAAGTAAATCATGTCTCTCTTCCCTCTCTATCACACGCCCTTACTCTAGCTCTCTCTGTTTTTCTTGCCGCCTTTCTGTGTATGTGTGTGTTCTTAAGCTAAATTTATATTAACTTATATGATTTATTTGTACTTTGTTTTTGTACTTTGTCTTTCTTTCGCCCTTACTGTTTGTTCCTTTTCTAT
>OY744546.1:44822392-44824892 GCA_963556195.1 Sepiola atlantica
GAGGAAGTCGCTGGGATAGATAAGTTGGCAAAGGCCAAGATTTACAATTTGAAAAAATAAAATAAAAGTTCTAGGGGAAGAAACACAGGGCAAAATTCTGCCCGAATGCAAGGAAATGTCCGATTGCTAAAAAGTCCGCATATATATATATATATATATATATATATATATATATATATATGCATATATATGTATATGCATATATATATATATATGCATATATATATATGCATATATATATATATATATATATATATATATATATATATATATATGAATCTAATAATATTTTATGAATAAATATTAATTATTTATTACCTACAGACACTTTTATGAATAAACGGAAATGTAATGTCGTGAATTATACTTTTTTATTTAATTATTTAAAAATATTATTTTAGTAATATCCGTTTTAGTAATTGACGGCATTGCAATTTTGATGTCCCTAATAATCGATGAATATTTTATGGTTTTATATAAAAGAGAAAGTTTGTTTTTTTTGTTTCTAAAAAACATCAACATGTATACAGTTAGAAAATTCAAATTGATAAGGATTACATTTTTCAAAGCATTTCATCATACCATTCAAATGTCACTACGATTTAATTTTGAGTGACTAGTGTTTAATTATCGATTCCTATTATCACTTAAAAGGGGTGCAATTGAACACAAAGACTTATACCAAACTTGGCATACTTTTTAGTACAATTTGCAAAAAAGTGTGTAAATAATTATGTATTAGTTTTATTAGACTATTTTGTGTTCATCATTCACAGTAGATATCTATAAACAGTAAATATGATGTATTTTTTATTGTATAAATTAATAAATAAGATTTTATTTACCTCCCCAGGAGGTTAGGCACAATGCCAGTTTTATCTTAATACCACAAGGTAGATGTGACCCAAGGTCGGATCGGGAAAGTGGGACTTGAAAAGCCAGCACCCTAGAAGGTGAGCACTCTGGACATTAAAAATTGGCTGTGCAGCCCCGTCGACATTCCCCGGTAGGGGCGCCTCAGGCAGTAAGCAATAAACTTACTACTCCCCAAAGAAGGAAGGTAAAGCCTTGGAGGGTGGACATCCTAGAACTGCACAGGGCAGACCCATAGACTGGCGTAAATCAAGCTCCGAAGGCCAAGACGATACCAGTTTATGGTGTGTAGTATCCATCGGAACAAAGGCCGATGAATTTATGTTGTATTATTATACAACATAAATTAATAAATAAGATAAAAAGTTATAATATAGAGATCGGGTTCGATAGCTGAAACCAACGGAGTTCTCATTAATGCCGGGGCAACGCCGACGTGGTAGCTACTATTTAATCAAATATAATCGCGTTTAAGTCGCGTAGAGGTGAGAAACACACAGGTATACGAGAAGTGGTCACACCATTTTATTAATATAGGGAAATGGGACAATGCTGGAGACCTTCGCGGAACAGACGCACGCATGCGTGCATGTTGCAAGTGCATAGAAATGAAACATCGTCATTAGAATGTCCGTTTACCGGATGCAGCGACCATGTTGTTTTTCTCCGTCTGTTTTCGTTGGGAGCAGCTTTGTAATCACGTTGACGTTCTCGGGGATATTAACAAGAAAAACAGAGTAAAAAAGCGTAAAAAAACAACAAAAAAATGGTGTAAGTAGAATGAGGGTCGGAGTAGAGTAGAAACGGTATGGACGTTTTGTTTGGTTGGGGAGAGGTTTGAGCCAATTGTCCGTCGCTCGAGTAAGATTTAGCCGGCATAGTGTGGTTCCCTCTGGCTGACATTGCCTCTGATGAAATGACAATCTAACCGGTCCTGTATATGTTTTGTTTCGTTACTTATATATATTGTTGGCAATGAAAGACAACCATATAAATACGAATACAAGCCTAGTCACCGGGACACACACAAGATCGCCCGGACACCTATATATATATATATATATATATATATATATATATATATATATATATATATATATATATATATATATATATAAATATATATATATATATATAAATATATATATATATATATATATAAATATATATATATATATTTAGATTCTCATACGTCAATATGTCACTCAGTTACATTCTAATTAAAGACGCTGGACAAAACAGACTAGTTCTACATGTTCAATTAAGATCTAAAATAAGGCTGCTTGGAATATATACACCAAATAAAGGAGATTAGAAATGAAAATGACGATATGTATATATATATATATATATATATATATATATATATATATATATAAAGAAGAAAAGATGAAGATAAAAAATTGCATAAAATTACATAAAATTACATAAAATTGATACAAATTTTATTACATCGAAAGTTCAAATGCAAGGAGTTATACTAATCCTTAAAACATGTGTTTTCAAAGATAAGCCTCTTCTCGCCAGGAGAGAAAATTCGGTAATGTAGTATTTATAATAAATAAATATTACCTGTACCATTTTACTTTGAAAATTGAAGAAGAAATAACAGAAAAGGTTGGGGATA
>OY744546.1:44829892-44839892 GCA_963556195.1 Sepiola atlantica
GTTCGTCAAAAATATTTTTGTTACGATCTGCTCTTTATTTGCAAACTAAACAGCAACTTCATATATACTAAAAGAATATGTGACCTGAGGGAGCATACTTTGCTAGTTTATAATGCAGACCCCTTTTTCTCTCACACCTTTATTTCCATCAATTCATTTAGTTATCTCCCTTCAATCCATGTTATCTATATAATAAATGCCCTCTCTTTCCCTCGTGTACTTCTTTGTTTTTCTTCGTCCTTCGAGTTTCATATTATTCCCTGTCAATTTTCTCGCCTACATTTCTCAGCGTATCGCGTCTTCACCGTTTCTAGTCAGCTTCCTCCAAATATCAATTAAACCCGCTTGTCTCGCGGCCATGTCATTTTTGGCGCGCTTCTTACATGGTCCGTAAAACATGTCCGCCCGTTGCCCGCGCCTATACTGGTCGTCAAAAAGCACAAGAACAAAAACTAAATAAAAATCCACAGATCCTGATATCGGATGGACAGTTTCTTATTTATTTTTAATCCAAATATGGAACTAGACAAACCATTTTCTCCAACAAAGGTGCCCTAAGCACCGAAGCAAAGATGATTCAGCCATTTTTTAAAATTTGCTTTCATTATTTTGTTCAATGTTTGTATTTGTTTTCTTTATCTACAAACAACTGTTTCCTTTGTTTGCGCGTATATTTATTTGAATCCCGTTCTTAGACATTAGTATTCTTTTGTTTCTTTTAAACTTTTCAATTTATGTTTTGGTTTTACGTCTCATTATATTTTGTATTTGATTTCCTTTTTCTAATTTTGGATATTTTAAACTTCTTTTTTTTCTCGATTACGACCTTCACTAGCAATAATATGTCCTCTCTCCGGTCACACATTTGTCCTCAGATATAAAACTAACTGGCTTTCCTGGTTCACTACTCGAAATACTTGAAACTTTAATTTAAAATAATAAAGATTTTATCCATAAATTTGTTGGAAACACGTAAAAATATTTATTTTTTATTACTATTGATAGATAAACAGTAAAATCTTCGTGATTTCGATATATATTTATTTATCTGTTAAATGTGACCGTAAAGAATGGAAAAGAAAGGAGAAATTAATTTGCCTTTTCACATCCAATTTTCACCGCTTGTGGGCAATTAAGTCAGTCCCTGTACATAAAAAAAAGTGTAAAACATTGGTCTAGGAAATAAGTCAATATTACAAAATCCAACTTTTTGTTACATTAAAATCTAAACAATCATTGAATTAAAAAAACAATCACAAATAATAGTTGATTAATAAAATCTATTTTTCCGAACCAATATGCAAATTAGTTAACATTAGTATACATAATTACTATATAAACACGATTGTTCGTCTATTTCATGAACTAAAATTAAATTGAAATACACCTTTTGTTGCTTTGCCGTTAGAGCGATCAAACTCCAACTTTCGCATTTATTCTTGAGACGTAAGTGGCTTGTTTCGTTTAATCCTCTGAAGACTCAGGACACGTCCTTCAATCGTAGGCGTGTCCTTTTACTTCCAGAGATTCTCATGGATCGATCGGCTCTTGAAGAGAAATCGACACTCAAACGTCTTTCTCTGATCAAATCTTTCTTGGAGTTCATACATTATATCCATTGCTCTTTCAACTTCTCGCAAAGTCGGTTCCCTCTACTGCTAAAAACACTTACACGCGCCTGAGACTTGCCTATATCTACAAGTCTACTATCAGACAATTTATGAAGGTCTGTTGTCATATTTGGATTGGTGAATCTCTGTCAGATGTGCAGGTTCATGATAAAGTTCATGAACGTTTCGGTAATTTGATTAGCCCCACCCTTTCTTATTCTCTATATCCTTTCTCTCATAGAACTTATGTTGCTAGTCTCAGTCTTTTCTATAAATATTATTATAGCATGTTCACTTCATAATTGCCTGATTCATTCCCTGCTTCCTTTGTTCCAGATCTTGTGACTCGTTGGCCCAGTGATACCCACCAATTCGCTGTTTGGATACCTCATTTTAATACAATTTCCTATTCAAGTAGCTTATTTTCAGGAACGTCAAGCTTGTCGATCATTGGTTCCGGCTGACTGTTTTTCTCCAACCTATAGTCTTCGTATTTTAAAGACTAAGGCCAATAGGCATCTAGTGTATTTGCGATAATCAGTTTTCGTTCTTGTTAGCTCTGTATATAAAGTGGTATTATGTCTTATTTGAAGTGATTTTCACAAAAAAATGGTTGGGAAAGATTTATATGTAAATTTGACAAATATGTTCATACATTTGTACACATAATCACGTTGACGTCCCTGTTAATGCCAGATCCTTGAAGTTTAGCGACATTGAGCCTCGTCAGTGGCAAAAGAGAAGAAGCAACCATTTGTCCGAATGATGATAACAATAATTTATTTAATATTTCGGGAAAAGAAACTTCCCTTTGTCAAAAATAATAAACACCAGAGGAAAACTCCGTCAGTGCAGAGGATCTGCCAAAATGTATATATATATATATATATTTTTTATTTTTATATATTCTTTTATTATTGTTTTAATTAATGTTATTTGATATGCAAATTACTATATCATACGGTAGTCTTAAGGGTAATATATTATTATTATTATTATTTTATCATTATTATTATTTATTTATGTATATATTAGTGATATTTTAAGCTGAATTATTTCGACACTTGATTATTGGGGAAATGGTCGTATAATCAGTACCATTGGAGAGCCATGAATATTATAACTGTCCTGTTTTTAAATCTCCGAAACAGTTACATGGTAAACAGCTGATGATCCCCGTGTTAATATTAGACGCTTAAGGTCTCCTGTTTTTGTTTCACTCTTAGATAATTACCCACCCCCTTTTTTTTTTCTTTTTTTTTTTTTTTTGATTTATTAATTTTCCAACGAATGTTAAGTCTGCAATATCTTGGATTTAGTTAGTTTGTCTGGGGATTTAAACTGCATTTTACATTTTTTTTTTATGACTCAAAGCTTCTCTAGATTATATATATATATATATATATATATATATATATATATATATATATATATATATATATTAATGTACACAATGGAATGTTGAATTCTAATGACCTAGTCTTTATCTATTTTACAAACATGAAATTGTCTTAGCGCATTATATATATATATATATATATATATATATATATATATATATGTGTGTATATATATATATATATATATATATATATATATATGTGTGTATATATATATATATATATATATATATATATATATATATATATATATATTAATGTACACAATGGAATGTTGAATTCTAATGACCTAGTCTTTATCTATTTTACAAACATGAAATTGTCTTAGCGCATTATATATATAAATATATATATATATATGTGTGTATATATATATATATATATATATATATATATATATATATATATATATATATATATATATGTAAACAATCTTGTTGAATTCCAATGACCAATTCTTTATATATTTCTTCTTGACAAAATTAATAGCAATTCAATGTACCTTGACAATTGTTTCGCGTACAAACACACAATCGGAATAATCATGTAATTACTAGTATATTTAATTCATGTAGGTTATCAGAAGACCAACAGATCGCTCTTAAAAGAATATCCTCGGGTAAATAAAAAAACATATTTACTCATATCATGACCATGTATATATTTTCTCTTCAGTATTTACTTCAATGGTGCTTCATACATTTTAGCCGGCTCAGCCAGCCAAGAGTTAATACCGCTCCATGCCAGGATGTTTGTCTGGTATTTACTATCTGACTTGGACTATTTTCGTACGCTCATGCATCCCACGTTCATTGTCATTAAACTAAACTCTAAATGCAACTCGAATACGTCCATGTTGTAGTCTGAATGGAAGCAGTATCGTGGTAATATGTGTATCGTCTCCTGCACAATCGTCATTTTCCTAGTGCAATGAGTGGGTAATATTCTGTACAATGTATGAGCTTATTGAAACAAATAAATGTGTTCGTTGTCTTAAAATTCGAAACTACATCATTTTGATTGGATCAAAGCATAACAATAATATCCAAAATTCATTTTGTGAAGTTTCTTTTTATCCACTCTATCCACATCTCCTTCTGTCTTTTTGCGGTATACACACTGGGTGGATTTAGTCTGCTTTCTCCGAGGGAGGACATTTCTAGGGAATATCCAATCCATAAGTGGCCCGTTCCACATTAGTATTCCGTACAGACGAGGTTTTTAACGGGGTTAGATTTTCTTTTTTTTGCAGGGATGTGACGCCAACCTCAAATCTACAACCCCTGGTATTCCAAAATGGTTACTCATCTGGTATTGACTAGTTTTAAGGTGGCTTAACTCTGGTGATCTTATAAAAATCTGATGTCTCAACATAATTATGACGTATAACGACTTACCAAAGTTCACCGTTAATTCATAGTAGATATATATTGGACAGAATTAAATTAGGTTTTATGAATTATAATTAATCTGGGTGCATATTACATTTATTTTTTAAATCTACAATTTGTTAAAATTTAAGGTCGTACAAGACTGCCCAAACGTTATACTCTATACTCTGAATCATGACGTTTCGACATACTTTATTCTGTTGTTGATGATGTTGTTGTTGTTTGTGTAGTAAAGCAAATACGACTTCTGAACAGAGCCCACGAACATCGTGCCTCATGGTTGTCAAGTCTGGGTGAAATAATCATCGGTGCTCAGAATTATACATTGGACAGTCTAAATTGCAAGTATCTACTAACAACACTTAGAGCAGCAGGGATCAGCAATTGCATATGAAGCCGGGGCAGGTTTGGCAAAGAACACACAAAAGAATGACGGTGATACATGCACGAAAGCAACGCATTTCCCGATACTACAAGCCGACTAGAGTATGGCGGTCCCTCATAAAAACCCTACCTGGGTATTCACCAGAGCCTAGTTAGCATTGTTGCGACCCTAATACCGCTGGGAGCCAGACATGTCTAGCATGGTTTCCGGAATCAGTAATTCGATTCACAGACGATATAGCTCTGAAAGTATCATACTGTAACCGCCCCTACCTGGTTAGAAAGCGTTAGACTTTAAGTGATTCTTTGTTGGCGTCTGTATACACAATTTCTTTTAGTATCAGGTATTCACAGGGGTGACCAGGTTAAGGGTTTTATCATCTATAGGGAAAGTGGTGTTATGAAATTGAGAGAATTCAAACGCCGACTCGTAAGTTTGCGCATGTATCAATTTACTCAACACAATTTCCATATAAACTAAAAATTCTAGGCCGATTGTGCGGTATCGTTAACAAGAAAAGAAGTTAAAAAAAACAAATTTACAATTAATAACTCTTACCAAACTAAAGAATATTTAATCTTCTATCGATCTGCGTGGCGTTTCAGTTTTAGGTCTTTGATTAAATTTATGTATTTTAGTAATTAGTAATGCAGCCTTGACGACTTCTGACAATACGGAATTCAAAATCGCGCATTTTCTTTACTTAGTGTGAAGGTTTACTAACGTATGTTTAGCAGCTGACATTTTTAAATTAAACACAAATACGACTAATAACTGTCAACAATCGGTAGAAAATTATATGTGGAATTATTTCTTACTTTTAACTCCAGTACAGACACCCCCCACCCTCCCACAAATATATATATATATATATATATATTTATATATATATATATATATATATATATATATGTATATATATATACATGTATGCATATATGTATATGTATATATATATATATGTATATGTATATATATATATATCATGTATGTATATATATATATATATATTATTTGTCGCTCCTTGAAAGTAGAGCACTGTAATTGGTAGTATTAACACAGCATGACGTCACTTGCTTATAATGCATCATTCCTTCCCTTAATAGAAGTAGAATGCCTCGACGTCAAAGCCGCCGTTAAAGTGTTAAAATTATCATAGTTTATTCGCTGTTTACAATTGGCCCAGCGATTAGCGACGTCGGACTAGAGTTGAAAAATACTTGAGGTCCGGGGTTTCGAGTCGCATGATCGGTAGTGAATAGTCATATCTCTATGCTGATGAGTCCCGATTGAACAAGGACGAAACGTATACGTACATAGATAATAAACAATAACAAATATTATATATATATATATATATATATATATATATATATATATATATATATATACATACCTCAATATGTGGTGTCCTAATTAAGAAAACGAACAATTGTATTTATTCATCGACATAGTCTTCTTCTAGGGAGATTAACCGATACCAACGCTACTCTAACTTTTTCATGGCTTTTTGTAGAAGCGTTTGTATTTGGCCTCAACATACACCTCAGTTTCCGATATCACTTCTGCATTCGACCCAGATCTAGAGCATTCTTTTGAGGTTTGCAAACCACCAGTATTCGATGTGGACCAGATGTGTAGACAATGTTTGATGTGCAAGCTAATCGAAGTACAATTCATATAGTTGTGTAATCATTTTGTTTTACTTGTGATACGGTACACTGTCTTTGTGAAAGAGAAATGTGTTTCTTCTTCATTTGTGGCTAGTACTTTCCTTCAAATGCGCCAATAATTCTTTAAAATATTTGTTATTAATTGGTCGTCTATTCTATAGAGAATAAAGGAATAAATACCTTACGCATCCTAGAATACGGAGGCCACCACATTAAAAGAAAAAAACTTTAGATAGATTTTACCTTGTGCTGTCCACTCAGCCAACGATTTGACTCTGAAGTAAAGTGGTGAATCTATGGCTAAATTATTGTAAGACATTGATTAAAACACAGTTTTGTTGCATTGAAACACTCAGCAAATGATTTAACTCTGGAGTAAAGTGGTGGATTTATGGCTCAGTTAGTGTGAGACATTGATTTGAACACAGTTTCGTTGCATTGAAACACTCAGCAAACGATTTGACTCTGAAGTAAAGTGGTGAATCTATGGCTAAATTATTGTAAGACATTGATTAAAACATAATTTTGTTGCATTGAAACACTCAGCCAACGATTTGACTCTGGAGTAAAGTGGTGGATCTATTGCTCAATTATTGTAAGACATTGATTAAAACACAGTTTTGTTGCACTGAAACACTCAGCTAACGATTTGACTCTGGAGTAAAGTGGTGAATCTATGGCTAAATTATTGTAAGACATTGATTTGAACACAGTTTTGTTGCATTGAAACACTCAGCAAACGATTTACTCTGGAGTAAAGTGGTGGATCTATGGCAAAATTATTGTAAGACATTGATTCAAACACAGTTTTGTAGCATTGAAACCCTCAGCAAACGATTTGACTCTGGAGTAAAGTGGTGCATCTATGGCTCAATTATTGTAAGACATGGATTCAAACACAGTATTGTTGCATTGAAACAGTTGAAAACAACTTTGAATCGTCTACCTATTGTTTTATGATCAACTGTGATGAAATGTGGCACCCACTTTATACGAAGCGTTATCATTAACACATATCCATGCCATCTGACATAATTTCAATTAAAGATCAACTGGGAGTAGTGTGTAGACTTTTTAAATGTTTTCTGGGACACGTTTTGGGCGACTTGAGACTTAAGCTATATCGGTGTCAGTACCACGCGTTAAAGTCAGAATACAACCTTTTAACCAATGTGTCCGATTCAGCAGAGTTCGAATATAATTTATAAAGCCATTGCGTTGTCTTGTACAGAATTATTTTGATCAGAAAGAAATGCTTTATCAACACACCAAATGCATACATATATATAAATATACATATATATATGTATATATATATATATATATATATATATATATATACATATATATATATATAAATATACATATATATATATATAAATATACATACATATATATTATATAAATATACATGTATATATATGATTATACAAATATACATGTATATATATATATATATTATAAATATATATATATATATATATACATATATATATATATTATTATACATGTAAACTGTGTCCATCGCTTTATTGCAGATTACAAAATAATCAATATTTCAGTAAATATAAGTTATAAAAAGCTGAAAATTACACCATCCAAGGACTGTATTAAGGTGAGATAAATCCTAAAATTTCATCAAAATTCATGTTATATTTAAAAAGTTATATTATTTTTTTAATATTCAAGGAATTTTCACCGTCCATCGCTTTATTGCAAGTCTTCTAAGATAATGTTTTAGCTCAATAAAACAATACACAAGCATCATAAATTTATATTGAACACATTTTCTGGGGAAAATTAACAAAAACAAAGGCACATCCCGAGGGCTAAGTGTCAAACAAACGAATTATTTGTCCACATATCCCCCATGTTTTGAAATTACATTAAACAACCTTTTGTCCACCGAGGAGGTCAATTGTTTGATCTGAGATGGAGTAATGGTTCTGGCAACGTCAACTATTTTGTTCCAAAGGGCATCCTTCGAAGAAAACTGCTCTCCTCCCTCATAAACTCCTCGTTTCAATATTGACCATAGGTGTTCGATGGGGTTAAGGTCCGGAGAACACGGTGGCCAGGACATGAGGGTTTCTCCAACAAAGCCCTGAGATCCAAGGAAGGATGTAGTTGCCCTAGCAGCATGAGATGGGGCATTGTCATGCATAAAAATAATCTTAAAACGACGTGACAAGGGAATATCATCTAGCCATGGTAACAAATTCTCATTTAGAAAGGCAGTGTAGGCATTGCTGGTGAGCTTGACACCTTCTGGCACTCGGAATGGTCCACATAGCTTATCCCCAATAATTCCCGCGGAAAACATTATGCCTCCACCTCCCTGTTGGCGACGAAATCTATAAGGCGTTGGAGTTCCATTGTGATTCCAAACTTTGGCCCATCCGTCCGGTCCATCAAGGGTAGCATCTGTAAACAGAACATTTTGGCAATCCATTTTAATATATTTTGTGCCCAAGCCAATCGTTTTTCTTTGTGGGTTTGGCTCAATGGAGGCCTTGGAATAGGTTTGATGTTCCTTGCCATTTCATTCAGTACATTGCATCGGGCTTGTCTGAACCTTGGTATGACTCCAGCCCTCGCAAAAATTGTTGCACTGGTGCTGTTTGGGTTGCGCACAATCTCTCTACGAATTTTTCGAAGATCCCGATCAGAAAGGTTCCTCCTTGTGCCCTTATCTTTCCTGGACTTGATGTTGGGGTTCTTGACGAATGTAGCTAAAGTTCGGGGATCCCTTTTTTGTTCTGTGGTTAAATTTATGATCGAGAGTCCTTCTGCTAGTCCTGCAATAATCCTCTGCTTCTCGGTAGCTGTTAAACGTCCTTTTTTTGGCATTTTATGAGACCTGCAATAAAGCAATGGACGGTGAAAATTCCTTGAATATTAAAAAAATAACATAACTTTTAAAATATTACATGAATTTTGATGAATTTTAAGGATTTATCTCACCTTAATACAGTCCTTGGATGGTGTAATTTTCAGCTTTTTATAACTTATATTTACTTAAATATTGATTATTTTGTAATCTGCAATAAAGCGATGGACACAGTTTATATATATTTATATATATATATATATATATATAAATATACATATATATATATATAAATATGAATATATATATACATATTTATATAAATATACAATATATATATTATTATACATATATATATATAGTATTATACTCACACACATATATATATATATATATATATATATATATATATATATATATATATATTTCTGTAGCGTATAATGACGAAATACCAACAAATATCTTCAGAACGACGTTCGTGTATTCACTGATAATTTAGAGAAATGGTCACACGTCGGTCATATATATATATATATATATATATATATATATATATATATATATATATATATATATATATATATATATATGTGTGTAAGTGCTGAGAGTGTCTCTGTTTCAGAGCGTCGTCTACAAGCCGAAGAAGATGAACGTGTCCAATTTTACGTGTGAAAACACAGCTTCACACGAAGGAAATAAGAACTAAGAAGG
>OY744546.1:44849892-44852392 GCA_963556195.1 Sepiola atlantica
ACTTGACTGGAATGTAAATGAACTAAAATGTGCGGATACCAAAAACACGGACAATGCTTACAATTTATGCTGCTTTTACAAAGAAAAGAGATGCAGATCGATTGTATCTACCTAGAAAGGAAAGTAGCTGAGGTCTACTTTCTGTTGAAGATGTTGTGAATATAGTCCAGGCAAAATAAGGTTCGACTTGGAACAAATTGCAACATAATTTTTTTCACCACCAGGCATTCCCATGAGGTGTCTAGAACATCATACTAAAAGTCCTAAGAAATCAACGTTGAGGAAATAGGTCTAATTTGCATAAATCCAAGATGGCCGCCAATTTTCGATAATTTGCCACATCTCCGCATTTAGATGTCATAATTGAGTGATTTGAAGTGCTAAAATGGTGTTTTTGAACACAAGGATTTACGTGGAATAGGTTTCATTTTTATTGGATAAAGAATTTATAGCCAAAAATCCAATATGGCCAAAAAATATTGAGAAATGTTCATATGCGTGGTATCCGAAACATAGGCAAACTGAAATGTGACTGTTTTGCTGCCTCATGTGACTAACTCTTGACTAACTTTATATTATAACTTTATTATAACTTACTAACTCTTGACTAACTTTATATTATAACTTTTTATATTTAACTATTTATTTTATAACTTTATATATTATTTTTGTTTCTATTCCAGGGTAATTAATCTGAGATTCAGCAAACATTGACAATGGAGAAGTGTCGCATCTGTAATGAATCAATCTCTGACGGAAAGGCGACAGTTGTTCTTCGAACAAAAGGCAGCGATGGCGTGAATCGTGCAAGTAGTCAACGTGATAGCGATTTGGTAGTGAATCCAGGAGAGACACTACACGTAGAATGTCGCCGCAACTATTGCAAAGCAGAAAACATTGCACGTGACCTAGCAAGGCAGCAACAACCACCAAAACCCCGCTGTGAGCTCCGTTCTGAACTACACTTCAATTTTCAAGAACACTGCTTGTTGTGTGGACAGTCAGCTAAAACTGGTAGGAAGCAAAGAGAACTGGGTGTTTTCCCAGTTAGGACAGAAGACTTTCAGAAGAGTATTCTTCAGGTTTGTCATTCTAGAAATGACGAATGGTCTGCAACAGTATTAGGCAGAATAGCATCGGTGAATGACCTACACGCAGCGGATACAATTTATCACCAGCAGTGCAGTAACAACTTTAGGACAGGGAAAAACATTCCTACTAAGCACTCTTTAGACACCAGTAGTACTGGAGACAAATAAAAGAGGCTCAAACTCGGAAGGCCTGAGATAGACGAGAGAACGTCAGCGTTCCTGGAAGTGGCTCAGTTCTTAGAGGAAAATGACGAGGAGAATACCACCATACATGACCTTGTTCTCAAAATGTCAGAGTTTCTTCAGAACACAGAGCATGAACCTTACAGTGCTAAATACATGAAAACTAAAATAAAGGAGCACTTTGGCGAGAGGGTTTTAATGACTGTGCTGAGCACCAAAGAATGTGTGGTCACATTGCGAGATACAGCAAGCTCAATCCTCTATGCATTCCACAAGCAACAGAAAGCTGAAAATATTGAAGATGACAAGTTGAATATTATTGAAGCTGCTGCAAAACTCATTGCCAGTGATGTAAAGTCCATGGTAACCCCAAAGGATTTCTATCCAGACACGGGCGACATTGCTGATTCTGCTAGCTACATTCCAAACTCATTGCAATTACTGCTTAAGACTATGTTTGCTGGTAAAAATGTTGGTGTAAAACTTGCTTCGATTGGGCAGGCCATAATGCAAGCCATACGACCAAGGGCAATAATAACTCCTCTTCAGCTTGGCCTCGGTATCCAGATGCACCACAATTTTGCGTCACGTTTTTTGGTGGACACGCTTCACGGGCACGTGTTTTCATCTTCCTATGCTGAGGTCATGAAATATGATATGGAAGAAGGGTGTCTTTATAAATATATTTCTGAAAGGGATATGATTCTTCTTCGTGAAGTGAAAAGAGATGCCATACTAAGTACTTGGGGGAAGAAAGAATCATAAGTTACAAGAGAAAGCGTTAAACTAATCTGGAAAGAAACTACACAGTGTATTCTTTAAGAATACTGCATTTAGAGATAATGATAGTTAGAATTGGTTGGTCAGGGGTGATCTCAAAAGATCTACTGAGAGCAACTTAATTGCAGTCAAGGAACAAGCCACCCGGACTAGGTCACTCAAACATTACATTGACAAAACTGCAGAATCACCGATATGCCGATTGTGTGATAAAACAGAAGAAATTTTAGCGCATATTCTGAATGGCCAATGCTAACACAAAATCAGTATAAAAACAAGGCAAAGTCGTTCAGGTACATTGGAATATATGCAAACTTTATGAAATGAACCAGCATGAGAAGTGGTAAAGGCGTAAGGAAGAAGTGGTACAGGAGAACGACAATGTAAAACTTATTTGGGACATGCGCATACAGACAGATAAGGTTCTTGCACATTCAAACCCCGAC
>OY744546.1:44859892-44869892 GCA_963556195.1 Sepiola atlantica
CGATTGGAGTTACTGGTTTCAGCTATGTAATCTACATAGATTACATTAAGCAGAAGATAGCCACCACTTTTATAAAGAGCTATATATGGATGACTGAAACCCCGTCAAGTTGATGAGGATGCGGAAGACACACTACCACATATTTTGCAAGACATGGTTATTTACATATAACTTTCTATCATTCATATATATATATATATATATATTCATATTTGTCGCTCCTTAATAATTAGTAGAGCACTTTAGTGGTAGTGCAAATACAGCGTGACGTCATTTGCTTTATAATGCATCATTCCTTAATATAAGTAGAATGCCTGTGTCGCCATCGCCGCTTATAAATGTATTTAAACTACCACAGTTTATCAGCTGTTCAAATATTGGCCGCGAGGGTTAAGACGTTGGATTTAAGTTGAAAAATACTTATAATCCAGGGTTTCGAACCGAGTGACCGGTAGTGAATAGTCATACTTCTACGCTGAAGAGTATTGATTGAAAAGAGACGAAACGTATACGTCCGTAGATAATAAACAACAACAAATATTTTTCATATATATATATATAATGGAAAGTGGTTAATGTGAAGCGGCTTGTATGCATAACAATAACTCGGATGTAAACAAATAAATACAGAAATGAAAACAAATACTCGCCTTGTTTTCTAGGGAATACAATTTGGTTAAACCTACGCTAATACATATATACGCATTTTAAATACTCATGAATAAATGTTTAACATTTTTAGAATATTTATTAATGGATGGCAACGCAATTTGTATATATCGTACGCCTTCAGTTTCAATATTTCATCTTATTTTTAGGGTTTGAATCTAAACCTAGAGAATAAAACATAATAAGTAAAACAATGTATTCATATAATACGATTTACTTTAATAAAATAACTTACACTAAGGGGAAGCAAATGATAATTAATTAATAAAATGTTATTTTTTCGAAAGCAACATGCAAGTATCGGAAAGATTTCAACGAATAGTTGCGATAGAGAAGCGCTCGTTAAGCAAAGTAAATTATCGATGAATTCCAGTGAAGAGCGTCATTTACAGATACAGACTGTTGAGGGAGTCGTGATTGACGGGGCCTATCGCTCCACTCGTCTCCACGGCGATCGGTTGAAACACAAATCTGTCGAGAAGACCTGCATATTTTAATTTCTTGCATGCCTCTGCTGATGTTGCTGCATGCCCAGTGTTTTTTGTCGATTATGTCAGTAACGAGGGTGAAAAAGTGTCGACACAAGTCGCTTCCATATAACTGACTTGCCGCTTGGAAAGAGAACTACCGTCATGCTATCAGGCCGTCAGTCGAGGCGAACTGGTTCAAGGATCGACGGGTAGTCAGCGATGCCTGGGCCTGTCAGAAGATGTAATTGTTAGCGCTGTGCCTCCTTCTTTAATATATTTGCACATAATTATTTTGATATTTTATTTATACTGTTTATCAATTAATGATTCATACATTTTGGTAAATTTCTCTGTTGGTATATGTTCCGATGGATACTACACCCCATATACCGGTATTGTCTTGGCCTTCGGGTCTTGATTTAAGCCCATCTATTGGTCTGTCCTGTGCAGTTCTACGAGGTCCACCCTCCCAGGCTTTGCCTACTCACCCTTTAAGAAGGGGTTAGTTCATTGCTAATCGCCTGAGGCGCCCCTACCGGGGAATGCCGACGTGGTTGTCCAGGTAATTTTTAATGGCCAGAGTGCTAAAATTCTCGGGCGCTGGTTTTTCAAATCTTACTTTCCCGACCTTGTGTCACATCTTACCTTGTGGGAGGAAGATAAATTAAACCTCGAACATAATTGCATGAAGTCCGTGAGTTTTTAAAACAACAAAAAAAAAATTATATGACGAAAAGAACCTGGATCTATCGACAATGATGAGTCGTGGACCGCTTTTTCGAGGATTAATTATATCACATATTCTATTTGTTTTTTTATGTAATTCTGCTTTTGAAATAATTCTTATGTTTTTTTTAATTATTTTTCCCTTTTTCGACAGATTTTCATTTATATTTTATTTGTTTTTCAAATGATTTAATTCGTCTTCTTTCTTTTTCTTTTCTTTTATGCTTTCGCCTTTCAGCAAATGCAATCTGCACATTTTTTTTTCAAAGAACTTAGCTCATTTACACATTCAACGCTACCTCCCCACTTTTCCTTTAACTTATCCATGTGATTTTCGCTTCATCCGCCCCTGCTTTTTCGATACGAAATCGTAACCAAATTGTATTCCAGAGATAAAAAAGGGGGAAAAGGCGACAAAGAATAGAAATGGGTTAACCGGATGTCAACCGCAGAATATCCTGTTGTGTCGTCACATCCGGTGTTTAATTTCCTATCGAAGCCAGAAGAGCAAGACTGTGGTTTGAATGCTGTTTGGGCTTAAGATTTGTACGTTTACTTCTGTTTGTTGTTTTGTTTTCTTGTTTCGTAAATGTGCATAAGCGAATCGTGGGGAAGGGTGTTATGTCTTGCACCCTTCGATAGAAAACAGATTCTATTAAACAGATTATCATAAACATCAAGTTAAATATATATAGATGCGTCTGAAAAGTAACAGGACTGGTGTCACAACATTTCCTTTCTAAAAAGATTATCTCCCCCTCTATACTAAAGACTAATATATATATATATATATATATATATATATATATATGTATATATATATATATATATATATATATATATATATATATATATATATATACATGTATATATATATATATATATATATATATATATATATAAATACACCCACATATGTATATATATATAAATGTGCATGTATGTATATATATATATATATATATATATATATATATGTAAACATATATATAAATATATATATATATATATATAGATATACATATATATATATAGAGAGAGATATAAATATATATATATAGATATATATATATATACATATATATATATATATATACATATATATACATACATGCGTATGTATATATATACATATATGTATATACATATATAAATATATATATATATACATACATACATGTGCATCTATATATATACATATATGTATATACATATATAAATCTCTCTCTCTCTCTCTATATATATATATATATATATATATATATACATACATGTGCATGTATATATATACATATATGTATATACATATATAAATATATATATATATATATACATACATCAATTTGCATGTATATATATACATATATGTATATACATATATTAATATATATATGAATGTGCATGTATATATATATACATATATGTATATACATATATTAATATATATATGAATGTGCATGTATATAAATATATATATGTGCATATATATATATATATATATATATATAAATGTGCATGTATATATATATGTATATATATATGTGAATGTACATGTATATATATATATATAAATGTGCATGTATATATATATGCGAATGTACATGAATATATATATAAATGTGCATATATATATATATATATATATATATATATATACATGTGCATGTATATATATATATATATATATATATATATATTCTATCACGCTAATGATATTGATTTAAACATGTGCATTTTCCTCGCCGCCGGATGAAAAGATTTTCAAACGGTGAGGGGAAACGAGAACGTTTCAAGCCAATCAGACAACCACTTCAGACTTACTCCGCTGCCTGAAATGATTTCTGAATATAATCCTCGACTCTATCATGAAAAGGTTTAAATGGGTGTGTTTTTCGTTAAGTCATCAGAAATGGAAACAAAAATGTATATATAAAAACGTAAATTACTAATGTAGATTTTTGATAGTGTGTAAATATTTTAATAATTTATAAAAAAATAGCGAGTACGAACACTGGCGAAGCATAGCTTTGTTCCGTTGTGATGCTGATTTTCTGTCTACACGTACACGTTGACCTACTATTTAGACTAACTAAATGGATACTATAAAACTTAACTTTTATTACTTTACAGGTATAAAATTGACTATAATAATGACTATTAAAAGATGATTCATTTTACATGTTATCTCGAGTTGATATATATATATATATATATATATATATATATATATATATATATATATATATATATATATATATATATATATATATGGGAAGAGAAGGATGAAGGTAATCTGACGTGATGGTAAAATGAAAAAGGAAAACCAAAAAATGGATTCGTTCGCTTCATCACAGCTTCACAGTGCGGTTAAAAAAAGCAACTGTCTAGAATCGGAATCGAAACGCGACCATTTAAGCGGAATTTAATGTATACAACGAATTAGCCCACATATAGCTGCTACTGTGCGTAATCACAATGATGAGCTTAGTCAAATATATATATGTATATAATATTAATATACATATATATATATATATATATATATATATATATATATATATATAT
Organism: Sepiola atlantica; assembly: GCA_963556195.1. NCBI lineage: Eukaryota > Metazoa > Mollusca > Cephalopoda > Sepiida > Sepiolidae > Sepiola > Sepiola atlantica. Next base: position 44,864,323 of record OY744546.1, read on the forward strand.
ATATATGTATATATATAATATATATAATATTCATATCTAGTATCTATATATTTATATATATTATATATATACATAATATTAATATATATATATATGATTGATTTTTATATACATATATATATATATATATGATATTTATATATGTATATATATATTATATTTATATATATATATGATATTTATATAATATTTATATTTATATGATATTTATATATATATATATGATATTTATATATATAATATTTATATATATATATGATATGTATATATATATATATGATATGTATATATATATATATATGTATATATATTGAATATGTATATGTATATTATATATATATACTATTTATATATATATTATTATATATATATATATATATATATATATATAATATTCATATATAATATATATATAATAGTTATATATATATATATATATATATATATATATATATATATATATATATATATATAGTATTATATATTATATATATAATACTAGCAGGGCTACCTGGCGTTACCCGGGGCGATCAAAAAACAAAGTAGTAGAAATTAAAGAGTGTGTCTAACATCTTTATATAAAAACTTAAATCTCTCTTCTTTCTCTAGTCGTCTCTCTTTCCTTGCTTCTCATTATTTCCCTCCCTCCTTCACCCTCTATTTCCGTTTTTCCCGTATGATTCTTCTCTTGTTTAAATGTGTAAAAACTTATAATAATGTAATTCACGTAAATTCTGTTTACTAAATATGTATTTTACGTAAATATATCATGTATACTTATAATAATGTAATTCACGTAAATTCTCTTTACTAAATATGTATTTTACGTAAATATGTCTTGTAAACTTATAATAATGTAATTCACGTAAATTCTCTTTACTAAATATGTATTTTACGTAAATATATCATGTAAACTTATAATAATGTAATTCACGTAAATTCTGTTTACTAAATATGTATTTTACGTAAATATGTCATGTAAACTTATAATAATGTAATTCATGTAAATTCTCTTTACTAAATATGTATTTTATGTAAATATGTCATGTAAACAAACAAACATTTAGGATTAAAGTTATTAATTATTCTTACATTGTATTTTTGATGCCAACATAAAATAATATTTAATGTTTTAAAGACTTTAAAATCGAACTTGAATTCTATGACTTAATCGCTGGCGGCCATGTTGTAATTTCCTATAATTTTCAGTCGTAAAATAGTAGCAATAATTTCATTAGCGTTTGTCGCTTATTTAAACAACAATACCAAAAAACTAAAAATTTATATGCGCATCCCTGGCGCTAACAAACATTACATAAAATACTGTTCTTATATAAGATATTATAAAATGTACATGTACATGTATTTGTGTACGTACAGAGTGGCGGGCAATGCCGGCTTGTGGCGGACCTTCGCATAGTTTCTTACCTTTATGTAAATAGAATTGACGCTAAGAAACGTTAAATAAAATTAAAAGTTATCTCAAAGTATTACGTAATTAAAGCAAAATATGACTAAGCATTTTGTAATTACTATATAACAGAATGTAAAATAACTGAAAACGACCCCCTGATAAAATCTGCTCCATAGACCATTTAAGGGGTGGGTGTAGAGATTCAGCAATACTACCATCATCTTACTCTGTGAATTTTACATAAGAATGTACTGTTATATGTTATGTATATTCTCTAACCTTGTTTTAAAAACCTAAATTATGTGTTTAAACGTGAGTTATCGTTCTTCCTTAGCTCGGATTTAGTGTCTGATATTAAATGTGATCCTCAGTATTACTTTTGGCGAGAGTTTCACTTTTGCAAATTTATTAATTTATTCATTTTTTTGTACGTTGAAATGACAGAATAGTTTACAAACCCACCTCGCCATGTTAATAATGATTTTAAAAAAAATCGACGTATACATTTCTGCACTGTTCGTAAACTGCAGATTATTTTAAAACCATTTTTTTACATGAGGAGAGTATTTGTGTACAATTCTGTACTTTCACCTAACGACTTAATAAATAGATTAATAAATTAAAAATTAGTACAAAACTGGGCAAACCAGAAGAGTAAGCGACCCAAAACAAGAAGTATTTAATATCAGGAACTTAACCTGACCGAACACCGTTTTCTACGAACTTTGAATCTGCTACTCGTCTGGTTTACCGGAAACTAGACTATTGAGCAGTTTTGTAGCGGCAGTATTCGAATATTTCTATGCAGGATGCCTGTCGATATGTGTTAGTGAGTTAAGACTTTTTACTATTTGTATTTTCTTATGTTGGATGTTATCCCCAGAATTTTTCAGCAGATGTAACCTCCGACCTTCTGAAGGTACGCATTGTGGAACTCTAGAATCTTTACCTCAAACTCCGGAATCTGTACTTAATTTCGAAGCAAACCATTTATTTAGATGAGCCGTGTGCGCAACTCATGTCCTGCTAAGAAACAATCAGTTCTAAGTGAGACTCTACACGAGGTTAACGGTTTCATCTTCACTACCGATGCTATTAAGTATATGATAAACACTTTTTTTAGACGGTCATGGCTGATAGAACGAGAATAATAAAATCAACCGTTCAGTTTGAAATTCCGTACATATTCCAGAATTGGATAATACGCACTTGGAGAAAGTCGCAGATTTCTATCGGCTAGAACATTGTGAGAATATAAGCCGATATCAGTTTGAGTAATCTGGATGATCCCATTCATAAATTCTTATCGTGATCTTCTAGAAAATTATTCAAAAGGTTCGACAGGAATCAATACGTTAGGTGGACGTGTTTCCCTGATGCTTCAATAATGTCATAGCCCTTGATATTGTAGCACTTAACAAAACAAGCGATTCGACTGTTTTGGTAATCGAAGCTCCTGCGATTCAAGCTCCACCAATGTCTAATTCTCATTCATTTAGGTCACGCATATATGCCACTAATTTTACCAGAATAATGAGAAGTATAACACCAAGGAGAAAAAAAACATTAATCTACAATGTATATAAAATTCGTTAATGCAATTTGGATCAATATTTTTTATCTATATTGGTCATACATTGGTAAAATATGTACCTTTCTAAATACTTTGCCCAAGTTCTGTATATAAGAGAAATACGCCAGAATGTTAGTACACGAAAATCATCATTATCAATCTAAAGATGACCGATATTTGCAAAATAACATTTTAATTGGTTTCCTGTCCTCCTTTACACTCTCTTTCTGCATACAGAATTTCGCGAAAAATCTCAACTAATAAATGCATCTTCATGAAAATAAGAACTCATCGAAAGCAACGCATAAAGTAATAAACAACCTTCTTACTGACTGCATTTACCTTCTCATCAGGAGGTTAAGCACATAGTGAGGCAAGCTTCTGTCAAGACTGCGCACTAGCTGAAGTGCATTCTGACCTATCATATGCCTGAGCAATCCCGTCATCATTCTCATCTCATTATGTAAAGATTAGTAATAAACAAACCACTCCTTAAAAAGACAAAGCCTGTGAGGATGGATCTCCTTTGACTGAATAGAACCATACATCAGCTTGACAGTTGTCGAACTGATTATCGAGGAGGCATTCTAAGCTAGTTTTAAGAACCAGCAATGAAAGCGGCAAAACTGTTATTTTAATGCACACAAGCTTAATTTACCTTAACAAAATGGGTAACATATGAGGCGTAAACTTACCAACTTCAAAGTGTATAAGATGTTTCATGTGTCGGCCGGCCGTTTTCGAGAAGAATAGCAATTTATGCTCATACTTGTTTTATAGTTGGAACAAATTTGCATATGGGAGCAACAAATGACTTTTAAACAACGGATGAATTGCATAGATGGAGTTCGGTTTCTGATTGCTGAAATACAGCGTTGGTATTGGAAATTGTGTTATTGTTGTTACGGTGTTATATTAACAGTCGTTTCTTCTGCAGTTATAACAACTATCGTGACCTTATTACGGCTACTGTGACGTTAACTGCATCCTTGTTTCATACAAAAAAATAAATACATGGATTTCAGTATGCAAACACGATGTCTTCTGATCAAGGTAGTCCAACACACAGGCTTGGTAAACATGCGACTGGGGCGGACATGCGAAGACCCAAATGTTTGAGGCAGGAAGGAGGAAATAGTAAAAGAGGCAAGGTATATATGCGCTCAGATCTAGTTATTTATTCATATAATTACCCAACTCAACGCTCAGGCATATAGACATATATATTCACACACTCTAATTCTTTCACTCATGTATTTTTTGTTTTCATTATTTCGTTCTTCTTGATGATCACTCTTCATCTTATATATATTCTTTAAAGCTTTTGTCTCGTTCTATGTCTGTGTCCATTCTTTTGACCCCACACATGTATTAGCCACACACCGTATACCTGTATAAATAGAAACAGAGATTCACTCACACATAACTATATATATAGCTATATATATATATATATATATATATATATATATATATATATATAATTATATATATATATATATATAATTATATATATATATATATATTATATATATATATATAATTATATATATATAATTATATATAAATATATATATATATAATTATATATAAATATATATATATAATTATATATAAATATATATATATATACCTATATATATATAACTATATATAAATATTTATATATATATATATATACCTATATATGTATATATAACTATATATATATATATATATATATATATATATTCTATTATGAAACTATATTTATAGCAAATAAGCTACACAGAGGCTTCCGCGTTTCATACACGTAGGGAATCCTAAGGCTCAAATGCATTGAGTGTGTGTTGATGTGTATTCTATATATACGCGTGGTGTTTAGTATAGCTAGTTAACCAATCAGATACTTTGTTATTCTCTTAGCCAATCGGTGGACTTCTCAGAAACAACGGTTCGGTTTGTTTTACTTCCTATTTCCTATTCTATTGTTTTATTGTTTATAGGGTGCCCATTCCTGTTTTTTGTTGTGTCGAATTAATGGGTCACGTAATTTATTTTTCTATTGAAGGTTTCAGTTTAGTTTAACTTTAGGTTAAACATACATAATAAATAAATAAATAAACGAGCAAAAAAAAAGAACCCAACAAAGTATTACCAGTAAACACGTGTTAAAATAAGGTCACCCAGTATTGTGACACAACAAAGGAACGGGTACTGACCACCCTATGAAAAACAAAGCAATAGAATAAGAAATCGGAAGCAAAATCATCCGGACCTTTGTTAGAGAATAACAAAGAATCTGATTGGTTCACTTGCTAGACTAAACACCAGGTGTATATATAAAAACCCCAGCAACAACAAACTCCATGCATTTTAGCTGTACGATTCTCTACGGGGATGAACCGATAAAAACCTATGTGTAGCTTATTCGCCATAAATATAGTTCATAACTTACTACATAGCTCTACTCACGTATTGAACACTGTTGAAGTTAATACTTAAGATTGAAACATAAAAGAGTATACTACCTTATAACATATATATATATATATATATATATATATATATATACATATATATACACACATTATATGTGCCGAA
>OY744546.1:44877392-44879892 GCA_963556195.1 Sepiola atlantica
TATATATATATATATAGTCTCGGAAGTTTCTCAACCATTAAAACTATATAATAAAAAAAATAAAAAAATAAAAAAATAAAAAAAAATAAAATAAAAAAAATAAAAAAATAAAATAAAAACTTATAGTCTCAAGTCTTCCAGTGGAAAATCACTCATGTAAGTCAATTTATTTTTTACAGTTATTATATTAGTTAGTTTCTAACACTATTTTAAGGGATCATCAGTTGTTTACCATGAAAAACTGTTTCGGGAATTTATATATATATATATATATATATATATATATATATATATGAAATAATGTTCGAAATTTTTAAAATGATTATTATAATTTGTATTTAAATTATTCTGCTTACTATTCTCATCTTGGCTGTTATATTCGCAATGTTTCGGATTATGGGATCTCCAACTATCTACAGGTAACCTGTTCAAGATTTTGTACTTGGGCGTAATTTCAAACTGAACCTTTTATATAATCCACAGGGGTAGATTGTTCTCATTCCATCAACCATAACTGGTTTGAAGTGTTATTATTATAATTTGAACTATTCTCATATTGGTTCTTATAGTCACAACGTTTTGATCAATGTAAGCTTATTCATGAGAAAGTTTATTTAGGATTTTGATAAGGGTATAGTTCCAACTTCTACCATAGAATACGTACTGTTAGCAATTGATTATCCACAGGGCAATAAAATAATCCAAAGTCACCGATCGCTGGAACATACATCTACTGGATTTAGATCATAGCTTATTTAGCCGAGGTGTGGCCTTAATACCACTGGATGCCAAATAAATCTGCCTTGTGTGTCCCTACAAGGAACTGCCGTTCCCGACGATACAGCTTTCAAACTGCCAGGTATTCACCACCCTCTCATAGTGAGAGGTAATTTGATTTCAGTTGGTCTTCAACACTGGAATTCACATTTGCTAGCTATATCTTGTGACCTAACTCAGGTTTGTTGTAACTGAGGGTTAGGGTTAGGGTTAGAATGAGAAAAGTATACCACCGCGGATTAAATATAGGGTCTAATTCGAAATTCCGTATAGGGTTCTTAATCGCCTCAGAAACGATTGTACACGAAACTTGTGTTCATGTGTAATTATTAAAACGTATTTAAATGAATATGTCGTAAATGTGTCAACTTAGGATTTAATATATATATATATATATATATATATATATATATATATATTATATATATATATATATATATATATATATATATATATATATAGGTAGAAGGATGAAAAAGAATTAGTAAAGCGACGGAGGCCGATCTTTTTTCAATTCAGTTGCTCAATGCAAGGTATATTTCGCAAAAAAGTAATTCATTCAATTATTTTTTTGGTTCAGCCAAGCTTTTCAAAGATCGAACTCTTATTATCAAGATTTAAAATTTGAAAAAGTAAAATAAAGATATATATATATATATATATATATATATATATATATATATATACATATGTATATATATATATATATTATATATATATAATCTGAGGCTTGCATCCCAGTAATATAAACTATTAAATTAATATTAACATATTTTGAATGCCATTAAATAAATGTAATGTCTAACGACATCTCTTAATTAAATGACGAGTCATTTTCTAAACTCATTAAATTTCTAATAAGAAACACGAAATATTTCAGTAATATTAAGTTATTTCTCTTTTTTCAATATTTATTACATGTTACTTCCAGGGCTTAACAAACTCTATTCTTCCTCCCGTGGCGATCATGCCTATAACACCAACACCCCATCACTCACCCCGTCTATTACAGACACGATCTCACCAACAGATTCAAATGTACTAGCGGATTTAATGAAGGTACCTTTGACACCATTAAACAGGGCACAAGGAATACATGCCATGAAAATATATTCCCAAAGTTTCAGTTTGTCTTGAGTATTTAAAAAGTTTTTAGGGACATAATATAGGAACGGACCATATTTAAAGAATGTAATATCAAATGCGCATTCGATATAAACTATTATCATTTGATTTTATCTTCGTAAGGTTGAATACTATTAGCGTAAACGTATTCTCTTCGAGACTATTATTCTTTTGAATTTATATATATATATTAAGGGAAGTGGGGTCTGATCAACTCTGATGGGAAGCCATGAAATTAAATACTGTCTTGTTTTTAAATTCCCGAACCAGTTTTTCATGGTAAACAACTGATGATCCCTTAAAATAGTGTTAGAAACAAACTAATATAATAACTGTAAAAAATAAATTGACTTACATGAGTGATTTTCCACTGAAAGACTTGGGACTATAAGTTTTTTTTTAATATAGTTTTAATGGTTGAGAAACTTCCGAAACTATATATATATATATATATATATATATATATTGAAGGCTGACAATTTAAGTTTACGTGTTTATGAAAGGGTTTTCTGTTTTTGTTCCCCTATATCCGATAATGCGTGGAAGTTAGTTTAGAGTGGCAATCGGTCGTATACCGATAATTACATGAGTATGTGTG
>OY744546.1:44884892-44892392 GCA_963556195.1 Sepiola atlantica
ATATATATATATATACATATATATATATATATATATATATATATATATATTTATATATATATATATATATGAGCTATGTCGGACCTAAAATTCTAATAATTGAGCTGAATTTACCCTTGCCTTATTCACTAGTTTATTAGAGGTTAAGATTGCTTCACTTCATATATTTGTAACATTGAGGTGACACATTTTCTTGTCTCATTAACATACAACTTAAGTTATAGGCTTTAACGTGTTTTGCCACACACATACACATCCACATACACACACACACACACACACACACAAGGAAAATAATTACGAAATACCTAGATCTTATGTACGACATAAAACAAACTGGAATCTTATGACAATCTCCATCATACCAGTAATTATAGGAGCAACACGACTAATGAAAAAGAATTTCAAAATATATCTGGCGAGTATACCCGGTGAACCGAGTTCAGGAGAAATACAAACAATTGCACTTAAAGGGGCAGTTAGAATCTTAAAAAGATCTCTAGACTGGAGTGTCTGAAATAGCCGGTGAATGTATATATATATATATATATATATATATATATATATATATATATATATATATATATATATACACCATATGTATATATATATATGTATACATATACATATATATATTATATATATTTACAAATATTTGTATATAATCATATATATATATATATATACAGACACATATATATATACATATATATATATATATACACATTAGCGTATATATACACATATGTATATATATATATATATATATACACATGTATACAAACACACACACACATATATATATATATATATATATATATATATACATACACATGTATACAAACACACACACATATATATATATATATATATATATATATATATATATATATATATATATTACGGTACAACTAAGGTTAATATAACTTTCGTATTGGGGTTCGAACCGGATGAAGGCATGTTCTCCTCACATAGTGATTGATGAAGGTTTTGCATAAAACACATGTTTTTATGGGTCGATTTGAAAATATATATATATATATATATATATATATATATATAAATAAGACAACTTTATTTTATATTCTAATAGTCATGTTTTTTATTTTGATTTTCATGGTTCTAATATATATAACAATTATAATATAAAATGAAATTGTCTTATTTATACATGCTCTGTTGTTATTGGTTTACAATCATCGAGTTAAATCTTTTTTCGAGAGAATACTAATTAACAGGAACTAATAGTATATGCTAATACACATATTGTCATTCTCTCTCTCTATCTTTATATATATATATATATATATATATATATATATATATATATATGTGTGTGTGTGTGTGTGTGTATAAAGCTGTATTAAAATCACATTTACGTCGAATTTAGAATATTTGAGAGCGCTTTGATGTAACGTATATATATATTGGAAGTCATCGAAATTACAGGGATGACTAGAAGTTTCATACGGGGTTTAAAATGTAGTACGGTAACTCTAGTTAACTTAAAAAGGGAAGAGCATGTCTCTGCCCGTTTGGAGAGCTATTGAAAAACTGTGCTTACTTGCGCAAACCAAACTCCAAACTAATGTCTACTAACACTGTACACGTATGAGAGAGAGAGAGAGAGAGAGAGAGAGCGAGAGAGAGAGAGAGGGTGAGAGACAGGGGGGGGCAGATCACTTTTTAGGCTTTACAAGTTTCTTTATCTAAATAAATAAAGGTCGTGCATGATAACAATGAGTCTTACCAAATCGTAAAAGTACTTCCGATGCGTCTGGTAGCAATTTGTCAGTTTAATTGAACTGAACGAGTATTGGCGAGGTTGGGTCGGTATTAAACGTGTGGTGGTTGACACGACTTTCTTCGAAGGGGGAAAATTCTAGGCAATAAAATTTATAGTCGATCTTCCGTCTCATGTTGATCCCGGTCAGAAGAGCTGACAACGTATTTTTTGTAGGATTCTGTTGCATTCTTCCCACACACAACGTTTGGTTTTTCCAAATAGTCACACATCTGGTACAACCCAGCCTCAACGTTGCTTAGCTTCGGTGATCAAATTAAAACCGGTGTCTGAACATTAATCTGCCGTATTGCAGTGTTTTAGTAACAATGAGGCACCCGTGTTACTATGTCAACCATACAGGCATCTTCAATTGGATTGTACATCCGAATTAACCCGAATAAGCAACGCGCTACAATTTTTTTTTTCATCGTAGACAGATGGCAGTTGTCATTCATCATTATTATTCATCATGGGTTTCTTATCACTCCTGGAGGAGGAACTTTGGTGCTTGTATAATAAAAATCCGAAAAAAAGTTTGTTTTGTCTTTTAGTGTTGGAGAGGTAAATAAGGGGCATGTAACTCTTAGCTTTCGAACAATATTTTTCTAACCCTAGCCCTAACCCTACACTCTAACCCTAAACCCTAAACCTTAACCCTAACCCTTTTATGTCTAATCGACGTTCTCCTTGCACAGTATCCACATGTGCAACGCCAATTAAAGCCATCAGTTTTGATTACTGGAAAATCTTGCCTAAAATTCGTGGTAAGAGTTATCTGCCCTTATTTACCTCTCACACACTAAAAGGCAACAAAAAAAATCATTTTTCGGCTTTTTATTATACAAGAACCGGAAATTTTTCCTTGTTACTTTTCACCATTGTTGTATCCCTGGCTAGGCGTGGACAAGTAGGATCCATTTGGCTGTCGAGGTTGTCAATCCACGTTTTTTTGTTTTTGCCTTAATCGTGATTTTTGCCATTGTCTTGAAGTTAATGTTGTTGCTTTTTATGTCTGCCTGTTATCTGTATGTCTCGAAAGGTGACCTGCACATCTATGTGTTGCTGTTCGTATGATGGTGATGATGCTATTTACTGTAGTTTGCTGTCTGATCCAGGTGTTACTGTTTCTTCCACATAAACTTATGCCGAGCATAATGCGTTCCATATTACATTGTGCCATCCTTAGTTTTTCTGTCGTTACATTATTAAGTGGCAATATTTCGCTACAATATATCATATCAGACATGATGTATTCTGTCTGAAATTATTTCATCTTTTATTTCATAATTATTTGGTATACAAAAAAGGTTTCTGTTCACGTTTTTTTCAAGGTGAAATTCTGATAGTGATTTGAAGGTAAAACTAAAAGACGCATTTAGACTAAGATTAAAGATAGATGACCAAATCTGTCATAGACAAAACGTTTAAATAAAAAATACTTACATTTAAAATCTGCATTACATACAGCGTTTTTTCTTTGTCCTGACAGTAAATACTAATCTATTATTGAACCTATATAAAAGAGCATTTTCATGCCAACTCGTTGACACAATTTTTTGACAATTTTTTATTCATAGTATAATATCGACTAAAAGTCTCGTTTTTACTTTCTGTTTTGTGTAAACGGAATATTCAAAGTTTCTTTTTTGTGTAAACGGAATATTCAAAGTTTCTGTTTTGTGTAAACGGAATATTCAAAGTTTCTTTTTTGTGTAAACGGAATATTGAAAGTTTCTGTTTTGTGTAAACGGAATATTGAAAGTTTCTGTTTTGTGTAAACGGAATATTGAAAGTTTCTGTTTTGTGTAAACGGAATATTCAAAGTTTCTGTTTTGTGTAAACGGAATATTCAAAGTTTCTTTTTTGTGTAAACGGAATATTCAAAGTTTCTTTTTTGTGTAAACGGAATATTCAAAGTTTCTGTTTTGTGTAAACGGAATATTCAAAGTTTCTTTTTTGTGTAAACGGAATATTCAAAGTTTCTGTTTTGTGTAAACGGAATATTCAAAGTTTCTTTTTTGTGTAAACGGAATATTCAAAGTTTCTTTTTTGTGTAAACGGAATATTCAAAGTTTTTTTTTGTGTAAACGGAATATTCAAAGTTTCTTTTTTGTGTAAACGGAATATTCAAAGTTTCTTTTTTGTGTAAACGGAATATTCAAAGTTTCTGTTTTGTATAAACGGAATATTCAAAGTTTCTTTTTTGTGTAAACGGAATATTCAAAGTTTCTGTTTTGTGTAAACGGAATATTCAAAGTTTCTTTTTTGTGTAAACGGAATATTCAAAGTTTCTGTTTTGTGTAAACGGAATATTCAAAGTTTCTGTTTTGTGTAAACGGAATATTCAAAGTTTCTGTTTTGTGTAAACGGAATATTCAAAGTTTCGTTTTTGTGTAAACGGAATATTCAAAGTTTCTTTTTGTGTAAACAAGTTCTTAGTGTGTAATACAATTCTAAAACAGTTGAAATATTTTTAGTGCGAGAAAAACAAAACAATGCTCGACAACTCTTAAAGCATTAGAATTGAAGTTACGTGCTGAGCACTGTAAGGGTAATTTTATTGCAAAACATGAAGTACAATTTAATCTAAGTGAAATGCACAATAAAATGACTATATTCATATAATTATTTCCAAATAGTTTTTTTTTCGGAATCAAGTTTTATAAAAATTACGGAATTAATTATTTAATAAGTCTTTAATTTTCATATGTGTAAATTTTTTAAATTATTCATTGTTTGGTCTGATTTTAAAATATTTATCGTTTGTATCGAATTTCTTTATTAAATTACTGTTTGCTTGAGAATTCTTTAGATGAAGATTGATTATCTGTATTAATTTTATTATTAGGACTACTGTTTTCACCTTGGAAGTTATTCTGACGACATTTCAGCCGATGTAACCTTCAACTTTCTTCGGGATCATCTTCCCAAACTCGGAAATCTTCATGACAAACTCGGCAATCTGTACGGAATTTCGAACATGACCCTATATTTAATTTACGGGAGTTGCTTGCTTTTATTCCGTCAGCCATGACCGGGTAGAAGTCTTAAGTAATTATAATGTGTTTTTTTTAGATCGTCCGCACTGAGGATTGAACCTTAAACCTCCAGAATACAGTTAATTAGAATAAATGAAATACTTAGCATTTATATCCGTTACGTCACAACTCATTGCGAGTTCGACATAAATATTCTTGAGCTCAACAAAATGCACGTGAAGAAGGCCGGAGGTTCCATCAGCCGAAACGTTCTAATGATAACATCAAATTTGAGAACAGTAGTCCGAATAATTCAAATGATACTAAATACTGTTGGTTTGTTCCGTAAATAAATAATTGCTGTATTTGATTTAATTCTGCTTAAACACGACCGTAATTACATAAATCGTAACCAACACTAGGTTCTACACAACAAAAAACTTGTAATTGTAACGTCAAAAAACTATAGTCGACTTGAATTGCATGTCTGCAGTTTAATAACTTCTGTAAAAATGTTTTCTGATTGTTCGCAATCGAAATAATAAAAAACATTTTTATCTTAAAAATCCATGAAACACTGTGATCGTAAGTTACTTTAACGAAGAAACAAAACACAACTATTGATTTTTAATTATACTTCTGCTGTTTTACGTAATATTTAATTATATTCAGTTACAGTATTAAGCGGATAGTGTTCCTTTTTTAATGCAATTTTTAAGTTTTGTATCCCTTAAAAAGTTGTCTCGCTTGCATCATTGTCTATCACGGCAGTCTCGATCGCTTACATCTTTACTTTACGAAGTCCTATTCGAACTCGCACTATTCCATAATAACGTTTTCATTGGATCTGTTGGCAACCTTAAAATAGTCGTTTCTGTGAATTTACTCATTCTATTAGAGTAAATGAAGTTAATAAAATCAAATCAAGTGTAATACTTGCTGATTCATGTTGCTCTTTTGTTATCATACGTTTCATATTTGTTAGGTATTATTTAGGACATGCACTTTATGATGTATTAATTACAATGGCTATGCACATTTGATACTGAGAAGTGGTAAAGGCGTAAGGAAGAAGTGGTACAGGTGAACGACAATGTAAAACTTATTTGAGACATGCGCATACAGACAGATAAGGTTCTTGCACATTCAAACCCCGACTTAATCTTTCTAACCAAACACAAGAGACTTGCTTAATAATTGATATAGTCTGCTCCTTCGATACTACAGTGCAGGAGAAAGAACACGAAAACAATATATCAAGATCTAAAATGGGAATCAGTTAGACTATATACTAAGGAAGTATAGGTGATTCTCGTTATAATTGGAACGCTTGGGACCATAAGTAAAATCCACCATCAATGGCTTAAACAGATTAACGAGATAATTTATTTTCCAATTCTTTAAAAGACTTGCCTGTTAGGAACAGCGAAAGTGTTAAGGTACAGCTTAAATGTCGAAAGTCAATGCAATTGAACTGATCCTTCAAAAAAAAAAAAATCCAACTAAAAACATCCAAAAGTTGAAACTACAATGAAAGTATGTTTTCAATACTAATTATTTTCTTCCTAACCTATACATGTTTGAATAAAATATGATAAGATTTGTACTTGTACAGGGTGGGCAAAAATAAGGGTCCTATTTTTAAAAATTCATAACTTTTTTATTCATTGATTTTTTTTTTTTTATTTTTTTAGAATAAGTAAAGGACCCCTTCCGAAGCAAGCATGAGCCGTATTAGCCCTAAGGAACGTACCCTCATTTAGAAAACATTATTTTTGCTTAAAAAACTCAAAACAGTGTAAAAAACAATACTTTAGTTTTTGTAAGTTTTAAGAAGTGTTTTTCGGCTAAAATTTGTTTTGTTTATTTCAAAAAATCTCGGAAGGGTCAGTCTACACACACATAAAGTTTGGTGAGTTTAACTTTTATTTTGTGGAAGTTATTCAAATTCAAGTTATTCAAATTTAAAGATAGGACCCTTATTTTGGCCCACCCTGTATATATATATATATATATATATATATAAGCAATGTTTCTACAAAAACAATTAAATTTAAATAGTCGTTATATTTTTATTATCATAATTGAATTCTACATACTCTAAATTGTACGTGAATTAGTAAAATGCATATATAAATGTATTTGAATTTTAATAAATTGATAATTCACTTTAACTCTTGTCTCTAAAAATAATATCTATAATAATATGAAAAGCCCGTAGTAAGTTCATAAATAAAAAGGAAAACAATTCGAAAAGATTTATGGGAAATTTCTCTTTTTGCGTAACATCGATGTCATAAGAAAGCATTTGTTCATATTCTTATCGTAGTCTTATTCGATTTTATAAAGATATAAAGGCCAAGTTGAAGAGAAACTCTACACAATAAAAGTAAAATTAAAATGGAATAAGCGGAAGACCGAAAAAAACTCAACGTTTCGCCCAAATGTTATATGGGCTTTATCAAGAGCGAACGAAAAAATGCAAAAAATAACAAAAGACGAGAAAGTCTATAAATTGAGAGAAATATATATAGTGGTAGGGTTCATGTAGAGAAGGAAGATATGTAAATATGTATAGAGTCAAAGATAAATACATAGAAAAAAATTAGTAACGAGAAAGAAAAGAAAAGCATAAAGAGTAGAAAGGGAGTCCAAAGGAAGACTAATTCAAAACTCAGGGAATCAACCGGTGTTTAGTTATCCTTTCATCTATTCATAATTAAAGTGAATATGCTG
>OY744546.1:44899892-44924892 GCA_963556195.1 Sepiola atlantica
GAATTTTACAACAACCAGAAGCAATGCCCCGAGAAGCGAACAATGACTGACATTAAGTATTTACAGTGAAATTTCTTTTGGTATTACTTCCAAACTACTTACATTTTATTGAAACTCATTTAGTAAAAAAAAATTAAATTAAATCACTCAATTATAGCAAGTTGACATGTGCATGTGAAACGATAAATAAATCCTGGTCTTCTTAAAAAACAATCTACAATATATATTGATATTTCGAAGATTTCAGGGGAGATAAGTGATAAAAGCATAATTTGAAACCAAGGCAGCTAAATCACACGCATTATTTATTCGAATATGATCAGTTTTTTTTTTACTGTTTCCCGTGTACAAGTCAAGTTGCTATAACTAACTTACTTAATGTTTTGTGTTTCATTGTGTTTTATTGTGTTTTAAGTAACAATATTTGTTTTGTAGTGAGGCTGAAACAATTTTACGAAACTAATTAGTTACTATAAGCTCGATCATTATGATTATTTATTTTATAATAACCAAACCAGGAAGATTAGTCACCCTATGTTCAAGAAAAGGCATGTTTCTTTGTAAGGCTACACATCTTGATATTTGTAAGACGTTTTATTGATGTATTAAACAATTGTTTTTTTTCTGCGATAGTCGAGGAGATTGACTCAATTACTATTACACGCTCGAGTGAATGTTATAATGAACGAACTGAAAGGACCAACAATAACAAACGAACTGAATTGCTACTAATGCATCGTAAAGTGACTATTGTGGGCTTCAAAAACATCAATTAGTCATCAGACTTGTAACTTATGGCTAGTGGTAACAATGGCCAAAAATTGTCGGATTAGTTGAAAATAATAGACTGACCATTTCGGCCATTACGGAGAATAATGAGTGTATCCGTTCGCATTAGCCTTGACATGGTTTTGTATAATGTTGTTTAAATGAGTAGAAAGAACAACAAAGTATCCGATAAAAACCTTAAAATAAGGGGAGTAAAAGGAAGACTACACAGAGGTAAAACAAAAATAGAAGAAACATTAGAAAAACAATTGAGAAGAAACCATCAATAGACGTAAACAAGACCGGAGTTTGAGATGCGCCCATTCAATCTGCGCGTTTAACGATGTAAATGCTATTTTAAACTTAATCCTAAAATGCTATTTTAAACTTAATCATAAAATGCTATTTTAAACTTAATCATAAAATGCTATTTTAAACTTAATCATAAAATGCTATTTTAAACTTAATCCTAAAATGCTATTTTAAACTTAATCATAAAATGCTATTTTAAACTTAATCATAAAATGCTATTTTAAACTTAATCATAAAATGCTATTTTAAACTTAATCATAAAATGCTATTTTAAACTTAATCCTAAAATGCTATTTTAAACTAAATCCTAAAATGCTATTTGAAATGTAAGCATGACACATCAACATTAAATATATTTTGAATTCAACCACGAGAGTGCGAAGAAAATACAATTTCACACTTGGGCTTTATAGTGCGATGAAAAGGCTATTCTATACTTAAAAGTTACTATGCGAATAAAATGCTATTTTAAACTTAATCCTAAAATGCTATTTTAAACTTAATCATAAAATGCTATTTTAAACTTAATCCTAAAATGCTATTTGAAATGTAAGCATGACACATCAACATTAAATATATTTTGAATTCAACCACGAGAGTGCGAAGAAAATATAATTTCACACTTGGGCTTTATAGTGCGATGAAAAGGCTATTCTATACTTAAACGTTACTATGCGAGTAAAATGCTATTTTAAACTTAATCCTAAAATGCTATTTTAAACTTAATCCTAAAATGCTATTTTAAACTTAATCATAAAATGCTATTTGAAATGTAAGAATGACACATCAACATTAACTATATTTGAAATTCAAGCACGAGAGTGCGAAGAAAATACAATTTCACACTTGAGCTTTAGCGTGCGATGAAAAGGCTATTCTATACTTTTAAGTATAGAATAGCCTTTTCATCGCACAACGTTACAATGCGTTTAAAATTCTATTTTAAACATAAGCCTGACAGTGCGAGGAAAATGCTATTTGAAAGTCATGTTAATATACCAACATAAACTATATTTTAAATTTAAGCATAACAGTGCAACCAAAATACTATTTCCGATGATCTGGCTATTCTGGTGCCCCCCTCGACGTAACTTCACTAGAACAACTCGACAATACGCTAAATCATATCCATTCACTGTGGAGGTCCCCAAATGCCGGAGATCTGTCTACTCCAATAGTTTATTTTTTCGTTCTGCTGACCTCTGGAACTCCCTCCCTGCCCCCTGTTTCTCCGACTGTACGGACATGCAGAAATTCAAAACTAATGTAAACAGACATCTCGCTGCACAGCTTCAAACTTAGAATGACACCCTAAACCTACTCCCTAATTCTCAGTAGCCCCTTACGTCTACAGTGGCGGTCTGCCTTGTGTGGGGTTAAATATCATTAAAAACAAAAACAAAAAAAAACTTAAGCATGGCAATGCGATTAAAAATCTATGTCAAACTTACACGTGGCAGTGCAACAAAATGTTATTAGAAACTTATGCGTAACAATGCAATGAACATGTGATTTTGAAAGTAGGAATGCCATACAAACGTGAACATATTCCAAACTTAAACGTGACACACGGACGAAAATACTATTTCAAACTGAAGCATGACAGTGCGATGAAAATGTTATCTCAACATTAAACGTGGCAGTGTGGTAGAAATACTATTTGAAACGTAGACATGGATTACAAAACGTTTTCTATATTTTAAATTTAAGTACAACCGTGCAGCGAAAATATTTTTTAAAACTTGAACATAACAGTGCGATGTAAATTATTTTTTAAACTTAAGTGTGCGAAAGCTGCTATTTCAGAATTACTCCTTCAAATACGAATTTAAAAGTAAGCATATAATACCAAAAAAAACTGTTTCAAACATGAGCGTCAAAGTGCTATTATAAGCTATGTTAAAGTTGTGACAGTGTGACAAAATGCTATTTCCAACTCATACATGAGAGTGTCATGAAAATGCTATTTGTAATCCAGGCATGGCGTAAAGAGTTAAAGTATATTTTAAATTTAAGCGTTACATTACGATATACATTTTAAATATAGACATGACATGAAAATAAACTGTATTTCAAATTACAACGTGACAGACACGTATAGAATCTATTTTTAACTTTCAACTGCGACCAGCAATAATAGCTTTCTAATAAACTTTTTTGGATACTGCACCCCATACTGGTGTTGTCTTGGCCTTCGGGTCTCGATTTACGCCGGTCAGTGGGTCTGTCCTGTGCAGTTCTGGGAGGTCCACCTTCCCAGGCTTTGCCTCCCCTCTTTGGGGAGGAGTAAGTTTATTGCTTACTGCATGAGGCGCTCCTACCGGGGAATGCCGACGGGGCTGCCCAGGCAATTTTTAAACCCCACTTTCCCGACCCGACCTTGGGTCACATCTTACTTGTGGGAGTAAGATAAAAACTGGCCTTGTGCCTAACTCCTGGAGAGGAGTAAATCAATACTTATCATTCTGTTAACCATTTTAGGCAATAGTTTTTGGGAAATTCTAGCCCATTATGATAACATTACTTAATTGATTAACATAATGTTGTGAATACATTGTACCGTCATAACCGTTTGTTCTTTTTCTCATTTTAGGGTGGCCACACATGATATTTGTTTTACTTCTTAACAACAATGGGGCTTTCAAAATCATTAAGGGAGAAAAATAAATTATAATAAAGAAAATGGCTAAAGGTACGTCCCCTGGTGTAATTGCCTGAAAAGTAAGTCGTTATGCAGATACTGTAAAAGTAATACTAAAAGACTATTCACCAAGTAAGACACGATTAGATGCTGAAATATGCAAGTCTATAAATAACGAAACTTTTTTCTTTCTTTTTTAACATAGTTCACTACAAACAAGGCAGGCCGCCACTGTAGACGTAAGGGGCTATTGGAAAAAAAAGGGGAGAAGGTGTTGGGGCGATCAACTTAAATTGGGATCTGCTCAGCGAGATGTCTGTTTACATTAGTTTTAAATTTCTGCATGTCAGTACCGTCGGGGAAACAGGGGGCAGGTAGGGAGTTGCAGAGACCAGCAACACGAGGAAAGAAGCTATTTGAGTAGAAAGCTCCCCGGCCTCTGGGGACCTCCACAGTGAATGGATGGGATTTAGTTGATTGTCGAGTTGGTCTAGTGAATTTACGTCGAGTAGGAAACAGAGTAGCCAATTCATCGGGACTTGAAAAGTATTCATCGGCAAATCTGTAAAATACTTGGAAAATCTAGCAAATCACTCTTCAAAGAGCTGGGTGGCCTGACGTATAAAATCAACAAAAAATGCAATTATTCAATCAATGGCTATGTGAAAGTTCCACTTACAAAGCTTTGCTTACACAAATACACCAACATTTGAGAAAGATTCTTTTCACTGATGAGACACGGCCAACCCTTGATTGAGCTGATGGCTGGGCAAAAGGATTCCTTAATTCCCGAAATGAGAGTCACCATCGTTTGAAACGATAATAAAAGAGTATTTATTTACCTCCTCTCCAGGGGGTTAGGCACAAGGCCAGTTTTATCTTACTCCCACAAGTAAGATGTGACCCAAGGTCGAGTCGGGAAAATGGGGTTTTAAAAGCCAGCGCCCGAGAAAGTGAGCACTCTGGCCATTAAAAACTGCCTGGGCAGCCCCGTCGGCATTCCCCGGGAAGGGCGCCTTAGACAGTAAGCAATGAACTTACTCCTCTCCAAAGAGGGGAGGCAAAGCCTGGGAGGGTGGACCTCCTAGAACTGCACAGGACCGACCCATAGACTGGCATAAATCAAGTCCCGAAGGCCAAGACAATACCAGTCTATGGGGGTGCAGTATCCATCGGAACAGATACTACACTTTGATCTTAGCCAAAAGGCAATAAAAGAGTATTGATTTACTCTTCTCCAGGAGTTAGACACAAGGCCAGTTTTTATCTTACTCCCACAAGTAAGATGTGACACATGGTCGGGTCGGGAAAGTGGGGTTTAAAAATTGCCTGGACAGCCTTGTCGGCATTCCCCGGTAGGGGCGCCTCAAGCAGTAAGCAATAAACTTACTCCTCTCCAAAGAGGGGAGGCGAGGCTTGGGAGGGTGGACCTCATAGAACTGCACATGACAGACCCATAGACAGGCGTAAATCAAGCCCCGAAGACAAAGACAATACCAGTCTATGGGGTACAGTATCCATCGGAACAGATACTACACTTTGATCTCAGCCAAAAGGCAATAAAAGTGTAGAAGAGTTATGATATGGGCAAATGTCATTGGAGATAGACATGTATGTCTTATAAGAGTACCCGAACGAGTAAAAATGACGTCTGCCCTCTATTACAATCGCTTGAGAAAATATCTGGTACCTTGGTTAGATGACATAAGTCTTTCTGTAATAAGGAACTGTATTATTAGATATTTATTCATATCAATTATTGAATATAACCGTTATTTATCATCATTTTATTTATTATAATTGTTAAATATAACCGTTATTCATCATTATTTAATTCATTCATTCCCAATTTTCAGTAATTTTGGTTAGTTTAATTCATTTATTACTATTAATCCGTAAACATTCAGAGATTTCAACAGACATTTTATTTTGCAAATACTAGATGTTAGTTTATGTTAATAGTTTCAGAAACGCTTTTATGACAGAGTGCTAGATTACTTGTGAAAATATTGTGAATTTGAGTCTAGGAAAATTGAAAACTAGCTATTTTTGTTAGCAAGCTATTATCGCTGGTCGCAGGGTATATACAACAGAAGAAAATTTTTATTTCAAACGTAAGCATTACATAAACACGGAGGTATATTTAACAGTTGAGTGTGACGCACTGATGAACATTCTATTTCAAACTAAATCGTGGGAATCGACGAAAATACTATTTAAAACGCACGCATGACATAGAAACGAAACTATATTCAAAATTTAAGCCAATCAGACTTCAAATACGCTATTTAAAACTCATGCGTGACAGAGAATATTGCTGTTACATAGCCCAACTCTAGGGCCGCGGAATTTCTCGTTTCGTATACTCGCCCCGGAACGGCACGTGGTAGTTCCCGTTTAAACACTCATCATTTTTTAACACCAAAAATCATATAGTTTGCATACTATTAAATTTCTCCCTCGCCGCGTAGAGGGTTCGCCGTCTCGATGTCGTCCAGTGGTTGAATTTATTCTTCTTTCTTTCCTGCCGTGAACCACGCCGCTGCAACACAAAACCTCATGATCGGGAAGACAAATAATCTTTTAAAATTTAATTTCAGTTTCATTTCAAGCGTTAGCTATCCGTCAGCTGGGAGATATTCACTAACGTCTAAAGCAGTGCTTTTCAACCTTTTTGCTGGAGTGGAACCCCATGGAACCCCGTGCAGAATTTTGGTTGTCTTATGCAAAAAACAGCATTTAATTATACAAAAAAAATAAATTTGTAATAAAATGAAAATACTCATGTTCAGAGTATTGTACATGAAATGAAAACAAAAATGTTTATGTTTGAATAGATTACATTTATTCATATGAAAAAAGTCATTGGGAAAATTGAGCCTGGTGTTTCTCGGACAACTCTTTAAGATTGGGTCGTGTTTTTGATAGACACACACGAAGTTCATCTTCCACAGACCGCAATTGTGCCAGTTTCTTGTGCTTGATGGTTGTCAGAGCTGAAAATCCAAATTCACACAAGTAGGAGGTTGAATTTAATATGTTGTTTATTTGTTAGTTGTTCTAATTTAGAAATTGCGGAACCCCTGGACTGTACTGGCGGAACCCTAAGGTTCCGCGGAACCCTGGTTAAAACCACTGGTCTAGAGAGAGAGAGAGAGAGAGAATTACTGCTTTCGTAATTACTCATCAATTAAGTCTTAACCATTCGTGGAGGGGGGGAAGAGATCTTTCGCCTATATTTTCTTGGGGAAATATTTCGCTTAATTATGTTGCGGTTACATGGTAAAAATCACGTCTGATAGGTTCGCCTCCAAAACCCAGACTGTTAAAACTCGCTTCTCACGAAGAACGAGTGACGTCACGGATCCCTCTATTTCCCACGCAAAGGTCCGTGACGTCACAGAGCCTCTCGCAGGTGCCCATTGACCCTTGATCTGAGGTCTCGTCACTCGGTGACCCTGTCACGTCTGTTAGCTCCGACTGTGAGAACATACCCTATTCTGCACTCGACTGCACGGGTCCGCCCGCACTAAATCTCGTAAGCTAAATCAACGATTTCCAACAGATACGTCCATTCCCATAGGGCCATTATCTACGATTCCTATTTGAAACGTAATCATGACAGAAACGAACGTATATTCAAACTTAAGCCTGAGAGATCGACAAAAAAGCCTTTTTAAACTTAAGCATAATAATGCGATGAAACAACTATGTTTAACTTAATCGTGGTAGTGTGACAAAATGTGTTTTCAAACTTATACTTGACTGTGCGATACAAATGGAATTACACACACAGGTATGACGTAAACAGTTAAACTATATTTTAAATGTAAACTTGAGAGTGCGCTGAAAATGCTATTTCAAATTTAACTCTGACGGTGCGATAGAAATGCTATTTTAACGTTGACATACTATAGAAAATGAAACTGCATTTCAAACTTAAGTGTGATAGACCGTCTAAAATGCTATTTCAAATTCAACTCTGACGGTGCGATAGAAATGCTATTTTAACGTTGACATACTATAGAAAATGAAACTGCATTTCAAACTTAAGTGTGATAGACCGTCTAAAATGCGATTTCAAATTCAACTCTGACGGTGCGATAGAAATGCTATTTTAAACGTAGACATACTATAGAAAATGAAACTGCATTTCAAACTTAAGTGTGATAGACCGTCTAAAATGCGATTTCTAACTTAAGCGTAAGGAGGAAAATGCTATTTCAGACGTAAGCATGACATGGAAATACACGTATATTTAAAACTTAATCATGACAGACTGAGAAAAAGGCTATTTATAACTTTCGCGTTATATACGGATATAATCACCTTGACACACCTGTGCTCGTTAGATAACCGAAGTTAAGCAAAATTGAGTTTGTCAGTAGCAGATGGGTGACCATTTTGGAATACCACAGCGCTGTATGTGGGAGGACGTCGGCACCTCCCCGCAAGAGCTAAAAAAACCCTGACGTCGTCATCTCCCCTGACGGAGATATACTTGCCATTAAAGACCGCGTGTGAATGTAATATGACCTAGAGACTTCGTCCTTCGGAGGAAATCGGTTTAATCCACCTAGGGTGAATGCCGTTTCATTCGTTCATTCCTTCGTTCGTTACAGTGCTAAAAATGTTATTTCCAACTTACGACATAAAAACAAAACTATGTTTCAAATTTAAGCATTTAACGGTATTTTAACCCACAATTATCTCCTTATTAGACAGGGTTAAAAAGAGTTTTCAATTTAATAGGTTCCGCATTGGCAAACAAGATCTAGCCTCTGCCCTATCGTCGCAATGTTTCTTATTTTACAAATACTTCAATGGAATGTGCTCTGCTAGGCTCGCGGCCCTTTGCCCCCCTCGACGTAAATACCACCGAACAACCCACAAGCAGCAAAATCCAACCCCTTCACTGTAGATGTCTCCAGATACTGGAAAGCTTTCTACTCTAATAGTTTCTTCCCTCGAACTGCTAGCCTTTGGAATTCCTTCCCTGTTCCCTACTTCCTTGACTGTACTAACATGCATACATTTAAATGTTATGTTAACCGATATCCCGCTTTTTCACTCCCTACTTAGCTTGTTTCTCTATGTATTGCCCCTAATTCACAGAAGCGCCTTGCGTCTCAGTGGCAAAGTGCATTGTTTGCGGTGAATAAAAGTTTTTTACAAAAAGCGGGACAAGGGAAAATGCTATTTCAAAGTTAAACATGACATAGAAACGAAAGTATATTTCAAACTTAAGTCTGACAGACCGACGAAGACTATATTTAAAACTTAAGCGTGAGAGTGATACGAAAATGGTATTCCATGCGTACGCATGATATACAAATTAACTTTACATTACAAATGTAAGGGTGTTACACGAACAGAAATACGATTTTTTAGTTAACCATTACAGATAAACGAAACTACTATTCTTAAATTAACTGTAACAATCGAATTAAAATGCTGTTTTGAAAACCAATGGGGCTTCTATTTAAAATATAAGTGTGACAAAGACACTATATAAAATTTAAGTGTGACATAAAGAGTTACGGACCGATACTTCTATAGCGAAGCTTGGCCATATCTAGGCTAAGTAGAATCCATTCAATTTCAACATTTAGCGAACGAGAATTAGACTTCAAATTGTGGCATGATAAAGCGACCAACGAACAGAGTCTCGAAAAATGTAAAGAAAATCAGAAAATAAGAAATAAAGAAACAAGGAAAATATAATTTCTAGACCGAACAGAAAAAAAACAACGGCACAGAAAGGAGGCAAATAACAACAATGAGGACATGACAAATTGTATTTGTTAAACAAACACAGGAAGCCATTCATTTGCGCCGTTCATTTAAGTAATTTAAGTACCTATTGAATCTGGATAAGAACTCAAGACGGAGGGAAGGGCATATTGTTGTAATGACAACAAAACATACCATTTAGTACCGATGGCTGGCTGAAAGCGGTGCTTACCAACGAACACTGTTAATACTATCAAATATGTGATGCCCTCCCGGCATACACAACTAATCATAATATAATTATGTTGGCGTCTGTAACCGAAACGAAATCGTAAATATATTTAGTTATATTCTCAAAACACTTATTTTATTCTGTAGAATTGGAACGTATTGTCGTATTGCCATATTGATATTGCAGTCGCTATTAAAATGCACGCTGAGTTGAATTTAATTAAAAATCTGATTAAAGGCTAGATATGTCGAAACACAAACTCCATTGCAAAACAATTTATTTTGTGCGTCTATGAAGGCAAATTGGTATTTCCCGTACTATTCTTCGGCGGTATTTTCCCACGGATTTCTCCAAGGTATTTCCTCATACCATTCCCTAATGTGTTTTTCAATACAACCCTCCACGCTGTTTTATCCATGAAATTAACTACAATATTTTCCTATACTGCGTTATTTTCCTATAACATTCTCCAATGTATTTCCTCATACCATCTCCATGGATATTTTTCATGACATTTTCCACGGTATTTTTTCTTGTCAATTCCCCACAATATTTACCTATACTGCGTTATTTCCTATAACATTCTCCAATGTATTTCCACATATCATCTCCATATGTATTTTCTTATAACCTTCTCCACAGTATTTTTTCCATGCAATTCCCCACAATATTTTCCTATACTGCGTTATTTTCCTATAACATTCTCCAATGTATTTCCACATAACATCTCCATGTGTATTTTCTCATAACATTCTCCACAGTATTTTTCCATGCAATTCTGCACAATATTTTCTTATACAGCGTTATTTTCCTATAACATTCTCCAATGTATTTCCACATAACATCTCCATGTGTATTTTCTCATACCATTCTCCACAGTATTTTTTCCATGCAATTCCCCACAATATTTTCCTATACTGCGTTATTTTCCTATAACATTCTCCAATGTATTTCCACATACCATCTCCATGTGTATTTTCTCATACCATTCTCCACAGTATTTTATATGCAATTCTGCACAATATTTTCTCATACTGCGTTATTTTCCTATAACATTCTCTAAGGTATTTCCTCATACCATCTCCATGGATATTTTTCATGACATTCTTCACGGTATTTTTTCTTTGCAATTCCCCACAATATTTTCCTATACTGCGTTATTTTCCTATAACATTCTCCAAGGTATTTCCACATACCATCTTCATGTGTATTTTCCTTTACCATTCTCCACAGTATTTTATATGCAATCCCCACAATATTTTCCTATATTGCGTTATTTTCCTATAACATTCTCCAATGTATTTCCTCATAACATCTCCATGTGTATTTTCTCATACCATTCTCCACGGTATTTTTCATATGCAATTCTCCACAATAGTTTCCTATACTGCGTAATTTTCTTATAACATTCTCCAAGTTATTTCCTCTAACCATCTCCATGTGTATTTTCTCATACTATTCTCCACAGTATTTTTCCATGCAATTCTTCACAAGATTTTTCTATACCGCGTTATTTTCCTATAACATTCTCCAATGTATTTCCTCATACCATCTCCATGGGTATTTTCTCATAACATTCTCCACGGTATATTTTCCATGCAATTCCCTAGAATATTTTTCTATACTGCGTCATTTTTTTATAACATTCTCCAAGGTATTTCGTCATACCATCTCCATGGGTATTTTCTCATACCTTTCTCCACAGTATTTTTATATGCAATTCTTCACAATATTTTCCGATACTATTATCTGTGCTATTTTCCTATAATATCTTCTGAACTAATTCGGATCTCATTTTCTGCGGTATTTTCCCATACCATTCTCTGTGATATTTGTTCTATACAATTCGCCACGGTGTTTTCCTATACCATTTTCCACAGCTTTTTCATCTCACCATTCTCTTCAGTATTTACCCATAGCATTCTCCGCAGCTATTCCCATACGTTCTCAACCTTATTTTTCCATACCCTTCTCAATAGTAAGAAATAAAAGTAAACAAAAATACAATTAGGTAATAATTCTGTGTGTTTACAATTAATAAATGTTCAACTATAATGTCATATCTTTACGAATTGAGACGTGCATTCGTGTATATGAGATGGCGCAATTTAATGTAGCCCGAATGCGAATTCACTTGAAAGCATTTAAGTAGGAATGAGTCAGTCGAAATAGATATTTCAGTGTGTAGTTCTCTATGGTTATTCATATACAAAAAGAACAACGATAAAACATGGATCTTAAAGAAACAATTATACAACACATGTATAAGTGACACAAAGAAGTGTTAACGTTTTTGAACACGTAAATCAAGCATTGCAACTCTAGTGTAACTTTTTATATCACAATACAATACATTTCCTTTTACAGATACAATTATATTAAATACTTTTTTCTACTTTATATTCAACATCCCTAAACAGTTAGTACTTTTATTATTACGAGTCAACAGAACCTTCTGATGGAGGAGAATATAACGTTTCTAAAATGACATATTTTTGATCCGTTTAATTTCGAATGCCAAGTCTACAGATTTCCAGTGATCTTCGTTTTATTCATCGATGAATTTAATTCATTTGCTTCTATATTTTTAATATTTATAATACAGTCCATATTGAAATACAGGCTGAGTTTAATTTTAGTTAAAATAAGACTCTAATGAAACGCTTTTAACGAATTACAATATCTATTGCAAACAATTAAAAGTGTATGACTAGGGGCGCTAATTACTTTCCTTCATACCATTTCTGCAGTATTTTCCCATGCAACTTTCCACCGAATTCCCACATTTAATTATCTACAGTATTCGCTCATACCATTCTCTATGGTATTTTCACATACTATTTTACACAGTATTGTACCATACCATTATCCATGGTAATTACACATATCATTCTACATAGGATTCGCTTATACCATTCACCATGGTATTTTCACATATCATTCTACATAGTATTCTCTCATACTATTTTCCATGGTATTTTCGCATACCATTCTACACAGTATTCTATCATATCATTTCCCACGGCATTTTCACATGCAATTCCCCACAGTATTTTCCACAACAATTCGACACGGTATTTTCTCATACAATTCACTACTGTATTTTTACATACGATGCTTCACAGTATTTTTCAATACCATTCTCCTCGGTATTTTCATATACAATTCTCCACAGTATTTTTTCATAGCAATTCTCCATGGTATTTTCGTATGCCATTCTCTACACTATTTCCACATATCATTTACCACGGTCTTGTACCATACACTTCTCCACGGTATTTTCACATACTATTCTACACAGTATGATCGTCAATGGTGTTAAAAGTGATTCTTCGTGTGGAACAGCTGTTAGTTTTCAGTAAAATTTAAGCGCCAACAAACCTAATCAAAATTGTAATATTCACCGTTGTTATTCAGTTGATGTCTATATTATGCCATTACTCTTCGCTCTTACCATTTTATCAGATCATATATGGCCACTTTTCTGTAATACTAATAAATGTAAGCGTCATTCGTGTTTATACTTCTTATTTACTTGTCTTCCCACAAAGGAAGATGGTATCGTGACAACGGAACACACTCTACACTATGCACCACCTCGAAAAACACAAGCCAATGTAATTACAGGGAGGATGATATCATGACAATATAACATATACTCTACTAACGTCTTACAAAAAGCAAGAAGTAATGTCTGGCAGAATGGTATAATGACAAAAGAACATTTACTACACTATACTACTGAATTGAGCATTGACACATAGCACAGTAGTCTGAAATAGTATAGTAAAATAAATTGAGCTTTAACAGATAGTAATCGCACAGATTCAGCTTCCGCCATACTGATAACAAATCTCCATTAGAAATTGACAACAACATCAGAAGTAGTGGTAGTAGTAATAGTAGTGGTAGTTATATCAGTGGTAGTATACCAATGAAAGGTATTATTAAATACTAGTGGTAGTTATATCAGTGGTAGTATACCAATGAAAGGTATTATTAAATAATAGTGGTAGTTATATCAGTGGTAGTATACCAATGAAAGGTATTATTAAATAGTAGTGGTAGTTATATCAGTGGTAGTATACCAATGAAAGGTATTGTTAAATAGTAGTGGTAGTTATATCAGTGGTAGTATACCAATGAAAGGTATTATTAAATAGTAGTGGTAGTTATATCAGTGGTAGTATACCAATGAAAAGTATTGTTAAATAGTAGTGGTAGTTATATCAGTGGTAGTATACCAATGAAAGGTATTATTAAATAGTAGTGGTAGTTATATCAGTGGTAGTATACCAATGAAAGGTATTATTAAATAGTAGTGGTAGTTATATCAGTGGTAGTATACCAATGAAAGGTATTGTGAAATAGTAGTGGTAGTTATATCAGTGGTAGTATACCAATGAAAGGTATTATTAAATAGTAGTGGTAGTTATATCAGTGGTAGTATACCAATGAACGGTATTATTAAATAGACAATAGTTAAACAATAAGCAAGTTGGAATAAGAAAAAGAATACAGGAAGTTCGAATATGGTATGACAATTAAAACTATAATATTTAGTGTATCTTTTATTCAACTTATTGTTGTTTCCTAACTTGAAACATTTTCGCTGCGTGGATTTCATGCAAATGTCGCTCTGTTTTATTTTGTATATTTTTCTTTAAATATCACATTCTTTTCCTCCGCCATTTTTCTTCTTGCAGCATATTTCATCATTGTAATCATGTTTGTTTTTTCGTTCTAAAGATTAAAATCTGTCTGATAAGAAAACATTCTTCTGTTTAATCGGAATTGTATGTGCCTATTATCATGGATTGTCTTCCAGCTTGGATTTTTTTCTTTCTGCATTTCTATGTTCGAGAGTACCACAGTTTCAGAAGGTATTATCGCAGTTACAAGTGAACTAACTTTCCAATTCATTATTTGTTTTTCATTTTCGATAAGTTTGGTACATTCACTTATGATGCGGTTTACCGGTTTTCCTCGTTGTTTATTTGCGGTTCATCATACCTTTTCTATATTTTGCTGTTCTGTAGTTTGTCTTAACTTCATTTTTTTGTACGCCTAGAAGTAAGGATTAAAGTTATTTTTCAAGTTTCCTTTTCGCAGCCATATTAATTATTATTATTATTATTATCATCATTATTATCATTATTATTATCAATTATTAGTAATTATTATTATTTATACTCACTAGGGGTTTTCACACAGGTCATCACCAGTGATTACTAACTGATAATAATCGTGGTGTCCTCTGGAGTCTAGATGACAACAATTCTCCATAAATTTCCGGTGCTCTCCAGCTCTTTCAATAACTTTTGCAAATGACTTTGCTTTATAGCAACAGCCGCTTACCATTGATTTCACGCGGGCAAAGACCATTGGTCTTCACTTGGATTTGGGTGGAAATACACCTCCTCAAGAGCCCATTACTCTTCGCATTCATCCAGTTGAGGTCTGGTTACTTCTTTCCATTCTCGGTTATTCCATCATCCTTGACCCTTAACGACTATTTTGGGTGGTATCAGCAGTAGTTGAATGTTTTTGTTAGGGCCACGCTTTATAAGATTGCTTGCAGATCCATTATTATTATTATTATTATTATTAGTAGTAGTAGTAGTAGTAGTAGTAGTAGTAGTAATAGTAGTATTATTGTTATTATTGTGATTATTGTCATTATTATTATTATCATCATTATCATTATAATTATTATCATTATTATTATTATAATTATTATCATTATTATGATAATTATTATCATTATTATTATTATTATTATTATTATTATTATTATTATTATTATTATTATTATTATTATTATTATTCGAAATAATATGTTTCCTCCAGTGGCATATTTTTCCTTATCTATACGATGAACTGACATATACTACTACCCCCCCCCCCCCCAAATAGAAAGTTATACCTGAGAGGATCGTATGAAGAAAGAAAAATACTACACTACTCTGGAAAATAAAGATATATTGATGAGATGATTGTTTAATTACCACAGACCAGATATTACACTAACCCATTCCACCAAGAAAGGAGAAGGCAATTCCCGTAAGGAGAGTATCATTAATATACTACCCTTTTCTAAATAAAAAGGAGAAGGTAATCCCTGGAAACATGGTCTCATAACCACAGAACATATACTATACTACCCTACAAATCGGAACAGGTAGTTCCTGGTAGGCTGGTATTATGACCACAGAACATACACTACGCCACAACCCCTGCATTGAGAATTAAAACATATTACATCAGCTGGAAAACTGAAGTAAACATTAAAACTAGTGATAGTATAGTTTCGGCTTCAGACAGACTGATACTAAATCTCCGTTAGTAATGGAGTATTATTATTTCTACTATTGATAACTAAACAGCATCAGTAGTAATTGTAGTAGCAGTAGTATTATGGTGTATTAGTATCACAGTGAAAACTATTGCGTTATTTAAATCTTTTGTTTTTATTATTTTTATTATTATAAATACTTACACTATTGGTTGTACTATTTTGTATTATTAATATTATTATTACTACAATTGAGAGCTATAACACATCATGAATAGTATTATGAGTAGTAGTAGTAGTAGTAGTAGTAGTAGTAGTAGTAGCAGTAGCATCATAATGACAACTATTGTTAAATTGTCAGTAGTTGAACAAGAAGGAGATTAGAATATAAAAGAGTACAGGAAGTTCAAATAAGGTACGACAATTAAAACTATTTATTGTATCTTTTATTAAACTTATTGTTGTCTCTTAACTTTAAACATTTTTTACTCGGCGGTTTTTATGCAAATGTTGATTCGTTTTATTTTGTACATTTTGCTTTTTAAAATCACATTTTTTCTCCGCTTTTCTATCTGCGACTTTATTCATCACCGTTATCATATTTTTTTGTCTTAAAGATTTAATTCCTGGAGAATTCCTTTGTCTGATTAGAAAACATTCTTCTCTTTCATCGGAATCATCTTTATTTATAATTGTTATTTTATTTTTTGCACATTTTATTTACCTGCTAGGCGTCAATACGAAAGTCTTTCACGGCTACCCCCACCATGACCAGTAGGAACTTGAAACATTCTTACTCCTGACCCCCAACCCCCATCAGACTACTTCAGTGTTCACGAAGTTTCATTATTGTTCCTTTATTACCCAAGGATGTAATCTTGCTCAGTTGTGTCTTAGTTTTCATTGTGTTGTTTTGATGATTTCGATTTGTGATTCATTTAAGGGGAAATATTGTTTATTTTGCCTTTCCAAAGGTTAAAGATTCATTTGTATGAAGAAAAAAATGGAGGACGAAGAATGAAAGAAAAAAGGCCGGAAGGTTAGAGAGAAAGAATAAGAAGCGAATAAAATGATAAAATGAAGAATGGTAAATTTACGGAAGCAGATATTGGTGGGAAAATAGTGCTTGATTATACGCGAACCAAAGTAAGAGAGGAAGAAACAATAACACGTGACGAAACAAATAATGGTAGATTTAATTGATTGAAAAGAATGAGCGAAATACAAAAAGAGAGGAAAGAAAGAACAATATATGCAAAACAAAGATGGTGGATGATATCGACAGAGAAAACGAAAAACAGAAAGAACGTGCAAGTAAGAAATAACAATATGTTAGATGAAATTTATGGCGAAATAAGTAAAAATGAATAATAGAAGAAAATAAGTAACAAAATATAAAAAAGATGCTGGATGTGACCAAGTAAGATAAATAAAAAAAGAAAGAAAAAAGGAAGAAACGAAAGGAAGAAAAGAAAGGAAAAGGGACCCATAAATTACGCAACTAAGATGGTTGATCTGATCGCAGGGAAGAAAGAAAGAACAATATATGCAAAACAAAGATGGTGGATGATATCGGCAAAGAAAACGAAAGAAAGAAAGAACATGCAAGTATGAAATAACAATATGGTAGATGAAATGGAAGGCGAAAATAAGAAAAATAAATAACAGAGAGAAAGAAATAACAAAATATAAAGAAACACAGTTGGTAGATGTGACCGAGTAAGATACATAAAAAAGAAAGAAAAAAAGGAAGAAAAGAAAAAGGAACCATAAATTACGAAACTAAGATGGTTGATCTTATCGCAGGGAAAAAAGAAAGAAATATATAACAGAAAGAAAGAAAGAACAATATATCAAGAAAGCAAAGATGGTAGATGAGATTGATGGAGAAAAAAGAAAGAAATATAGAACAGAAGGAAAGGAAGAACAATATATCAAGAAAGCAAAGATGGTAGATGAGATTGATGGAGAAAAAAGAAAGAAATATATAGCAGAAGGAAAGAAAGAACAATATATCAAGAAAGCAAAGATGGTAGATGAGATTGATGGAGAAAAAAGAAAGAAATATATAACAGACGGAAAGAAAGAACAATATATCAAGAAAGCAAAGATGGTAGATGAGATTGATAGAGAAAAAAGAAAGAAAAAGAAAACAGAAGGAAAGAAAGAACAATATATCAAGAAAGCAAAGATGGTAGATGAGATTGATGGGGAAAAAAGAAAGAAAAAGAAACCTGATATATAACGAAACCATTATGGGTTACGAATTTGAAAGAGGGATATCTATTATATTAAGGAAAGTGTATGTGTTTATGTGTGCGTCAACATCTACGAAGGAAGCATCTACAAAAGTAGTATATTCTTGATTAGTGTAATCTGCAATAAATAATATCTAAAATTTAGATAAAAATATCCATTCTTGAATCCTGAACTGCCGTTGATTTCGTCAGGGGGTGTCGATTTTTTTGTAATTTTCAAGTACTAACTAACAGAAAGTAACTCTGGTTTTGGAACTTATGAAGTTTACAGACAGAGCTTAAATAACAACATTATAATTTAGAAACCCTTTCTTAACATTCGCCACGGTGTTTCCCTATACCATTTTCCACAGCTCTTCAGTATATACTCATAGCATACTCCGCAGCTATTCCCATACGTTCTCAACGTTATTTTTCCATACACTTCTCAATAGTAAGAAATAAAAGTAAACAAAGATACAATTAGGTAATCATTCTGTGTGTTTACAATTAATAAATGTTCAACTATAATGTCATATCTGTACGAATTGAGACGTGCATTTGCGTATATGAGATGGCGCAATTTAATGTAGCCCGAATGCGAATTCACTTGAAAGCATTTAAGTAGGAATGAGTCAGTCGAAATAGATATTTCAGTGTGTACTTCTCTATGGTTATTCATATACAAAAACAACAACGATAAAACATGGATCTTAAAGAAACAACTATACAACACATGTATAAGTGACACAAAGAAGTGTTAACATTTTTGAACAGGTGTGTGTTGGTGGATGGGGGTGATTAAGTATTCTTTACTTTCACCGTAATAATTTAATAAACAAAAAATACCGGAAACATGTAATTTAACTTGGAAATACTATCTAAAAACAATTCAAGGCATTAAACTGCATAAACACGCTGATTGTTCCCAAAAAGTTATTTCCCTGAAGTCGACACGAGAAATCTATGAAAAATGTATGTCTATAAAGAGGATTGGATTAGGCGGAGGTGTAAGAGGGTGGGGAGAGGGGGTGAGCGGGGAATAGAGAGATAGAAATTTTAATAGAAATATGCTACACTATTTTCGCCGGACAACGTCGGGTAGCTCTGCTAGTAAATAATAAATGAAGAACAATATTCAAAGAAACAAAGTTAATGTCAATGAAGTAATATAAAGAATGAAAAGAAATAACGATGTCCAACGACAAACGATATAGCAAATTCTCTCTGGAGAGATTTGCCACATTATTTTTTTAAAAAATCGAGCAAGGGATCGGCTATTCCGTTGTGTTAGCACATGTATTGATAGCAAACCCTGCACTGTTTACCAAGTTCGAGACCCTGTCACATCGCTGCCATGTAGCATCACTGTGCTTGTTTTACAAATATATCCACGGAATGTACTCCCACGATCTGACTGTACTTGTATCTCATCAACCTTAATAGTTCCAACAAACCCGACTAGCATCGACATCCTATTTCATTCAATGTAGAAGTCCCTCAATACCGAAAGATCTTCTACTCTAACGACTTCTTTCCTCGAACCGCTTGCCTTTAAAATACCATCCCTACTTCCTGTTTACTAGATTATACAAACATGAACACATTTAAATGTAATGTGAACAAACATCTTGCTGCCCAACTCTTCACTTAGAACACCCACTATGAGGCTGGCTCCTTATTACATATCAGCGGCAACATACTTTATTTGTGGTTAACATTAGTAAAAATGAAAATAAAATATGTTACACTATAGTTCTTGATAAAGCCATCTTCAGGGTTGTATTTCTTTTGCATGGAGGTTTCGCCGTCCTCTGGCGAGCGTGGTACTTGCCAGGCACAATCTCGCTTAACTTGGGTGATCTAATGAGAACCCGTGTGTGAACGTGATTATGCCGATATACAAGAGAAAAATTGTTTAATAAAAAAATCGTACTCCATCATCGCAATCAAATTTGAAATCGGAAATTTCGAAATGTGTTAATCTAAAAATTATCACTTATTAAAATAATATAATTTGTTTTCAATAATTAGTTCAATTCATAAAAAATAGTAAAATATTTTTTGTTATTTAGAAATACTCTAAAGTGTTAAATTATTAATTTTCAACCGAATATACTTACATAACCAAGTAACAAAAAATGATTAACAACTGGTTTATTCACATTGCTTTTTATAAATGGTAACTGTTCTTAACCAAATTCAAATATATTATGAATTCACGTTTTGTATAGCTAAACAAATTGAACATCATAGTAATGACATATGTGCAAAACAGAATATTTTCGAAAAAATTGTGAAAGCAGTTAAAAATATAATGTGGGATTTTGGGGCATCAAAACCGGTCGAAATTTCTGATATCATATTTGGTGCCTATAATCGAGTGAATTTTTTTTTATCTAACTACGAAACAATTATGGTGTAGTAATTTGATTAATTGAAATATCTGATTACTGAATTGTAATATAGTTATATATATATATATATATATATATATATATATATATATATATATATATATATATATATATATATATATATATATATATATAAAAGTCAGGTTCATATTATATTTCAATAACAATATTTTATTTTACTAATTTTTTAAATTTTTTCACATTTCCCAAAAACATAACATCTCTGTGAGATATATTTTTACAGTCAGTTTCATTTGTCTTGTGTCAAACAATATTTTTATGTCAATAAGTGAATTGAATACACAATAGAAATGACAAAATCATAAATGAATTATGACGAAAGAAATTGAACTAATTCGAGGAAGATATAAACAAACAAGGAAATACACAAAAAAGAAAAAAACAGCACGCAAAACTTAATGAATGTGTGGAAGAAATAGAGGAAGAACAATATCAACATTATCAGCGAACGATGATGAAAATTAAAAAAATATATAAAGAAAAAAGTAAAGGCAATCATAGATACCTGAATAAAAACAAGAGACTAAGAGGTTAACGGCACGGACTGGCAAACTGGGTGTACCAAGTTCGAATACAGTTTGTTTCACATATACACTTTCAC
Organism: Sepiola atlantica; assembly: GCA_963556195.1. NCBI lineage: Eukaryota > Metazoa > Mollusca > Cephalopoda > Sepiida > Sepiolidae > Sepiola > Sepiola atlantica. The sequence continues at coordinate 44,921,150 of OY744546.1, forward strand.
TTAGGATGTTAACGTGGTCTTCCCTGTAAGGTCCCGATGTTTTACTAGAAAATAATTCTGACTAGAAAGATATTGGGGAAACCAATGCCAACAACAAAATTATCTGAGTCATATAAAATTAATGAAGGAATTTAAACAAGTAATTAATGAGGATAGAAATTTAAAAAAACAAAAAAAAAACACACGTAATAATATTTAGATGCGGGTGTGTATACATCAGGTTAGTATGGTAAATTTCCACGCAAATTTAAAAATTATGTAGAGTAGAATTTTCCAATTAGAATTAGAGTAAAAGCTACGTGTTCAGACAGTGACGTAAAAGAGACAAAAACTGCGAAGGAGCAAGGAATATATTTACTTTTTCACTGAATCACATGAGATGGATGTTGGTTTCGATGTCTGCTTTCTGCCACCTGTTGATGTTTTATGTTTATGCGATTTGTAAAACCGTAATTTCATTTGTTATATTTATGTTTTAACAACGTTTATTGCTTATAGCTGTGATATCCCGATATAAATCGTTATGTTATTGGAGTATGAATACAAGTTTAAATATTCTTATTTGTAAATTCAGTAGGAAATACGTTTACCTTATTATATTTTGTGTGTATTTAGTCAGCATATTTTCATTTAAGCAACCATTATCAAACAATACGAAGTGATCTGCTTGATAAGACTTTTTATTTTAATTTTACGAATTATCCATTTAATATTTCGGTCAAATTAGTCTGTGTTTATTATTCCATTTTTATTTCCTTTTTCGCGAGTACTTTCAATTTGATTCGTCCAATCATCACAAGGCTGTGTTAGTCTTGGTGTCTTTTAAAAATGTATTTACTGTTGTTTTTTTAACAGCTATTGATATATGCCTTTTGAATGAGCGTCTATAGCATTGAGATGTTACATGCGAACGGTATTACGTTCTAAGTTCGTGCAAAGCAATAATGTGTGTAATGTTAGTTACTATGCTTGATACTTTTAAATGATGTTACTAGTTTCGTAATTCACATTATTGATAGTGGGATGTTTAGTTGTAATGTGAAGATCTTCAAGAAGGTTTAATCTTTTGATGTTGGTATCGTGGTGTATTATTCAAGGATTGTTAACTTGGATATGTCTATATGTAGAAGCGGGCAGTCATGTTTTTTAAGGTGTTGGCAAATAAAGCGAGTTTCAGAGAGATGTAAGGTGAGTCTTCGGGAAAGTGCTGTAGTAGTGAAATCGATATAAGAATTTGTTTTCTATTTCTGTTGGGGATACATTCTCCCATGGGGAATTGAAACTGATAGATTACAGTGGTTCTTCCAAATATGTTTTGGGTCTTAGAAGTGTTAGTTTTATGTTTTCATTTTTTTAATAAACGAGAAATCTTATTTCATTTATAGAGGTCAAAGTGAGGGAAGTCACAAAAATGTATGTTAACATTTTGTAAAATTTCTGTCATCGCTTGATGAATAATCATTTTATCAGAATAGCTTTATTCCTAACTATTTGGGAGTATGTGTAATCGCATTGAGCTTAAATAACTGTTTAAAATAAAACATATAATTTAGTGCTGAGAACGAGAAGAAACACTATTTTATGTAATAATTTAAAAGAAAATTTCAGAGACGCAAGAACTATTTAACTTAAAATAATTGACATAACTCAAATACGAAACCCGAACGGCTGGTTACAGCCAAATACGAAAGCCACTATACAAAACTATTAAGAGTATGTCTTTTTTTAAATCGGTGATTCTCCAGTTTAGCCCCTATATCTAAATAAAGAAAATGGCACAAAAAAGTCATTATGTACGTACCTGTTATGTTAAAAAATATTGTACGTAAACATTTACGTAAATTCTTTCAGTATTTTTGTTTATAAAAAATAAATTCAAGTGTTATAAGCACACATTCTCTAGTCGGCATTATTACGATGCTTACCGGAGATTTTAACTTTCTATTGTAGAAGAGCTTATAACAATTGGGTATACCATTGACGGTGCTTAAGTTTCTAAATAAAATTGAATATTCTCCTGAATCAAGAAGCTGAAAAACTATAAAAAATGGACGTAAATGATTCAAATTTAGGTTATTTTTTCTGTTAGTAGGGAAAAGTCGAAAGTTATCGATATCTGCAATGACATCAATTGTTTTCTTCCTAAGAAATTTGTCTATGTGACACTGAATTAAAGTTTACGTGGAAGAATATTCTGGATGGATTTAATTGGAAATATAATAACTACAAGTGCACAATGACAGTGTCAAATAGAGAGTTTAAATATCACGTAAGCATCGTAATAATTCCGGCTTGATAGCGTTTGCCTATAAAACTTGAATTTATTTTTTGTTGAAATTTACTTTTTAATCTTTACTTTATTTTAATAAAATTATGAGTTTGTCTTATATCGTATTGTATGTTTTTTTTTTCGGAAATTGGTTTAAAAAGAAAAAAAGAAATAACATTGCTTGAGCAAAATGTTGAGTTATGTTCCTTGTCGATGCCTAAAATGCTGCCAAAAGTGACTGCCGACAGCTTCCATAAAAATGAATTGATTTTATTAATGAAATGATTAAAACACTTGATGATTTTACGTAATTATGTGTGTACTGTGATTTTTAAAACCATCAGGTAAGTAATAATAAAGTGTATAAGGTTGTTGTGCTATTTTCTTTTAAGGAGCAGTATTACATATCAGGGTTCTTTTAAGGAACAGTATTACATATCAGGGTTCTTTTAAGGAACAGTATTACATATCAGGGTTCTTTTAAGGAGCAGTATTACATACCAGGGTTCTTTTAAAGAGCAGTATTACATACCAGGGTTCTTTTAAGGAGCAGTATTACATATCAGGGTTCTTTTAAAGAGCAGTATTACATATCAGGGTTCTTTTAAGGAACAGTATTACATATCAGGGTTCTTTTAAGGAGCAGTATTACATATCAGGGTTCTTTTAAGGAGCAGTATTACATATCAGGGTTCTTTTAAGGAGCAGTATTACATATCAGGGTTCTTTTAAGGAGCAGTATAACATATCAGGGTTCTTTTAAGGAGCAGTATTACATATCAGCGTTCTTTTAAGGAGCAGTATTACATATCAGGGTACTTTTAAGGAGCAGTATTACATATCAGGGTTCTTTTAAGGAGCAATATTACATATCAGGGTTCTTTTAAGGAGCAGTATTACATATCAGGGTTCTTTTAAGGAGCAGTATTACATATCAGGGTTCTTTTAAGGAGCAGTATTACATATCAGGGTTCTTTTAAGGAGCAGTATTACATATCAGGGTTCTTTTAAGGAACAGTATTACATATCAGGGTTCTTTTAAGGAGCAGTATTACATATCAGGGTTCTTTTAAGGAGCAGTATTACATATCAGGGTTCTTTTAAGGAGCAGTATTACATATCAGGGTTCTTTTTAGGAACAGTATTACATATCAGGGTTCTTTTAAGGTGCAGTATTACATATCAGGGTTCTTTTAAGGTGCAGTATTACATATCAGGGTTCTTTTAAGGAACAGTATTACATATCAGGGTTCTTTTAAGGAACAGTATTACATATCAGGGTTCTTTTAAAGTGCAGTATTACATATCAGGGTTCTTTTAAGGAACAGTATTACATATCAGGGTTCTTTTAAGGAACAGTATTACATATCAGGGTTCTTTTAAGGAGCAGTATTCCATATCAGGGTTTAACTGGAGAATCTAAAAATTATTTAGCAACGATGGTACAAACAAGAAATACAAAATCAAAGAATCG
>OY744546.1:44929892-44954892 GCA_963556195.1 Sepiola atlantica
TCGATAACGGTAAAAAACTTAGAGAAAAGAACGCACAATAAGATGTTTTTGGCACGTGTTTAACTATTCAAAAACAGAAGAATAATGAAGCGCGTATGGCAGAAATGTTTTAATGGGAAAGGAGGGGAAGAAAAAAGAGAAGAAAACAGAAAAATGAATTGAAATATGGATGAACTGTAGTAAAAATGTAAAGTTACTTTAACCGGGATCGCAGTTATTGAAGAAGTTGCATTGTTTCAATGCCGTTTTTTGCCAGATGTTTGCTTAAGGAATAAGATGCTCGTCTGAGGTTTATATTATATTGTGATGAGTGACGTACTATTGCGCTTTCGATGCATTTGCGACGTGGGAGAAAGCACATGGTCGTTGGAAGGATACAATTTGCAAAGTCAGAATTGTGGGTAAAATGTTTTAAACGCTTTATACTAATATTTTCCATAAATTCGACTTTACTTTACAAGATACACACCTATTCATAAACATGCACTTCACGAAAGATGTGATATTTCTTGTTCTCATTTTCGGTCGTCGTGAGTACCAAACATGTTAAACCGACACTTAACCTAACTTGAAGCTTACTTGACACTTTACTGATGTTATGCGTTATTTCGAATTACTTACATTTAGTGTTATCAACACAGTAAAACGATACATTTAAATGATTTACTATGCACGAACTACTATAACCTCCGGGATGTACGTGTTATGTTTTATATTTTTTAAATCAAAGTGTCTCCTGACAAGGTATACAATAACTTGCTATAAGGGGCTACAAATAATGAAAGCTGGTTAATCCAAACACAGGAGATACATACTGACCGTAGTCTTTGAACCCCCAAGGCAACAGGTGGGATAGAAACAATCAACAGGATGAGAGTTCCACAACCTTGCAGTACTTTGAAAGAAGCTACTGGTATAGTAAGATGTAATATAACTAAGTGGCTGAACAGCGAATTTATAAAGGCCACTAGACAAACGAGTCAAACGAGCTGGAACAAAGGAAGCAGGGAATAAATCAGTACATTCTGAAAAACACATTCCATAAATGTACTTATAGAAGATTCTGAGAAAAGACTATGTGATAGAACCCATTCCATATTTAGCTTTTTAATTAGTCATTTCTGGTGAATCGTTTACAATTGTCAAGTTTGGTGTTTAGTTATTTAACAATACTAAGTGAATCCATACGTCGTAAAATAATACTATATAACATATGCACTATCAAATTATTATCTACAATTTGAACTCATTACTATGAAAATAGTATTCGCATATTTACGTCTGTGGATCTTATTGTGATTGTTTTATATATATCTATTTATAATGGAGTTTATGTATCTGTCTGTCTGAAGCCGAAACTCCATCAGAGTACTATGACTATTTATTAAGTCCGCCAGCTTCATTATATACTATTAAAAAACCGACATAAACAATATTCGCATTTCCCAATTTACATAATCAATTGCTTTTGAACTTCTAATAAATTAGTATTCGCAAATATACACTCATGATTGTTCTCTTCAGATTTCAACATGTATTTACGCCATTTTGCTCGCTAATAATCTTACTTATATATTATAATTATTTCTTTTATTATTTATTTATAAAATGAGTTACGTATTTATTTCCTCTATGCCCAACTGATTGAACAGCATACCTCCCTCTGAACGGGCGCGTTATTCTACGTCTAACTGATTAAACAGCGTACCTCCCTCTAAACGGGCGCGTTAATACTTTACTGATTTATTTCATTAGAAGTTTGTTTATTTTCATAATCTTATTAGCCATTATGTTTTAAAACACAAATTTATTGAATCAAATTGTTTAATTAAAATTATAATTGATAAACATACACACATTATAAAGAATTCAGTTTAGCTAAACTTTTTTTTTTCGAAAGTTATCGCGGGTCCTGCAGTAAAATAGTACCGATTTTTTTATTGATGATTTTCAGATACACCTTCTTCCCGATTTGAAAATTAGTGTTCGCTGTATTTAGTTTTTTAAATTGTTGATTTTACCAAATTTATTGAATTAAAGTGTTTAATTAAAATAATAATTGATTTAAAAATTACTATTAAAAAAACACACACACATTATAGTAATTTAGTTTTTTTTGTCAACAAAAATAACAACACATTGTACTGGAAAACTACATAACTGATTTTAGAATAGTTTTCGCTGTATTTTGTTTTTTTTAATTGTTGATTTTAATTTATGTACACATTTTTTCCGCTTTGAAAGACATAACATATTACCTATTATATTCTGACGTGGACTTGGCGCAAAACGATTGAGTGTAAAGAAAAGCGAGCAGACGATAACTTGGGGGGGGGCACCTTTTATTGGGTAAATAAATAACTGTTTTTAGAATCGTATTCACTATATTTTTTCATTGTTAAGTTTATTTTAGGTACACTTTTTTTTCTCTTTGAAAAACTAAAACTATTATTATTTATCATTTTGTAAATTCTTACGTGGATTTGGCGCAAAACGATTGGGTGGAAAGTAAAGCGAGCAGACGATAACAATGCAAACTTAATTTTTCTTGTTATTAATGTTATTATTTATCATGTGCAATATATTATTTAAGTTAATTGTAGTGATGAAAAGCTCTACCCAAATGACATACTAGCGTCATTTCTGACGCGGCAGCCTAGCAAAAATATGCGACCGGAGGGAGCATATATTTGCTAGTATTACTAATGGAGATTAAGTATCTGTCTAAAGCCAAAGCTTGTATTAACTGTACTATTGAACGATATTTTAATCCTCATTTTGGTGGTGTAATGTTGGTTCTGTTCTGATTTCATGATTCCATACTTCCTAGCATAACCTCATTTTCTTTTTTTGGGGGAAGGGGATACTTCTGTTCTAATGAAACTATCTTTCTAGGAATTACCTTTTCTTTCGAGGGAGATGTAGTATCTCTTTTCTTGTCATAGGCAAATCTCCCAGATATTACAAAAACAAGAGTGTGTCTCAATCGACTGTTCATGAGCATACTCAACATATAAATTATATATACAAAACAATGCGATAGTAATGCAATAGTAGTGTATATTATTAGTCAATAGTAGTATATATTAATATGTAATGGTAGTATATATTAATATGTAATGGTAGTATATATTATTATGTAATGGTAGTATATATTAATATGTAATGGTAGTATATATTATTATTTAATAGCAATATATATTATTATGTATTGGTGGTATATATATATATATATATATATATATATATTATTCAATAGTAGTATATATTATTATGTAATGGTAGTATATTATTATGTAATGGTAGTATATATTATTATGTAATGGTGGTATATTTATATATATATATATTATACAATAGTAGTATATATTATTATGTAATGCTAGTATACATTATTATTATTTAATGGTAGTATATATTATTATGTAATGGTGGTATATATATATATATATATATATATATATCATGCAATAGTAGTATATATTATAATGTAATGGTAGTATATATATATATATATATATATATATATATATATATATATTAGTAAGTGATGGTAGTGTACATTATCATGCAATGGTAGTATATATTGTTATGCAATGGTAGTACATATTATTATGTAATGGTGGCATATATTATTACGTACTGGTAGTATGTATTAGTATGTACTGGTAGTATATATTATTATGCAATAGTATTATATATGATTATGCAATGGCAGTATATATAAGTATGCTAAGGTCGCTTGAAAAAAGGTGAGAAAATTCTTTCACTCCAGAATCTACTTACTTTCTGACTCAATACTCCAACTGTATAAGAATGAGATACGAGCTAAGCGAGAGTATTTCTGTCATATTTGTTGTGGTTCCGCTAAGATCACTCTTCTTTGCCTTTTTCATTAGTTAGCTTAAGAATCCTGTCTTCAGATCACCAGCTCTGTTGAGAAAAGTCATGCTTACGTTTCGTCGTTTAGCGCATCTATGCCGGTTTCGTCGTTGAGTGGTCGGTGTTTTAGACATGACTCGATGATGTGGTCGACTGTCAGTTCAGACAGCCGAGTCCCTGAGTCCCCATCCTTTCATTTTTGCGGCAACGGCCGACACCGGTCCTGAAGCGGTTGAGGATTGTTCACTGCCGGTAGTTCATCCGGCTCCTCTACAAATTTGTGCAGTCTTTATTGATCTGCTGCATGCGATTCCCCCTGTCCAGAAATGTTTGAGCCAGATTCGTTTTGTGATGTCACGATGTGTTAGAAGGCAGGAGCTGGTTGGCATGCTCTGCAAATGGGCGTTGTAACTTCAAGCGAGCTCGTGGTGGGGTCTCTATGACGAGCTTGCCTTGACAGTGTATAAAACCGAGTTCACAAACGTAGTGAGATATGTTCTCTTTTCCTCTACGACTTCTATATAACGGAAGAGATACAGTTAGTCTTTCTCATATCTAATGAGCTACATTTTCTGGTTATTCACTGTAAAATCATCACGACAAGTACCTGTCTTGTTACCACTACTCCCAAATACTACAATTTCTTCTATGTGTACCTTGGACCTAATAGAACTATGACGAATAAGTCTTCCTTACAAGCCCTTCTCATCTGTGGAACACAATCTCACGCAAGTGCTTTCCTTTTGACTACAACATAGTCGTATTCAAGCCCAGTGTCAAGAAATACTTACTAAGTCATCTTATTACGTCATAAAATATACCTCTTTTCACCCATTGTGTTCAATCTTATCATATTAGTGTTGTACATCCAAGTGATAAACCCTTAATTGCGACTGGCCATTAGTATTAAAAATATCCTTTAAGACTCGACCCTATTTCCTCTTGACCCTTATACAAGATAAATAGATCGATACTACATGACACCCGTAATATACAACTATATTTCATTGCGATACACGCCAAAATAATTTACTTTAAAATGTTGATTCATTACTATTATCTCCTCTCTAGGATCAGAGTTTAGTATATACTCTCTACTTATTCTATCATATTGAGGCAAAATGTTATTTTAATCAACTGTCCAGAGTGTTCCATTTTGCGAAACTAGATTCTCCATATTTGAGGCTAAGATTAAGGTTCAATAGCTGTCCCCTACACGGTCAGGAGTTAAATCGTTCTTGGCTTGGGCTATTCTTATTTTTGTCGTATCTAGTGTACTTTTGTGGGGAGCAGGATATCTATGCATACAAAGAACATTGTATCTTCCATTGCCATCGCGGGGAGGTAAGTAAATAGGAACTTAAATATCTTTGTTCTCATGTTGGTCAAATTCGGAGGCAAGTAGATAGTAAACATTATTTGTTATTTTCGGTATGGACGTGAGTTTGTACTTACTGCTAAGGAGTAACAATACTATAGCAACTAAGGAGTAACAATACTATAACAACTAAGGAGTAACAATACTATAGCACATAAAGAGTAACAATACTATAGCAACTAAGGAGTAACAATACTATAGCAACTAAGGAGTAACAATACTATAGCAACTAAGGAGTAACAATACTATAGCAACTAAGGAGTAACAATACTATAGCAACTAAGGAGTAACAATAAAATAGCAACTAAGAAGTAACAATACTATAGCAACTAAGGACTACCAATACTATACAAACTAAGGAGTAACAATACTATATCAACTAAGGAGTAACAATACTATAGCAACTAAGGAGTAACAATACTATAACAACTAAGGAGTAACAATACTATAGTAACTAAGGAATAACAATACTATAGCAACTAAGGGGTAACAATACAATAGCAACTAAGGAGTAACAATACAATAGCAACTAAGGAGTAACAATACTATAGCAACTAAGGAGTAACAATACAATAGCAACTAAGGAGTAACAATAATAAAGTAACTAAAGAGTTACAATACTATAGCAACAAAGGAGTAACAATACTATACAAACTAATGAATAAGTACAATAACATTAGAAACCGCAGTAAAAAATAAGAAAAGAAAAAGTCTATATTTTAAACGAAGCATGAGACGAAAAAAAGAACAAGAAGAATAAGATGAAAAAAACAAAGGAGAAGCAGGGAAAAAGGACGGACGAAGAAAGAGATAAATAAGACAACAAATAAGAAGAGACGACGGAGACGAAGAAGTAGAAGAATAAGCATGAGAATATAGATAAGAAAACGAAAAAGAGGAAGACAGAGACAAAGAAGAAAGAGGAAAAAGGAATATACTATTAAGATAACGAAAAGGAAGAAGAAGCATACGCAAAAGAAGACGACAAAAAGGAGAAAAAGACGGGAAAAAGACGAATATAAAGAAAATGAAGAATAATTAAAAGAAACAAAGAAAAAGAAGCCAGAGACGAGGCAGACGAACAAAGAGAAGAAAAAAGAAGACATAGACAAAAATAAAATAAAGATGAAAATAGATAAAGACCTCGAATGAAAGAGAAGCGGAAATACTATTTTCATTGAAGCCAGAACAAAAGATATATAACGCAAATCCTGCTCTCTAGATGAGGAAAGCGCTTAATAATGTGTAAATTTAACGACGCCGTAACAAAAAGAACAAAGCGCAACTATAATAATTACAATCATAAAAAACAAAGAACACAACAGCAACACAAACAAGTAAAAAATCATCAACGACGCAACAGATGCAATGAACTCGCCTAAACGCTATCGACAAGAAGAATTAATTGTTCGCGAAATGCCCTTGAAGGTACAATCGAAAAAGACGAGCAGGTCGAGATAATCTTCCGTCTTTTTTTTTTTTTTTAATTGTATCCCTCCTTTACCAATACACGATCGTTCTGAAAAGCTTGTAAACAAGGTTCCTGTTACCGGAAATAGATGCTAAACAATCGTGATTTGCGCATAACGAACTGTTTCATCGACCGGAAGTCGCTAAACAAACGCTGACGGAAGTGACGTCTGCTGTCGCCCATTGGCGTTCTGGCCTTGCCCCCGGTGTACGGGCGTGACTTCTAACCTCGGTACTAATCAAACGTGATTGCTAGCTTTACCCGTTTCCCCACGTTTCCCGCTAGTTAGAGGGTTGAAAAGTTGACATTACTTGACAAAACAAGAAAAGAAACTACTTTTATAAAGATGGTCTGACCAGAAACAGAACCTGACTTTCTTACCAACAAGATTTGTATTTAAACTAATCCGAAACTGCGGTAAATAATTTGAGATATGTCATCTGTTTGCACGCATTAATAAATGTATGTATCAGGACGACTAGACGCCATGTGCACAGCATTAGTTGTTAAGTTTCTTTTTGTCTTTCTTTTTGGAGATAGGCGGTTAAGAGTTCAGTTTCCGAGGCATGCTCCTTAAATAGTATAGTATTAACACACAAAATATGCCCATTTCCTCACCGAGTTGCCTATAATATATATTCCATACTTAATAATGATCGGATAATTAGTTTAGGAGAAATTCATATACATATTATGTTGGTATTTATGAAGCCTGATAGCGATGCAGAACACCAGAATGTTGAAAGAAAGTATGAACCTTAAACATACAATCGATGACAATATGTGGGGTGTAAATATTAACAATTCTCTATAAAATTTCCAATAGATCTTTCACATATAATACCAGTAAATATGAGACTTGCTGTTGAAATATCACTAAAAATGAAATCCGGGATGGTGGAACACCTTTGGATTATTTCGGCGGGGTTTCTAATGATAGATGTTTGTCCTAACTTGACACAATCGCGTTATCGGTAACTACCATTGGAAGATTATTTTCGGCTTGCTGAAGTGGAGGATGGATAGTAGAATTATTAGGTATAGCATTATGGTGCAAATTAGTCATAATGCTCAGTTGTGTAGTTTGATTAGGGCTGCATTTATGTGATCTCTAGAGAAAATTATCTTCCAATGGTAGTTACCGATAACGTAACAATAATATACAATCATTTAACCAACCTAATCCATATCATGAACATTCAGTAAATAGAAGTAGATACGTGAATAGGAATATAAATAGCTCAGGAACAATAGTAAACCCTAAGATACACACTTATATTGGGGCCACCGCAAATTTATTTAAAACCCGTAATATCTATGCATAATTACTTCTTCAATAACGATGTCGGCAACAACAAAACATCACTGACTACTTTAGTTACAAATTTAAGATCCAAAAATATTCCACACAGTATCAAATGGTCCATCCTAAGAAATCAAAGTCTTATAATCCAGGATCTAGATCGTGCGGTCTATGCAACTCCGAGATCGTGATGATTGCCACTGCACCTAAACGTTTAAATTTAATAAACTCAAGAAATTAATTAGTTCCCAACTGTCGCCATAGGAGGAAATTCAAGTATGCACAATGGAGCTCACCACCAAACCCACAGTAGCTGATTGAGTGAGTGTCGCGACCGGGCGTGTCCAGTTTTTGAAATGTGGTTGTTAAATCCTCCCTGCTTAAAATGTCTAGACTTTGAAAATCGCTTCAAATGTTTTAAGTTGCCAAAGGCTAAATTTTAAATTTTTAATTTTTAAATTCTTAATATTTAAACAACTTCTTAATTTGGAAAAATAAATTTTAAATAAAACTATTAAATAATTAAATTCTAAATATTTTAACAACTTCGTAATTATTAATTTCATAAATCTTCTAAATTATTTGGTAAAACTATAAATTCAGAATTAGTAACACATTTGAGTAACAACCCCTTAACCCCCCCCTCACCCCATCACGGTTGATCTAAGGTACACTTGAAAATTCGCCTATGCGCCCTGAGTTTAAAATAATTGTCGATTTTTTTACATATTACCCTGCATGTTTCTTTCCCCCCACCTCTTTCCTCTCTCGGTCTGAATCAATAGACGTTTTCACTTCTCTATCTGTCTATCTATCTATCTATCTATCTATCTATCTAGTCTCTTCATTATATGTCTCTCTTTCCACTTTATTTTATTTTATTTTATTTCATTTATTTATTTGTTTTGTTTGTTTTAGATTTTAGATTTTAGTTTTTAACTTTTAAAAATTTTAACGGCCTAAATCACGTGACTCCCTACATTTTGAAATTCTAAATTTCTTTTCTTTTTCTCTCCACTTCATTCTCTCCAAATATGATCTGAGGTTAAGATCGGATTCTAACTCTGCCTGATGAGATCTCAGTTTATAATAACTGTTGATCGATAACATCGACATGCCAGTGTCGCAGATTTTGTACATGTCTGTGTAAATAAAAATAATCATAAAAAAAGCTCTATTTGATATTGCCCACTTTTTATAAACCCGGTTGAAATTCTTTGGATTACTACCCTGTGGATGTTTTTCCTGAATTATTAGCATTATTATTATATATATATATATATATATATAAATATATATATATATATATGTGTGTGTGTGTGTGTGTGTGTGTATACATATGGAGGGAGTTTGTCTAACATCGATCCTGCGCACACACGTCTGGACGCATACCCTTTCACGCAGAGCTTTACAATAATTACAAATAATACACTTGTATCATCATGTTACATGTTTACTACGAATGCGGCTATTTTTTTTATAGAATTTATAATGGTTCTTATAGATTTGGTTTATAGTCAAAATGTGTGAGGACCTTTAGGAACGTATTGCGTTATCGTTAAGAATTTGATGAACTAGGGAACATCAGTAATATGGTAAGGTATTAAACACTGATATATATATATATATATATATATATATATATATATATATATATATGTGTGTGTGTGTGGATGTGTGTGTAGATTATTAAAATAATAATTAGCAATTAGAACGTCATACAATGCATTTTAGTTTTATTAACTTTTTTTACAATTTAATTTCCGACGATATACTTCCTCATCAGAATTTCAAATAAAGATACATTAAAATACCTTTTTTTCTCATTTCGTTTTTGGTGCGTTTTCAATTCGCCTGTTGTTAAAACGTATGTGGGATGAGAGTCTCTTTATTCAAGAACGCGGCATGAGGCATTTCTTATTCAATTTGCATAAGCGGAACGATCATATTCTGTATATTATAAAAATGTACGTTATTATGAGTAGCAAAACAATTCATAGTAAATAAAAGTGTTTCATGGATATATGGAATATTGTTTCTTGAATAATACAGGTTTTACATGATATTAAATTACGAGCTCTAGTTGTCCACTATTGAGCTACAACTTAAACCTTTGTGTTAATGAAATTTATATAACTATATATTTATATATATTTATATGTGTATTACTTTGTTCCTGTTTTTTTTTTATATTATCCTAGAGACTTTCGTACTGTTTAGAGCTTACCTGTTTTCTTTCTTTGAAACTGTTTGTTCTATTTCTCCTTTTTCCTTTTTTATTTCACTTTCCTCATGGCTTGAACGACGGTTTCCATTTTCCTTTTTTATATTCCACCCTCGGCATATCGTTCATCTCGCATTATTTTTCTTTGGTATTTTTCACGCGAAATCTATTTACGATTAAAAAAAGCATCTTCTTTCCCTGTCTTTACATGCCTTTTATTCTTGAAAACGGTACTAATTTTTGACATACCCCGGCACGCTACATTGGTTCCCGCCCGGAGATTTCTAATCCTGGACTATAAATAGGGGCATGGAAACGCTGAAACGTTCCGTTATTTCCTTTTCGATTATTTTATCACCATTTTATGGCATTAGTTTTGTTCGAATTAAAAATATTTTTCATTTCTGTTTCGTTTTCTACAATCCTGGTTTTACCGATTACCGAATTGGTTTGAAGCCATATTGCGACGGAATGAAATGTAGTCATTTCTAGATGCGCCCTTCCTTTCTCTAGTGGAAACTTTGTACCTTCGGTTGATCCGTCATGACTTTTATATATTATTTTTGAGTTTTAACCGAACAGATTCTTCTTTAAAAACCCGTTTACATCGGTCGGTCGATTGGTACGTTCATCGCTTCGAAACGTCTAAGTTTTACATTTTTTCATGTATCCTTACATACAAAGCTTTTTTACTATTAAGTTACATCGTATCATGGCCAAGAGCCACTCGAGGATAATGGTTGATTAGATAGAATTATTGTCATCCGAAAGATGAAGATCATTATGGTAATAGTAACATTGATCAATGCAATAAACTAAGTTTAATTACTTATATGACAGTTCATGACACGTATTTGTCGATATTGGATTTAAATTTGACGATGTCATATGTACAGAGAAGCAGTTCCGCTGTAATTTATTACATAAATAGGAAGCTCTTGCCAAAAAAAGCTATCCCTTGAAATTGCGCCTGATGCTTGGTAAATAAAAGAAAGAAATGAAAGTCTTATTTCCGTTGTGATAGAATGACTAATTTTTACTATGAATTACTTACAAGGAGGAACCAGCGATTTGGGGCTCAGTCGGGCACTTTCCATTGCATTTACGATAGAGTAACGAGAAACTAGTAGCATCTCATCTGTGAGTAAGTGGATGCATAGAAAACAAAAAGATATCCCGAATTAGATTTCGAAGTTTATTTTGTAATCCGTTAGGATAGAAAAAGTGCTCCGAGCGTAATTTCTTCAGATGTGTCAGCAGTACTCAATCCTATGACTATGTTCATCGGTCGGTACGTCCTTTTGTCACGCATCAGTTTAGAAAAAAAAATTGTAATCGCGTAAATTAAACGGACGCATCTTTTTTAAAGATGCGTCCGTTTAATTTGTCAGCCTTAAATATTATATAATATCAGCATATCTCTCTAGATACACTTCTATTCTGTCACAATTATTTTTTTTTAATAGCATTATCAGATCTATACTTACGCGTGAACATAAGCATATATATATATATATATATATATATATATATATATATATATATATATATATATATATATACGTTGATAGTTTCGTACGTTTAACTGTCACGCTCTACTGTGATGTAGCATTTTTACTGGTCTGTCACACATTAGTTTGCACTCATATGTCAATGAGAGCAAAGTGTTAAAGTTTGATATCGCATTATCATCGCTAAAAGTTAAAATTAATGGCCGCATCTTCTGGGCATACATTCTTGGGTATTTAGGCGTGGCCTTGAAAAAGAAGAATTTATGGATCTAAAGCTAATAATAATATCTTAAATTGGCAAGATTATTTGAAGGCAAAAGCTGGGGAAAGAAGAAAAATGAAATACATGGATAAAGATGAATAAGTTTTAAAAGAGAGGATGATAGATCTGCCACGCCCTTTTTCTGAAGGTTATTGGACAGATGTGAGTATAAGTTTGGGCATATTATCGAATTGAATATAGTATGCGAAATGCAAGAAGAAAATAACTAAATAAATGAACGAATAATCTTGAAAGCGTAAAAAAATTTATGAAGTGACAAATGAAAGGAAGGTTATATAAATACTTTATATGGTGAGTTTGAAAGATATGAAATTTGAATTAGAAAAAAAGAGAGGAAAGAAGAAAGAGGTAGTGGCAGTAAAATACTAAATATCGAAATAAAAATAATCTTTTAAAACACAAAGTGTAGTAAAACATGGATGAATTTCAAACAAAATATAGAAGATAAAAAGACATTAAGTGAGAATGAAATAAAATATAAGACAGATAAAAGAAAAATAAATCAAAAAGAAGTTAAAATGACGAAAAAAATAGGGAAACAGAAAAATGAAAGAAAGAAAGAAGAACATGCAGAAATAACGAAAGAATTGAAAAACTAACACAAAAAATAGTAAATAAGAAGAGGAAATAATGAAGAAATGAGAGAAGGAACGAAAAAAGAAACGAACTAAAGATGATTGATAGAAAGAAAAGAATGAAAAAGTTAGAAAGAACTTGCACAAGAAATGAAACGAATAGTCTATATACGCTTTCCTTTTAAAGATAAAACAAAAGAATATAAAATAAGAAAAAAGTGTCAAATGAAGAACCACACAGAAATAAAAAAAGTAAATGGAATTAAGTTTGTACAATGTACCTAAAAAAAGTGATAAAAAATAAGTAAATAGAATAAAGTTTGTACAATGTAACTAGAAAAAAAGTGATAAAGAATAAGTAAATTAAATAAAGTGTGTACAATGTAACTAGGAAAAAAGTGATAAAGAATAAGTAAATGGAATAAAGTTTGTACAATGTAACTAGAAAAAAAGTGATAAAGAATAAGTAAATGGAATAAAGTTTGTACAATGTAGTGATAAAGAATAAGGGGAACAAGAATAAAATAAAATGAATGTTTGAAAGAAAAAAGATAACGGATTATAAACACTGTCTAAATTAATGAAAAAACATAACCAAAAAGAAACAACAAAAAAATAGATGAAAAGCAGAAAAAAGTAAGGTGTAAAAACAAACAAAAAATAAAAATCAAGCAATATAAAGAAAGAAAGCTGAAATAGAGAATTAAGGCGAAAACTAAAGAAAACAGATGAATACAAATTATAGAAAGGGAAGACTGAAGAAAGAATAAAACACTGAAAGAAAAAAGAAAGAAAAAACAAAAAAATATCGCAAGAAATGCAAGATTGGGAAATATATCACAATATAAATTCAAAGTGAAATTAAGTTGCTGAATAATAAAGAGTAGCGATAAATAAGTCGATATTTTTATCATGTAATACAGTGTATTAGAGAAGAAAAATGTAATGAAACAATACAACGGGAAGAAGTAGAAGAGTTTACACAAAATTAATACAAACATGTAACACGATTTGTACCAGTGCAATATTAATTCAAAATGAATGACAACAAATGAGGGTAAATGTAAAGGGAGAAGGTATGACTAGTTAACGATGACACATAAGTACGAACGAAAGGAGAATAATTAAAATAACAATGAAATGAAAGAGAATAAGTAAGAGAGAAATAATAAAAAATAACAAAATTAGTAATTGCTTAATAAATGTAGAAGCGTCTTAGTTGCTATTAAGTTGTACGCCATGTTTGATGTTGAAATGTTGCATGTGTTTCCAAACGATTGATTTTGTTTAGTAATTTTAATTTGCAGATATTGATGTTACAACATCTGGTCTTCCCAAATTGCCACCCATTTAGTTCTTGCCAAGCTCAACGTTGGTTAACTTCGGTGTTCTTACAGGAACCCGTGTGTTAATGTGATCATAGCCATATGAAGACATAAGTGCAGAAATTAATAAAAAGATTTAAAGACAAGTGCAGAAGACAAAATTTAAAAAGACGGAAAAATGAAAACTATCGGAAGAAAGAAAAATATAAGTAGGAAGAAAACGAAAAAACAATAACATGGGATGATAGAAGTATCAGCTTCATCATCGCTGCCGTATCTAAAATTAGAAATTGTGAAACAGTAATAATCCAAATTAATACCTGATTATATTTTAGCCGGATTTTAAAAAATATATAATTTGTGTGTAACAATAATAAGAATCTAATTTTAAAAAAATGTATACTATTGTGATTTTTAAAAAAAGTTTTCAAAATATTTTCTAATAAATAATCAATTTTTTTTCAATAATTGGTATTTGTTTTTTTATTTTGTATATATTTTGTAAATAGTTCGGTTATGTATTATTAACAAACTATTATATTTGTAACAATAATAAGAATTTAATTTTAAAAAATGTTTACTATTGTAATTTTTTTTTAATTTTGATAATATTTTTTAACAAATAATCCAATATTTTTTTTAATAATTGGTATGTGTTTTTTTATTTTGTATATATTTTGTAACTAGTTCGGTTATGTATTATTAAACAAACTATTATATTTGTAACAATAATAAGAATTTAATTTTAAAAAATGTTTACTATTGTAATTTTTTTTTAAATTTTGATAATATTTTTTAACAAATAATCCAATATTTTTTTAAATAATTGGTATGTGTTTTTTTATTTTGTATATATTTTGTAAATTGTTAAATGATCTATTATTAACAAACTATTACATTACGAAGTAACACACAATTATTAACATATAATTAATTCAAATAAATGATCATAATAAAAATTCCGCCAAAAACGATGTGGCCTAAAATAATTGGAAACCTTTTTTGATAAATACTGTTTTGCAATTTCCGATTTAAATTACGGCGGCCATGATGAATTGGGTACTTTCTAGTTATCCAACAATGATAAACACTATATACAAATATGTAATTTGTATTATTTAGATAATTCAGACTACGCTTCTCATCTTGGATTCTAGCAACGTGTCGGCATTTGAATACGCGGCACAACAAATAAAGTTAAGTAATAATCCGTTCTTAGTGACAGTCTTCTAGGAGTTGTAGGTTCGATCCTCACTTGAGGCGATATAAACTAATAATAATAGTAAAATTTTCCGGTCATGATTGACAGAAGTAGAACAAACTACCACCGTGGATTAAAGAAACAGTTAAGTTCATAATTCCCTAGTTTTACGTAAAGATTAAATAAAACGCAATTAAAGATATTTGGGGGGTTACATCGGCCGAAACGTTGTGAGAATAACCTTCAGGATAAGGACAGTAGTTTGAATAATCCAACTGATACAAATTATCAATCTTCATCTAAAAAAAAAATCCGGATACTTGTACAGAAATGGTCGGGTATTTTTAAGAATAGCCCAACAACGAAAACGCTGAAAAAACAAATATACAACAAATAAAAGTTACCGTAGCCGATAAAACTGAATTTCCAAGTTAACTGTGACAGTTATTAATGATTATAATGCGTTAAAAGTGCTATTTTCTATAAGTTAATAGTTTTAGCGTAAGTGAAGTGGAAAAAAAAACAGTAATGGCTGCTTCGATAGAAAACACCGAATCCAGAACGAGACTTCCGCCTCGTTCTGAATTCGGTTGGTTTTTTACTGGGACTCATAGTCAAAGCGCAATTTTTGCATTTTTTAGCCAAGCAGAAGAACAAAACAAAACTACATTTTAAGCAAAAGGAATAAAATAATTTTCTTTTTATTTACATGTCAGTGTGCTTTTATTTACATATTATTTTCATTCGCCAAACCGTAATGTTTTTTTTCCTGTTTCTTTAAAAAATTCCTAACCCTAACTCGAACCCTAACCCTAAACCCAGCCCTAACCCTTACCTAAACCCAGCCCTAACCCTAACCCTAACCCAGCCCTAACCCTAACCTAAACCCTAACCCTAACCTAAACCCAGCCCTAACCCTAACCTAAACCCAGCCCTAACCCTAACCCAGCCCTAACCCTACCCCCCAATGACGTAACGACATGCGCGCTCATTCGGTGATCAAAATGATCGTTAAAAATGTTCGTTTCATAAAATTAAATTTCAAAAATGCCCCCCCCCCCCAAAAAAAAAAACAAAAAAAAAACGCCGCTTTGATTATGAGTCCCGGTCAAAAAAAAAACACACACGTGACACCGATAGCAAAAACTAATGACGCCATTTTGTTTTTTAAATAAATGACATGAAACATTATTTTTTTCATGTCTAATAAAAACCCATTTACCATACGTAAACATACAAACAAACTGAATAGAAAACTAGGAAAATCTCCGGTCTCGACGTACGTTGCATTTATTTGTTGCATATTCATTTTTTTGACTACGTTCTACAACTTTTTTTCAACCCGACTCGCGAGTTGTAGGGCTATTATTAAAGATTCCCAAATGGTCTTCCGTAAAATGTCAGTTCTTACAAAATATGTTCTGCGTATTGACAGATACTCCCGAGTCGATCCCGAAAATGGCTGAAGCAGTCTTCGATTTAAAAGCCACTTTCTTTTGTTTTCGTTAGCAAGTTTGTTTTACCTTTTCGGGGGGCTAAATTCGTTTTAAACACTTACCCTTACATAACCCTTCGCATGCTGAATATTGTCTACCTTTTGCATATTTTCGGGGCTTTTTAATGGTGAAATGTTTCGGTCATTTCCAAGACTGACCACGGATTCTCTGTCAATAATCTGAACTGACTCTATAAGAACTGAACTCCTCAAAATGTCCAGCACTTACAAATATCAAATTCGGAGACATAAGCAAAAAAAAGAATAAAGGTGTGCATATAAACGGGAAATATTGATAACAGAGGAAAGGAAAAGGGGAAAAAGGAAGCATATTGAAATCAATTAACGAATGAAGGCAGGACCAAAGCAGAAAATCGATCAAAAAATAAATATAAATGGCTTTGTAATAAATTAACATATATATGAATAACTAAAAATAAAATACAACACTAATACAATAATGCCGATTATAAAAAGTAAAACTATGGGTTGAACTTGAATAGTTCGAATGCAAATCGCGGTACATCCAACTTGTTCAAATTGACACATAACACAATATAAGGATAAGGAAAGAAAATAACAAAATATCATGGCCTAATGTATGATATGAAAAGAAACTGGAACCTCAAACTGATCTCCATCATTCCAGTTATCATAGGAGCCACTGGACCCATGAAGAAGAACTGTAAAAAGTATTTGATAAGTATACCTGGTGAACCAAGTGCAAGAGAAATCCACACAACTGCACTCAAGGGAACAGCTAGACTCCTGAAAAGGGCTCTCGGTTGGAGACTGTAGATAGCGGGTTATCGTATGACATTTAGAATAATGCCCTGTTTCCAGCAAATGAAAAAAAAATGAAAATAAATTAAATCCAGACATTCACGAAAAGCGTTTGTAATTAAAAACAAAAGGAAATAATGTCGGTATTATATAATGTAAAGCATAAGAGAGCGAACATAAATAAAGAAAGAAAAAGGTAAGAAAATGTAAATAGGAAAGAGGAAAGGTAAATGTTTAAAGAAAATAATAAGAAAAAGGAAAGCTAAAGATAGAATAATTAAGTCACAACCTAGGAAAGAAAAGACACAAATCATGAATGATAGATGAATGAAAAAGTAAAAAAAAGAATACACCTAGCAAAAAGTATACAAATGTATATTTGCGATCCAGAAGGTTAAAGTACTTACAACTTTAATCCTGAGTAGAGACAAATAATCCTTAGACCGCCCGGTAATTGGCTGAAACAGTTTACGATTTGAAAGCCACGTTCGTTTTTTTTGTTTTTTTTTAAACATTGTTATTTTTTTAGGGGCTAAATTTTTTAAAATCCCATACTAATTCTAACCCTAATCTAATCTAATCTAATATATGTATGCCTAGTGTCGTCTGCCTTTGCACTTATTTTTCTCGGCTTTTACATGCTAACATCTTTCGGTCATTTCTGGGATCGATTAGCGATTTTTATTCTTTACTAGGGACTGACTACATAAGTACTTAAATCCTTTGGGTACTCATTCAATACAAGTAGCCACAAAAGAAATAAGATTAAAGAAAGAAAAACGAAAGAATATGAAATCAGAAACATTATAGAAAAACATTTAATGATAATGACTTATGGAATGATTTGATATAAAACATACAAGAAAAATATCAATGCAAAATTATTAAAATGTACTCATCCACTGACATGTGTTTCAGCGTTGCTCAACTTGGCGAGATTTAAAATGAGGACCCCAGACACAATACAACTGAGACAATCACCGCTTGTGCTGGTATATATTGCTTTTTAATATTTTTTTTCTGGTACTTTTTAAACGAATTGAATTATTTATACAGAAGAAGCTTTTTACAATAATGCTGATTGTCCCTTCATCAATGTGATGCCTTCACATGAGAAGCGACATATATATCTTAATAAGTGTTTTAAGGTTCATATTTTTTTAAAAAGCATCTATTGTTAAATTTAAGAAGGAATAGGTAAAATAAATACCTTTTGAAGCATAAAGATGCGATATCAATTTGTTTTTTATAAAAAAGAAAAATAATAAATCGAAACCGATTTTTTTTTTTTTTATTATAAACTAGCATTTTTTTTTGTTAGTTTAAAGTGATAAAGATATTTCGCCAAAATCTTGCCATCATCGGTGTGTAATATATCCTGATGTCGCCGGATTTGTATTTTTTTCCTACCGGCTTTTGTTGTTACAGCCGGGCCAAATGGGTTAGCTGTTGTTTCGCACTATCAAATATGAGAACGTGAATGCAGCACGTGATTTGTATAAGTGTTCATATTTTTTTTTATCTTAATAATTTAATTGACCACAGACGCGTGTTTTGTCGTATACGACTCATCAGCATGACTGAACCTGGCGAAGTTCAAAACCTGCACCCCAGAGTTTAAATGTTTAATCATAATATTATGGCTCCACTTACATGGAATAATCCAGCCGTTTTTTCGTTTCATTCTTGTTTCGCTTATTTTTATTATACCGTATTTTTATTTGAAATTTATTTTAAAAAGTTTTATTTTATTATCACGGTGTCGTTTTGTCATGAAGATATTAATTGTACAAGATTATGATGCTATGACTAATTATGTTGAGATATATTTTGTTTAATCTATATTTGTAAAATTATTGGATGTACGCAGTGGCGTAGCTAGACATTTTGCCGCCCGGGGCGGTAGTAAAATTTGCCGCCCCCCCCCCCCCGGCATTTGGGTGCCCGGAAAATTCGTCCATGGATAATTCGCCCATGGATAATTCGTCCATGGAAAATTTTTTGCTAGGTAGGAAAACTGGTCCATTATTATTAAGTTAACATTATTCTTAATTTTCATACCTTGCGAAAATTAGTTCTACGGTATCTAATTTTCCTAAATTCAATTAAATTAAAATTAAAATATGAAAACTGATTTTTAATATTTTTTATTCATTTGAGATTTTATCTGTTTTCCTTTTGTTTTAAGTAGATGGTGGGGGTTGCCCGGGGTGATTTTGTCCGATCCCCTAGCTTACAATTGTAAAGTTTACAAGGAGTTATAAAAAGTATGCTACAAAAACAAACGTTTGGACAGTAATAAAATTAATGAATTCAAACTTTCGCATCTAATGTTATTTCCTCTTTGATGTCGGTGTATATACACCCAAATATCCAACTTTCTTTTCGCACCTATTCGATAAAAATTTATATGAAAGTTCCCCTTTAAGTATGAAATCTTTCTGAGGTCATTTTGTTTTTTTGGTGCTTGGCCGAAGCCTAGGCTTGGCCCTATCCTGTTAGGTCAGCCGGTCACTGAGTATATCTCCAGAAATAATTAATGCTTGCATTTTTTAAACTTAGTGATTGAAATGAATTAAAGCAATTTATTCTCAATTAATAGAAATTTTGTTCAAGAATTAAAACCAGCCATATATATATATATATATATATATATATATATATATATATATATATATATATATATATATATATACATATATATGTATGTATATATGCGTATTTATATATGTGTATGTGTGTGTATATATGTATATATGTATATATGCACGTATGTATGTATATATGTATATGTACGTATAAATATATGTGTATATGCACATATATATGTATATATGCACATATATAGTTATAAAATAAATACGTATTTATTATAATGCTCCCATAATGTTGAGCATAATGAGAGCCGAAAATGGCAAACGGCCGTAAGCGAATATAGCAATGGTCTTGTTTAAAATTAGATCTTGTGTACAATTAGAGCTGAGGTCGGTTTGGCAACGACTGCCGATTGTTCCCATTTACTTGCCTCTCCACGAGGGCAGAGTTAGACACAAGGCCGGTTTTTAATGTGGGGAAAATCCAGCTCCACAAAAAGGGGCACTCTGGATAGGAACAAAAATAAAAATTCTCAGTCATGAACGATTTCCCCATACTGACCGACGACAGAAAAGGAGAAGTGTATCATTAGAACAGATACTACACTGTGATATCAGCCCAAAGGCTGCTAATTGTTGTTAAAATATTTCTCCCTCGCTCTCTCAGATGATCGGATTTCGTTCCTAGCTGGAAGTAGTTGCTAAAGTCTAGCCGCACCGATGAGCTGTAAACAGCGAAACAGTCCTGTGTGTGAATGACTATTATACACACACACATATATATATATGTAATTTAATTTAATTATGTTTTTACGTGCATAACATTCCAACCTACTTTTTCCCCTTCAATCTTGAACCGCAGCCATCTGGTCAAACACCCCCCTCCCCCCTCTTCCTCACCTCCCTCTCTGCCATCCACTTTACCCCTGCTCATCCCCACCTCTTTCTCTTACCACCAGCCACAGTAGTCCTGGCTCACCCCATCCTTCCATTTTTTCCCCACTCATTCTTTTCTACATTCATTTCTATTTTCTCCAACAAATACGGACGTCCACCCAGCAGTTGGCCACTATTTCATTCTATTTTTCCCAATATGTCTACCCTACATGTATCTGTGCTTGCATGACATTTTTTCTCTATTTTATCATCCTGATGAAGTCTTATAAATAAAGACGAAACGTTGATGTACACATAAAAAACATCCATTTTTTGGTTTTCCTTTTTCCTTTTCCCATATATATATATATATATATATATATATATATATATATATATATATATATATATATATATATATGTGTGTGTGTGTGTGTGTGTGTAAATTAGTAAGGCTACCAACATTTGTAAAATGTTTTTTTTTCAACATTTATTTATTATTTTATTATTTTATGATAAAATAACAAAATAATCGATAAATGTTGAAACAAATATTTTTACAAATGTTGGTAGCCTTACTTTATTTTACATATATACTTTTCTCTCGTTGGAACTGCACTAATACTGCACTACCCTCTTATATATATATATATATATATATATATATATATATATATTATAATGTAGTTAAATACGGTTGAATTTGCATAAAGTGAAATATTAAATAAAGAAGACGGATAAGAAAGGAATGTAAACATTTAATAACAGAAAAACAGAAAAAACATTTACATAAAACAAAATTAAAAGAAACATTTTTTGAATTCTTTAACTTCGTAAAACTTATTTGAACTGCGGTCATTTTTCCATTTAAAGGCATGCGCATACATATCCATTACTTACCCATATTAAACACGCCCAACTAAAAATTCAACCCCAAATAATTTTAAATCCCTTAAACCTATTTTAATAAAGAAAGAGCGATCGAATATAAACACCAAAACTCCACAAACATTCATTAAAAAAAGAGACAAAAAAGCGAAATCCTTTCAGATATTCTTTTGAGTCTTATTCGGCTTCGTCTTTCGTTTCACGTGTATCCCGTTCCCTCTTTCTTCGTTTTCATTTATTTTTGTTTTCACTTCTGGTTTTAAATCTACCCTTCCTTTTTCTCAACGCCAGCGGTCATGGTCTGCGAGGGAGAACGTGATTCTTTTGCAAGTAACATCACACAGAGGTGCGAATTTCTCGATTTTTTTTCTTCCCCGGCGTTCTTCGTGATGCCCCCCGACATTGATTGCTTCATATGGTCCGAAGCGATAATCTATCACCGGTTCTATCATCGCCGCCATTGTTTGACGAGTGGATCCAGATAAATCTAGCATGAAATTAAGTTGAAGGAAAAAATACGACAAACAACAAAAGTCATGAGATTTCTAAAGTTAGCAATGGATACTATAAATGCACCGGATAAGGTTCGTTTGTTTAGTAAATGTATATATATCTATGAAACGGAGTGCAGCTTAGTTTGAATATAAAAGGTTCGTATGAATAAAATATATACATCGATTTCAGTTTTGTAGTTTCATATCTATCTATCTATCTATCTATCGATCGACCGATCGATATATAAATCTATCCATCTGCTGGAGTATGTTTCATGATAGAGAATGTTTTGTAAATATCGATCTATCTCTGTCAAAGCATGTTACTTCCAATCTGCTTTTATCTATCTATCTATCTATCTATCTATCTATCTATCTATCTATCTATCTATCTATCTTTTTCTCTCTCATCATATATATATATATATATATATATATATATATATATATATATATATATATATATATAGCATGTTACTTCCAATCTGCTTTTATCTATCTATCTATCTATCAATCTATCTATCTATCTATCTATCTATCTATCTATCTATCTATCTATCTATCTATCTATCTATTTATCTATCTATCTATGTATCTATCTATTTATCCTTATCTCTTTTTTCACATATATATATATATATATATATATATATATATATATATATATATATATATATATATTTATTTTTTTACAAAAAAAATCTTTTTTTTTCAAAAAATACTATTACGAAACAATGGTTTAAAAAGTATGTCTACACACCCCTTCTAATTCAAACTGGCGTAACCGCGCTTACAGACATTACGTGATTTTCTGCCCCAAAAGTCCATTACCATCGGACGATGAAAATAAAAAAAAAAAGAAAAAAAGTAAAAAAAAGAAACAAAAGCACCGCTTGGACAAGGTGAATGTTATTTCTCTAAAGCTCAGATTAAAATAAATGTTATTTATTTTAACATTACAAATTGTTATGTTTTTTTATAAAATATAATATATATATATATATATATATATATATATATATATATATATATATATAATTCATGACATTCGCTACACATATCGAACATTATTTATTTTTGTCTAATCAATATTTTTTTTCCAAAATCACTTATACTACTTCATATTACGCCTATGAAACCTGATTTCTTTATAGAATTTGTTTTCTAAATATCCTCAATGCCACGGACGAGTATATATATATATATATATATATATATATATATATATATATATATATATATATATATGTGTGTGTAATTACAAATATTTGTTGCTATCTACATACATATACGTTTAATCATTTACAGGAATCGTCAGTGTAAAGACGAATTATTCACACCGGTCGCCAGACTCGAACCCCGGCACACGAGTTGTATTTAAAACGTTGTCAACAATTCAGGAAATAAGCGAGAGATTAATTCTTTTCAAAGGCAGCTGTCGTAAAGTGTTCGAATTTTGAAATTAACATTGTATTTGAGCCACGATTACAGCTGTGTTAATACTACTCGCGACAAAGCCCACCGCAGTTTGGGGCGACACATTCTTGATTAAGAATATTTGTTTTTATCTACATATGTATACATTATGTCTTTTAGTGGGAATCTTCAGTGTAGAAAGAATCCTCCAGCAGATGGATAGATTAAGATTCAGTCGCCGGACTCGAACCATGGAACCCAAGTAATATCTCATACTCAAATTCCAACGTAATTGGTCACACGGCCGTTCTCAACAACTCGGTAAGTCAGCGAAATATTAATACTATTTGAAGGCAGATGTCGTAAAGAGTTGTCTACTGTATATGTAATAGTCTTAAAAGCATTTAAATAGACTAAAGAATAAAGTTGGGAGAATATTATTAATTGATCACTAATGAATATTGTTTAAATTTCGTAGTTAATATACCCCCTAATTAAGCAATACCCCCTTTATTATGTGTTTTTTTTTAATTAACATGTCAAGAGTTTTTCTGGAATAAAAATCATATAATGTATTTTCGTCACTATTGTAAAAAAAATATTAGGCATTCAGTTATGTATACTTTTATATCTTGATGTAATTGTTCATAAGTTCATAAAACACTTGTGCACAAGTGTAATCTTTTACCCGCCATGGGAGGGATGTTCTTGTATATATATATATATATATATATATATATATATATATATATATATATACATATATATACATATATATATACATACACATATATATACATATATATATATGCATACATACATATATATATATACATATACATATATATAATATATATATATATATATATATATTATATATACATACAAATATATATATGCACACACACACACATATATATATATATACAACACACACACACATATATATATATATATATATATATATATATATATATGATAAAAAATGGAAGTAATATTCCAACGTAGTGGAAAATAAGTTCAAGTTTTGTTCTGATAAAAAAAAGTTTGCTCATTAAAGGAGATAAATTATAAAAACGATTACGTTGTTTAATTGTGTTAGAGTTTATAATGAGTGATCATTCAAAAAGTATTTGCCGAGATTTATTGACAGTGAATTTAACAATTCTAGGCTGTCCAATATTAAAAAATGATCGTATTGTAATGCATAGGTGATAAATGCGTTCAACTAATTAGTATTATTGATATCTCTTGTATGTTTACCAAGCCCAATCTTTCAGTTCCCGTTTAGTCTACATATA
>OY744546.1:44957392-44989892 GCA_963556195.1 Sepiola atlantica
AATATTACGAAATACCACGGTCTTATGTACGACATAAAATGAAACTGGAATCTTAGGAGAATCTCTATCATACCAGTAATTATAGGAGCAACAGGACTAATGAAAAAGAATTTCAAAAGCTATCTGGCGAGTATACCCGGTGAACCGAGTGCAAGAGGAATACAAAGAACTGCACTTAAAGGGACGGTTAGAATCGTAAAACAATATCATGGCTGAAGTGTCTGAAATAGCCGGTGAATGTCTGGCATTCGGTAGAATGCCTTATTTCCAACTAATACATAAAGATAAGAAAAAAAAATGTAATATATATATATATATATATATATATATATATATATATATATATATAATATGTTTTCCTTTTTCATTTTCCCATCACGTCGGATTACCTTCATCCTTCTCTTCCCATATATATATATATATATATATATATATATATATATATATATATATATATATATATATATATATATATATATATATATATATATATATAATGTGAAGCGAGAAATTAAAGAGCAAACAAATAACTCTAAATTTAAATAGTTAAAGATCGATATACGAGATATGGTCTTATCATCAGAATAAATTTAACAGAACAATCAGTAAAATTTACTGTAAGTCGCATATTTAAAAATATCAAAACATAAAATATAATAAAAAATAAACAATTTAAAAAGTTTAAAATATTAAAAGAACAACCATTTCATTTCATAAAATATTTACACTCATCAGTTATCTACTTCATATATATATATATATATATATATATATATATATATATATATATATATATATATATATATATATATTGATGTATATATAATATTTTTGTATTTTGATTTTTGATTTTAAACATTTTTAATGGTCTCAATCGCGTGACTTTGTCAATTTTAATTTAAAATTTATTTTATTTCTTCCCATTTCATTCTTTCCAAATATGATCAACCGTTCCGATCAGATTTTAACTATGCCTGATGAGATTTCAGTTTATAACAGCTTTGGATCGACAACATAGACATGGCAGTGTCGCAGATTTTTTACATGTTTGTGCAAATATAAATAATCCTATATATATAGCCTTTCTGATACACTTCGAATTGTGTCAAATGAAAAAAAATATTCAGTATTAAAAATAATTCAATAGAACTATTAATACATAATTTTAGATCAAATTGATATTCTTACATGATTTAATAACATATTCAATTTTTTCTGGGAAATTCGACAGTATTAACCGGTATTCTAAGCTGTTATGTTTTACTCCTCATTCAGAAGGGCGTCAAATCCAAAGTATTCAACGAAATCAGCACGAATGTTCACCGATGAATGTCAGGGAGAAATCTTCAATATATATATATATATATATATATATATATATATATATATATATATATATACATAGATAGATAGATTGATAGATAGCATAATATGAAATAAAATAATGAAATAAGGTGCGAATCAAATTTTATTAGAATTCAATTTTTAGGCAAAGTACCTTTATTTTTGAAAACTCATGAGTTAAACACTTTAAGGTACTTTGCCTGAAAATTGAATTCTTATAACATTTGATTCGCACCTTATTACTAATTCTCCAATATATAACATTTAAATATAGAACACATCCCTCATAACTAAAATGACCGAAGCGACTAAGCTTAAACCTAGCCTATAATGAAATGGTTAGAGGGCCAGATCATGAGAGCATCAGCAGAAATTTTTTTCATTTTACTTTTCATCTGTACTAATTAGTGAAGAAATGGTAACTAGTAAATAAGGTATTTTTTTGGAGGAGTAAGAACTAATAATGCAATAATCATTTAAAATATAATGCCAAATAAATGTTTAATATGAAATAAATAAATACATAATAATAAAAATTAAATTAAAAAATAAAATAAAATAAAATAAATAAATAAAATAAATATATATATATATACATATGTGTGTGTATGTACACATATATATATATATGTGTATGTGTGTGCATATGTATGTGTATATGTATAGATATGTATACATATATGTGTGTGTATGTATGTGTATATGTGTGTAGAGGGTTCGGATGCGGAACGCGATAAATCCAATTCGTTTTAATTGAGACCTTAAACAATAAAAAGACGAATATATGAAATCTAGATTTCGAATGAAAGCTAATTTTAATCGAAATCGAAATAAACTATTTGGTATCATATTATGTAACACCTACTTTTGTGGTGTCGCTGAGTGTTGAAATGCAACCCTTTTTGTAGGGACAGTTTCGTAATTTTGGAAATGCCGTTTTGTCGCGTTTTGCGTTCGAATCGCTTTGTATATGTATGTAAATAAACCTATTCATAAATAAAAGAATGCACACAACCATAATTAACTATAGGCATATTTTAAAGTGGGACCTGATATTGACATTGATGCTTGTCGGTATTAGCCTGATAATACGAGTTAAATATAAAACGCAATCGCAATTAACTTTAACTATAAATGCCCTTAAAAGTACTTTTGAATCCTCATAATATTTTATAATGAGGTATTTAAACATCATTTAAATATTTTTTAAATGAATAAATACAATAAAATAAATAAATATTTGATAGCATTCTTCGATATGTTGACTCATGTCTAGGTAACTATAAACTATTTTCATTGTAAGGAACCACTCCCCTCTCAGTTTCACATTTAATAGAAACTTACTACTTAAATGAGTAATTCTGGTTAATTAATCTTATCTTAGTATTTATTTAAACAGTTTATAAATAAATACTAAACATCTTCTCCAAAACACCGAAGTATAACAATCTTAATAGTTGTTTGAATAGTTGCCTGAGTTTATGAAACTGGCTCTAAACTGTTGGACTTAAAAGAGACCGGCTCCGTTGTTAACCTCGTATTCAAATGACCTAAATAGACATCTGAAGACTAATTGATGTAACTTTAGACAGTAAAAAATTACCCTCAAGTGAGTTAGAATTTTATCAATAAATTATAGAACTTTTTACTATTTTAATAAATATTACTGAGTTAAAATTTATAAATGCCCACACAACTTTTACGATGTACTAGCTCTGAACGTAAAATTCAAAATGGCGTATTAGTGGGTTCCCCCACCTGTGAGTTTGCTCTTTTCTTTATGTTTTGTTTGTTTTCACCCAAAAAATGAATCACTGTATAGTGTAGGTTTTTTGAAAGCACTTTAATCCAATAACTTTTTACTCTTTGTGAATTTTTCTCATGATTTTGTAGTGTTGCAGAGAAGATATTGACATAAAAATGGTGTTTGGCACAAGACAAATGAAGCGGACCGTAAAAAATATATCTCCTAGAAATGTCATGTGTTTTGGTAATGTGAAAAAATACAAATCAAAAATAATAAAATAAAAACATGGTTATTGTAATATAATATGAACCTGACTTATATATACTAGCAAATACACGCTCCCTCCGGTCGCATGTTTTTGCTAGGTCGCCGCGTCAGAAATGAACGCTCACCCGTAAACCGATGGAGACCCAGTCATATTTCTTAAAAAGGAATGAATTATGTAAATGGCCAAACCCGTCTAGTGGCTGAGCGAGTTTTTGAACCAGTATATAAGGAAGTTGAAAAGTATTAGTTTAAATAAGATTCTGGACACGTTTTCTGTTCTAATCGCAGTCTCGTCTTGAAATGTATTTCTACTGTATTTATATGTTTACGGCGGTTTTTGTAGTACTATATATAGAAGCTGGCAAACTAAGTAAATAGTAATAATACTCTGATGGAGTTTCGGCTTCAGACATACATACAGACATACAGACAGACAGATACATAATCTCCATTATATATATATATAGGCACATACTTTGTATGTGTTTATAAAGAACGGTATATAAAAATGTGTCTTATTAAGAGGGATTTTGGCGCTGTCAACTTTTAAATGAGTAAAATAAACAAATATTTTTAGAAATTAATCATTTTCTAGCAATTATATATGTTGATAATTATTTCCGAACTTCCAAAGACGTTTGGCTATTTGGTAAGAAATTTACAATATGTAAGTTGTTTGCTATAGCTTTCTTTATTTCTTTTTATTGTTCTAGATATGTTTAGAATAAGTGGTAAAATATTCAGATAATCTGTTTTGGAGGAGACTTGATGTAATTATGTCCTATCCACGTTTAGAATTCATCACACAAGTAAAGACCGCACAGTTTAAAATTAGTATGGTCCATTGTAAGCATTTAGATTTGATAAAAATTACTTTGAAATTAATTTACTTAGTGTCATCTTTTTTTAATTGGATGTAAATTGCTTAAAATATGTTACATTTTGTGATATCTGAATATTTGCTAATAATGTTAGTATCGCTTTTTATAACTTCTATGTTGTATTTTGTTTAATTCCGAATGTCATGGCTTATAAAAGTTTGGTCTGATAAATAACAGGCTCGATATATGGTAGAAGATGTAAGGCCAATATTAGCCGTCTTTATCCATAAGCATATAATGAGGGAAGTGGCGGTGGTTTAATGGTTAACGACGCGAACTGATGGTCTAGGCGTGTCAAGTTCAAATCCAATTCATTCCACAGAAACAGTTTCACTTAGGGTGTTAGCAACCTTTCCGTTGTTTTTCCCGTAAAGACACGATTTCTTTCTAGAAATAATTCGGACTAGAAATATATTTGGGGAAAACCAATGCAACCAATTGAACTGCATGGCTCTTAAGATATGAATGAATGAATGGACGTACGATTATTTCTCGTTTACACGTAAACTACATCACTCATTGAAGAGGTTTGGTAGAAGACAACTTCTATACACATACAACTTTAATGCCGGTTGTTGTCCCGTGCATTCAGAAAAGTTAAATGCGACGTTTTACTGTATTTTATTTTTTAGATAACATGACATTTAGATGAATTAACAATTAAGAATACAAATGGAAATATGTGGTGTACGGCTTAAAACACGATCACACATTGTATCCCGGGAAGGGGTTTGTAAAACTAAACGTTTACCTAAAAGTGTTTACATAAATGTAACAACATTTAACTTACTGAACTTGCAGCACCTCAATGTGAATGACACTCGATAAACACTACTAGCAAAAAAATTCTACTCTTTCACTATAGAGGTCCCCAGATGTTCGGAATATTTCTACTCTAATAACTTTTTACCTCGAACCTCTTGTCTTTGGAATTTTAACGACATGCCCTTTGTTTCCCCGACTATATTAACATGCAGTAATGCTAATGTAATGGTAACAACATTCTTGCTGCAAAGTTTTCTACTTATGATGTCCTGGATGATAATCACAATAGCCCTTACGTTTAAGTTGCAATGTGCTTTGATTGGGATGTATAAACAAAAAGAGAAAAATATAAATACACCCTGTCATACCAATCCATACTGAGTATTGATTTACTCCTCTCCAGGAGTTAGGCACAAGGCCAGTTTTTATCTTACTCCCACAAGTAAGATGTGACCCAAGGTCGGGTCGGGAAAGTGGGGTTTAAAAATTGCCTGGGCAGCCCGTCGGCATTCCCCGGTAGGGGCGCCTCAGGCAGTAAGCAATAAACTTACTCCTCCCCAAAGAGGGGAGGAGAAGCCTGGGAGGGTGGACCTCCTAGAACTGCACAGGACAGACCCATAGACCGGCGTAAATCAAGCTCCGAAGGCCAAGACAATACCAGTATGGGGTGCAGTATCCATCGGAACAGATACTACACTTTGATCTTAGCCAAAAGGCCAATAACTCTCCATACTGAGTATATCCTTGAGTCCTATTGAAAACAATGTATGCCGTAAAACGTAAATAATACAAATGGGATCATGTTGTTATGGGTTGAGAACAGGAGGACATGCGGTCCCACGTCAAATTATTCGAAACGCCAGGTGTATCTGCTCCATAAAATTAAGTATGTTAATCATATATATATATTTACTTTATGTATGTTTATTTCATCACCCGTTTTGATATAATTAGGCATAATATGTTTCATTACTATTTGGTCAGAATTTACAAATCCGATCCATTTAATTACCGTAATATAAAATAACACTGCTCCTTTTCGCTTTTTGCAGACTTCTATCCATCGATTTTACACGTCTATCACTTAATATCTTCTCTATTGCGAAAGGGCATTGTTACTGTTGTGGACAGTTCTTTCAAAGCAACGCGTCATTGTATCCAAATGAAAAAGAAGTCGAGTTATTTTCCTAACCTAACGGCGGGCGGCTTCTGTCCCGTATACATAATTCTAGTACGGCTCTGTCTTGTGTATGCGATCGATGCAATACATTCTTATCTACAAATACATATCGTACACATAGAGCTTGTTTAATGGTTGGAAACTAAGATTATGTTTAGAGTCTCAACGTTAACCTGCACAAAGCAGCTTAACAAACTAAATATGTTCGAAATCTCATATATTGTGTCGCTGGTTCTAAAAGAAGTTGATCTTACCTACCAATTATTCCTTAACTCTATGTAACATCATGAATAGAATCCTGGCGTAAAAATATGTTAAGTATTATATTGCCTTTTTGCTAAGATCAAAATGTTGTATCTGTTCTGTCTTCAGCTAGGCAACAAACATTACACCTATAATCCCTCCACAGAAAAAAGAGGCAATGTCGGATTGTTGGATAATGTCCCTGTGGGAACGGACGCATCTTGAGATGGGCGTATCTGTTGGAAATCGTTGGTTTGACTTGCGCGATTTAGTGCGGGTAGACCCGTGCAGTCGGGCGCAGAATAGGGCTGTGCTCACGGTTGGAGCTCACAAGTGCTGTCAAAGCGAACGTTGACGAGCACTGGGTCAAGAAGTCAGAAAACATGAGTTAAGAAAATGTTTGCGCATGAGTGTCGCACGTGTGGATCGGTGACGTCACTCATTCTTCGTGAGAAGCTGAGAGGTTTGCAGGTCTGGGTTTTGGAGGCGAGCCTATGGGACGTGATTTAAGATGTTGTCCGCAACAAGATTAGGGGAATTGATTCTCTAAGAAAATATAGGCGAAATATCTCTTTCCCCCCCTCCAGGAATGGTTAAGGACTTAATTGATAAGTAATTACGAAAGTAGTAATTTGCTCTCTCTCTCTCTCTCGACGTTGGTGAATATCTCTAAGCCGATAGATAACAAACACCTGTAATAAAAAGAATCAAAAGTTTAAAATATTGTTTGTCGATTGAGTCGGTCATGAAGCTTTGTGTTGCAGCGGCGTGGTTCACGGCAGAATGAAAGAAGAAAGAATTCAACCCCTAGATGACGCACCCCTCCACGCGACGAAGAAAAGATTAAGGGTGCGAGAAATTTAAAGCTATGCAAATTATATGATTTATGGTGTTAAAAATGACGAGTGATTAAACGAGAACTGCCATGGCCCGTTCTGGGACGAGTGTACAAAGCGAGAACTGCCGTGGCCCAAGCAGGGGGGGGGGACTCTGCAACAGGATACCATGTGTATTTAGTTGCCATCCATCAATAACAGTTTCATAAACAGAGAATAGTTACCATTAGGAGATAGTTACACACAAAAATATAAGACAGCAAGATAGGTCTGTTTGCGGGCAGACATTAGAAAAAAGGAATTGAGTCAGGGCTGTTAGTCTTGTCTCGTTTCCCGTCTCAGTCACGACTAGAAACAAGCCAGGAAATGCGAAGTCTGTATACACTGGCGTTTCGACAGGACATATTTGTAATTTGCACAAAAAGGAGCTGGGCGGAAATGAGAAAATGTCCACATGCGCAGTGATGTTCAAATCGTCTGTGTATCATTACACGAGTTTCTATATGCCTGTGTTAGCCAACCGAACCACATACCAATGCAAGAGAACACAGGTGACGACTAAAGAAACTATTTTGTCCTGACGAGTAATATAATTGTTTATGTTTATAATTATTATTAAAACCTAATCGTTTAAAACACTGATTTTGTTCAGAATTGTGCATGCGGTATTTTACTGCTAAAAATAAATGGGTCGACTTTATTTGATATTAAGTTTATACAGTAAGTTTTTTTACGTAGCGCGATGCGTTGTAATCCTTGGCGACACGGCGAAATTCTATGTGTCTGATTTTGTGTTTTTTCATGACGAACAAAACAAAAACAAAGAGAGTTTAAATAAAAAAAACTGCCGCAAAATGTTGTAGAGAACAGATAATTGGAAGAAACATAGTAAATGCAATGTTGGCGTAAATCGGATTAGTAGGTCTAAACAAGATATGAAAACAATAAAGTATCCGTTAATTAGAATGTGAGAAATGTCAGCGAATGTGTGTAAATAAACAATGGCCGCATAATTAGCAACGTGAGGTCTTCATCGCTTGTCCTGAATTTGTATCGTGTTCTGTTGTGGTGACATCTCGGGAATTTAAACTTTGACAATGTGGTTCCAGGAAACATTAAAATGCATCTTTTTTATAATCTTTTAATTAGAAACTTTTATTGAAATAAATATTTTAAAATATTCTTTTTCTTTATCTTGATACAAATCGTGTCTTATAAGTAATGGGACAGGTGTTACTGAGAATCTATTTCTATTCCAAACATCAGACTACATTGACTACGCTTTAAACAATAATTCCCCCCGCGAGTCTAATGGAATTTCTAATCGTCCATAACGACGTTTCTGAGCATGCTAGAAAAGTATTACATCATGTACCCTTCATTTGCTTCGTTAGAGACGTATTGGTAGCCTGATACAGTACGAGTTCTCTTGAACATTTTCTGGTGTTTAGAGAAAAGAAAAATGGCAAAGAGAATCAGATCATTTGTAATATTTTTGATTGTTTGGATCCCTGTTCTCATCTTGAATGTTTTTCTAACCACGTTTCGGCCGATCTGAACTCCGAACTTTTTCAGGTCCGTCTCGTCAAAACTCGGGAATCTGAATGTGGAACTCGGGAATCTGTATGAAATTTTGAACGGAACACTTAATTAACCAAAGGCGGTTGCTTGTTCTTGTTCCGCAAATAATCAATCCTCATCTCAGATTTTCTGAAAGAGATTTAAATCAGGGGAATACGGTAGTTGATTTAGTACAGTGATTTTCTTTTCGGATATGTATTTCTAGACACCCAGAACGTTGTGCGCAGCTGTACCGTCATGATTATGTATGACAGTTTCTGAAACTAGTGCAGTTTCTGCTGAAGGCTAAAGTTACGTTTATATAAAGCAAAAATATCATGATAGATAAAAACACATTTCTTTTATGGTTCTAGTGCCTATAGCTCACACAGCACGTTTGTCCCCTAATTTAAGCTTTTATCAAAAAGAAAAATTATAAAATCATCAGTAGATAATTAAAAACAATCATATTGATGGTTTAACAGATTTTACCAGCATAACGGCCAGACAGTGTCCACTCAAAGGCGCTTATCTGGAGCCCATCCTGGAATATTATTTTTTTAAAGCACTTATTTTATTTGAAACAAAACACAATTTCTGTGTCACCTAACTCACAATCAAATATATTTTCCATTTCTTCTGTGCCCCCCTCCCTTTATCCTTTGACCAGACATTTATCATATGCATTTGGCGGTATTTTAGTGACATGCGAAGGTTAGAGATAGTTGGCTCTAAGAAAAGAGGACCTAAAAAATGTAAAATATTTTTGATTCTGGAATCGGCCACCAATAACTTAATTTCTGTGAGAAAAAAAGGGGTTCATGATGGAAGATTAAGACCATAAAGACATCATGTTCGTGTAGATTAGAGATTCACTAATGTGGTTATGACTCATTCAGGGACTTCCAAATTTAATGATTGTCCAGATGTACAAAACCTGGGCTGTCACCAGATGGAAGTCCAGGGCAGTAAATTCTGGTGTAGTATATAAGGCTGGTCATTATCCGATGTGGTCAGTCTCTGGGTGGTTGAATGGGTATGAGTGAGAAGAATAACGGACTTCTGGGAATTTTTGATCAAAAGTACATGTATTCCAAGCTAAGGTGAGTCAGTATGACTTGTCCTCTGGGCGTCACACAAGCAGCTTGCTTTTCTGAGGTCTGAGAGTTGGTTTTTATCTGTGTGCCTCTTCAAGCAAGATGTGCGTTTCTACTTTGGTTTTGATTTTGTAGGGCAAAAATATCTTATTTCCAAACCTGCTGTTCGGATACATGTACCATTGCAGCCTCCAACAAATGCATCCTTGTTACTTGTTTTAAACTATAGTTGTGGTTTTATTTGAAGGGGCGATTCTCCTGTTGTAACATTGACTGGAAGCACGCGCTTGTAACTGAGATCGATATCGGAAACAAACATCTACTTTCGACGGACACAAAGAGCTAACGTACAAATGTGTTGCCAGTGAACAGGATTGACTCTGAAAAAATGCAGCGGATGCTAGAAGCACACATACGAGCTTATATCTAGCGGCCAGAGGACGTGATCAACTCTGCAGAATGCAAACCGCGAGATGCACAGTCTCAGAATTAAGTAAGGACGCCAACAACATGAGGTAACCTCTCAAACAAATAAAACAAAACAGAAAAGAAACAATTGCGACGTCACGACAGATGAACGAGAAGATGGTAGGTAAAAAACAATTCATTTTCTGCTCGTTTAATCAATTAAGCACTGTGTTCTGTTTTGTTATTAAAAGGCTCCGATAAATAGAATTATGAATAGAAATCTAAAGAAAAATAAATAGATAGAACTAAAAAAGGATGGTGAAAAGTAAATCGATTGCTAAGACCTCAGATAAAGAGAGGGTTTCGACCATGATATAGGCTAACTGTGGTACTGTATTTGGTGGTCGGGTATAAATGGAATGATTAAGATGAGATTAAGTTTATTTCTTTTTTAAATTAAAATTTACATTATATTAATGATATTAGATAAGCTCCCAACTTAGAATGACACCCTAAACCTACTCCCTAATTCTAACTTACCTACGTCTACAGTGGCGTCCTGCCTTGTTTGGGGTGAAATATCATTATAAAAAGTGAAGAGTTATGTGGATAAGTGTTTACGAAAGAATAATAAAACAATATAATTTGGAAAAGTGCATATGAGAAAATACAGCATTTATAATCAATTATAAAGAAAACAGTAAGGATGCTGTATTTTAATCGCGTGTGTGGGTATTTTTCTTCGTTTAAAAATAGTTAATAAAATTAAATAATTCATATAATATGAAAAAGGCTTAGCATATGTTGTTGCAACCAGTCTAGAGAAAAATGAAACAGCTGGAATCAGGAATAAGTATCATGCCCCCGCTGTATATATTTTTTAAATAACGGGTGTGCGTGTGAGACTTTTAGCCAAATGGAGTTTACGGAATAATTAATCAAAGTCAGATATTGATGAAATGAAGCTTTCAACATTTATTCAATAATTATATAACACCTAGGTGATAGCAATTGTTCATATAGATAGTTTGAAATGCGGAAGTAAGCTTTGGAAAGAAAGCATTTATTAAGATTTTTTGCTGAGTTTGTAAATGGGAAACAACAACTCGGTGATAGGTCATATAACACTTTAGGACTGAAGATATTGCCTCTACGACGAAGACGAGGGGCACTAACATAAGAAGGTCGATGAGGGATTAAAGGAACTGCATTGTTTCACAGAACTCTTTGTCTGGAGATTCCAGGTAGAACCGACCGACTGGATTTTACTACAGCAATGTTTGAGAATTGATCCATTATGTTTGAATTGGTGTATCACCTTGAGGAGTGCACACAGTTATATTCGAATATGACTTAGACTTAAATAGTCCTATGTTCTTATTATGATATTCTCGTGGACTCATTCTGGAACCAGGACACCACTGTCACCCACACATACCACCAAAGGTAGAGTGAAAGGGTTGTTGATTTGTCAACTAGGCAAAGGCACCATCTAGCTAAAAATTGTCATAAATTATGTATGGAAGAGTTATGAAAATATATAAAAGAAAAGCGTCACTTTGTTTGTTAAGTTCATGTTCTGTGAAGAGTTGATATTATATATGTTGTTGCTCTTTTCATGGAAGCATCAGATTGATGAAGGAAAGAATCATACCCATGTATTCAGGTGAGTTGATTTTCAGCATGAATAGTCACCTTTTTTCAGGTATAGCAAATAAAGTAAACAAATAAATGGTAACTATTATTAATATGTGCTTGACTTTGTAATAGATCTGCGGGCTTCGGTCTCTGAGGATCTCGCTATATTTAGCAATGGCTATGTATAATTATATTATAATATATATATATGTATATATATATATTTATATTTATATATTTATATATATATATATATATTTATATTTATATATCTATATATATATATATTTAGATATATATACACATATATATATATATATATATATATATATATATATATATATATATATATATATATATATATATACATATATATATATATTCATCTCAGGAAATAACTATTCAAGTATATATATATATATATATATATATATATATATATATATATATATATATATATATATATATATATATATATATATATATATATATATCCTTATACAGTGTTAGATAAGCGTTTACATTGAAAAAGTGTATAAACAGAAATAAAATTAACAATAATGACCGGCAGAAAAATAAAAAGAACAGAACAAAGAAATTTGTCTCCAATTTTTTCTTACCATCTTTAAGCAAATCAAAGCTAGTAATTATGATAACATTTACGAACTTTCAGAACTCTTACTTGATGACAACTTGAAACTTTCGGTACGTATTCTTCCAAAGGCAATTTGTATATATTTATATATATATATATATATATATGAATTATAAGATATAATCCGATATATAAAACTAATGGAAGAAAGTTAAGACTCTGCAACGAAATAAACAAAATGAACTTTTTTTATTTATTCTTTTTTGTACTGTAATACATATTACCAAATATATATTATCGTATGTTATCTAATCCAATATAACAGTCTATTTTATAAAGAATAGCTTAATATATTGACCTGCCACTTGTATGAAATGTATAAAAGTTACATATAAGTATATATATATATATATTCATGTATATATATATATATATATATATATTTATATTAATATTAATCTATATATATTCATCCTTTTACTCTTTATCTCTGTGTATATGTATATATATATATATATATATATATATATATATATATATATATATATATATATACGTGTGTGTGTGTGTATGTGTATACATAGATGAGTTATTTATCTACCTCCCACAGCAGTAAGATGTGACACAAGGTCGGGAAAGTTGGATTTGAAAAGCCAGCACCCGAGAAGTTGGTGACTCTGCCCTACAAAAAATGCCTGGGCAGACTCGTCGACATTCCCCGGTAGGAGCGCCCTAGGAAATAAGCAATAAACTTACTCCTCTCCAAAGACGGGAGACAAAGCCTGGGAAGGTAGACCTCCTAGAACTTCACAGGACAGACCCATAGACAGACGCAGATCAAGCCCCGAAAGTCAAGACAATACCAGTCTATGTATGCATAGCTGAAATAACACAACTTTAAACATGCGCATTATGGCAGTGACATTATCATGAACATACAATAATATTTTTTTCGGAAATAAGATTTACATTGCTGTACAAATACATATCTTAACTTATATAAGTATATATATAAATATATATATATATATAATTATGTATATTTATATATATATATATGTATATATATGTCTGTGTATATAATGAAGATAAACTATAGAACATTTTTGTTGTATTCAGATGTATGATGCAAAATATATAGAATATGCCTATATTATTTTCCTCAAGACACACATGGGTTTCGTTTTAGTTCCCCATAATTATGTTTGCATTAAAATATCAGAAAAATAAATTTTA
This sequence comes from Sepiola atlantica, assembly GCA_963556195.1. Classification (NCBI taxonomy): domain Eukaryota; kingdom Metazoa; phylum Mollusca; class Cephalopoda; order Sepiida; family Sepiolidae; genus Sepiola; species Sepiola atlantica. Next base: position 44,971,190 of record OY744546.1, read on the forward strand.
CTAAAATCTTCCCGAATATCGGTGACATAACCCTAACGCTGGTTTCATCGAACGCCACCCACCGACCACCATTACCGTAAAACCCGTTTCTTCAAAAAATGAATTTCATATGCAGAATTGATAGCTTTGTTCTAAAAAGCCAGCCCTGCAATTATCCTCATTAGTGCTTATCTACCATTCTTATATATTTTTCCTTTTTTTAGAAATGAAAGCTCTTCTGTTTTACCTTCGAAAATGATTATGAAATATGTTTTTTTTTCTTGAGTTTGTCAATATCTGCCGATTCATTTACATTTTGTTTTTGCATCACTGAAAGGATTAAAAATGCTTAGGGCTACTCAGATGGAAACTGCGTTTATTCCGAAAGTTCCGGAAACTTTCGGAACACACACACTCAAACACGCATATATCTCTATCTATATAAACTTAGATATGTTTATATATTTATACGTGCATTATTCACTCCTCAACTAATTCATAGATATTTAGGAATTTTTCAACAATGTTGTAAGGTTGAAGGGGTAGTAATGTGGAATATATTTATTTTAATTAACTGTCATGCAAAGGTGACCCACAAAGGGTCGATATCATTCGTATAAATTTACATAGATCCGATTTTTATAATATGTTTACGATAGGTTTAGGACATCAATTCATTAATATAACGCATGTTTAAGTTGTATTGAATATTTAAAGTGAATATAAGTGGCATAATAGTGGCACACCACCCCATTTTAAAGTGTAAATATATGACGTTTGCATTGATCAATAATAAACAATAACAACAACAGATCTATTGTTGTCTTTTGAAAATGAAAGTTTTCTTTCGAAAATTTAAGATTACCTTTTGCCGAACTTTTTATTTACCAGACAGTATTTACTATTCTGGTATTTATCAGTTTTTCGTGAAATTATTAATAAATTGTTTTGAGTTTCACTTTCTTACATGGTTTATTTCTGTTCACTTTTTCCATCTTCCGGCAACTACATCGCATTGCTATAGCATCGGACTACTAATCTGCACTTATATATATATATATATATATATATATATATATATATATATATATATATATATATATATATATATATATTTAGATTTTTCATTTAGAAGATAGTTTATTCAGTAAAGACCGGGATTAGGACAACACCACATTGGACATTGTCAGTTGTTGACATTCTTATTCCAGGTATATAATTCCCCTGATGAACTGCCAAGCAAGAACCTGCTTGAGTAGAGAAACACGTGTAGGGAAAAAAACTCTTTAACTTTGAAGAATCTGATAAATAAATAAACTTTGAAAGGAAAAAAGTATTTTGTTGTGATGCATGTTTGGTTGAACGAAATGTTTGGGTAAACCTTAAAACACACACGCACATATGTATATATATATATATATATATATATATATATATATATATATATATATATATACATATATAGTTATATATTTATATATATATATATATATATATATATATATATATATATATATATATATATATAACACTTAGGTTTAGTATACGGAACGTTTATGTTTTTGTCTTTTAAGGGAAGTGGTGTCTGATCAACTCTGCTGGGAAGCCATGAAATTAAATACTGTCTTGTTTTTAAATTCCCGAAACAGTTTTTCATGGTAAAAAACTGATGATCCCTTAACTAATATAATAACTGAAAAAGTTGAAATTACTTACATGAGTGATTTTCCACTGAACGACTTGGGACTTAAGGGTTTTTTTTAGTTTTTTTTAATAGTTTTAATGGTTGAGAAACTTCCAAGACTATGTATATATATATATATATATATATATATATATATATATATATATATATATATATATATATATATATATATATATATGGGAAGAGAAGAATGAAAGTAATCCGACGTGATGGGAAAATGAAAAAAGGAAAACCAAAAAAATGGATGTTTTTTATGTGTACATCAACGTTTCGTCTTTATTTATAAGACTTCATCAGGATGATAAAATAGAGAAAAAATGTCATGCAAGCACAGATACATGTAGGGTAGACATATTGGGAAAATAGAATGAAATATATATATATATATATATATATATATATATATATATATATGTGTGTGTGTGTATATATATATATATATAGAGAGAGAGAGAGAGAGAGAGAGATAGATAGATAGATAGATAGATAGATAGATAGATAGATAGAAAGATTATCTTGGGAACATAAAATTGGTGATCAAGAAAGTACGAATAAGTAGAGGGTAGTAAGAAGTGAATTTACTGAAATACGAAGGAAACAAAGAACAAAGTATGAAACGATAACAAACAAACATTAGAAATGAAATTAAAGATGAATATCGAATGAAGGTAAGATATAATGAAAACAATAAAAATGAAGAATCAGAGACCGAGGTACCAACGCGAAAATAAATAATATAAACGTCGAGTAGTTAGAAATGCTGGTTTGTCGAAACAGGCATGTGAAGTAAAATGGAAAAAACTGACTAGCAATTGACCGTCGTGTGGGTGACTAGGTTATTATAATCTTTGAAATACAATAGCAGATCCAAGACAGTGCAGATCAGTATCCATCATGTTAGCGACCTGTTTTATGCATTTTCCGCGTCTTTAAGAACATTTCTCCTTCGTTCGGAAGAATCAGTTTTCAAGATTTAAAGTACATAGTAGAAGAAAACGAAACAGAAAAACGGAGAGAAACAAATTAAATGATTAAACAAAGTATTTACTTTAAGACTTTGAAGAATAAGAAATTGATAGAGAAAGATGAGGGGATATTTGGAAAAAGACTATTCTAATGACACATTTAAAAGAGAGTTATTTGACGAAGAAATATTTTAAGAAGAAAACAATAGTGGCAGTAGTAGTGGTAGTAGAATGAGTAGTAGTAGTAGAACAAAATAGAAGAAGACGATAGTGATCAAATATTTGGAAAAAGGACTTAGACTAAGAAATAATTGAAGAAGAAGAAAAGAAAAAAGAAAAAGAAGAAGAAGGCAAAGAAAAAGAAAGAAGGAGAAATAGAAAGAGATAAATACTTTGGTAAAATCGAATCCGTCCCGAATCCGTCCCGAATCCGTTGCCTTTTTCGAGTCATCCGTTTTGATACTCTCATAATATGCCTCATCATTCAACCGAAAATTGGTCCATTTCATCAACTCTTAGCATCGAGAGGCTTTTGGTCTTCATAAGTGGTTATGAATTGGGAAGAAAAAAGAATAAACTTTTAAGAAAAATATTATTAGGAAGGAATTTAAACAAGCACAAAATGTTGATGAAGATTTAGAAAAATAATAATAATAAAAATAATAAGAAGAAGAACAAGAAAAAGAAGAAGAGGAAGAAGAAGAAGAAAAAGTAGAAGAAGAAGAAAAAGAAAAAGAAGAAGAAAAAGAAGAAAAACAACAACAAAAACAACAAGGAGAAGGAGAAGACGAAGAACAATAGTAAAAGTATAAAGAAGGACGAAGATAAGGAAAGATTTTCTAAGAATAAAAAGAAGAAAAAGAGGAACCGCAAAAAGTAAAAAAAAGAATAAACAGATATATGAAGACATAAATAGTTAAGAGACGAGAAGAAAAAAAAGAAAAAGAAATCTCTATTGAAGCATGATGAAGAATGTATTCGGAAACAAAAAAGAAGCAGACAACGCCGGCCTGACCGCACCTCGAAGCCATGCGATGCGTTTAAATGAAGATAGATCGCCTCGAGGGTCAAGCGAAGACGACGAGTATGCTGTTAGCATAAACGAAGGCTTTTTTTTTAAGGAAGAAGAACAAAAAATAATCTCACTGACCCCTTAGTTAGCCACTGTTTGGACAACGACTATTTACCGTACTTTGTCCGCATCTCGCTACTTCGAGGCGTCAATGTCTCTGTCCAGACCAATGTGGTCGGAAAGAATATATTCCCAGAGCTGTGACCCCAGGGCCAATTATTTCGCACTACTTCATTTTTCACACACTAGCGTATTGTATCTTTCTCTCTCTCTCCCTCTCTCTCTCTGCTCTCTCTCTGTCTCTGTCTCTCTCTCTCTCTCTCTCTCTCTCTCTCTCTATGTATATATATATATATATATATATATATATATATATATATATATGTATATGTATATATATGTATATTTATGTATATATATATATATATATATATATATATATATATATATATATATATATATATATATATATATATGTGTGTGGGGGGGGGGGTGCGCGTGCGTTTGTGTTTAGATGCGTCAACGCAACGCATTTCTATAAACAGATACGTCGGTCAATCCGTACATCATACAAAAACGATGCAAACTGAAATAGCATGTTCGTCGCTAAATCGCAACTTTTTTGAGCGTATCTTGCTTCCTATGCGTCAAAGTGTCGGTTGACATGTCACCTTTTAGTTTGAAATTTCATTATGGTTTCTCAGACTTGTTTTTTTTTCTTTTAAATTAAATATATGTTTCGGTTACTTTTGGAATATAATTGTCTTCAATATGTCACGTTTCAATTTGAAATCGAATGTTAAGATTTGTCTACGCATGTCCTTCAGATGTTCCGTACGTAGGTCGATCGGCCAGTCCGGCTGTCATGTTTTAGTTTGAACTAACATGCATAGTTTAAAACGGGCAGATTGAATAAATACATCTTAGATGCGTCTACGCGTGTCTATAACATCCTCTGTTCGTCGGTTAGGCTGGTGTGAAAGAGACTTTCCGTAGCTCTGTTACGCTTACGTATGCAATATGTTTGCTGGGTTTTGTTATACTTCGATTGGAAACAGCCTTTCCGTTACTCTGTCACACTTAAGTCAAATGTAACATTTTGTATCTTAACACAGAAAGATATGTTTTTCTGTAAAACTTAAGATTGTAATAGGTTTTACATTGTTCTATCACACTTACGCCTGAAATAAGTTTTTTTTTTCGTTCTGTTAAAGTTAATAATGAAATAGCATTTCCGTTAGTCCGTCACTGAAATGCTCTTGGCCTTTTGGCCATGATCAAAGTGTAGTATCTGTTCCGTTGTATACCGCACCCCATAGACTGGTATCGTCTTGGCCTTCGGGGCTTGATTCCACCGGTCTATGGGTCTGTCCTGTGCAGTTCTAGGAGGTCCACCCTCCCAGGCTTTGCCTCCCCTCTTTGGGGAGGAGTAAGTTTATTGCTTACTGCCTGAGGCGCCCCTACCAGGGAATGCTGACGGGGCTGTCCAGGCAATTTTTAATTTCCAGAGTGCTCACCTTCTCAAGCGCTGGCTTTTCAATTCCCACTTTCCCGACCCGACTTTGGGTCACATCTAAAAACTGGCCTTGTGCCTAACCTCCTGGAGAGGAGGTAAATAAATACTCCGTCACTGAAATGAGGTTGTTGTTTTTCTGTTACACTTTAGTTTGAAAAATCATTTGCGTTTCTCTGTCACGCATAAGTCTGATATTACCTTGTCTTTGTTGTGTTACACGCAAGAATTAAACCGTATTCCGATTGCTCTGCCACGCTTATGTCTGAAATTACGTTGTTTTTGTCTGTCACACTTACGTTTTAAATAGTATATTATTGGGTCTGTCACGTTAGTCTTTGAAATAAAAAAAATGTCACGGCCTCGCTATCAGAAGATCTGCATACCTGTCGATCTTTCTGTCACGCTAAAGTTGCAAATAGCATTTTCATCGCTAAACTCACAGATCGAAAAGTCGCATCTTTGTGTCTCGGCGTAGCTTTGATATACGGTGAACACCAGCTACGGTCAGCTGACCTTGACCATTTAAAATGATGTTAGTTCCACATTCTTTCGCCGGATACTTTATTGTTATGTTTTTTTCATTCTTTTGGTGCTTTTATTTTTTTTTCTTGGTCGGTGTGATTTATTTAAACTGTCCTTAAATGTGTTTTCGCGATCGGAAGAGAAAAATGTTTTCCACACACAAAGCGCCTGTCCTTCCGTGACCTCATCGAACTCGTGGCCGATCTGGTTTTTCCAAGTGTCCACTTTGGTCCATCGAAGTCCACTAATCAAATTTGTGTCCTGCTCATTCGAAGACAGAGTGTCTTTAGACCTGACATCCTGGCCTGATGTTTTATGCGCGAATAGGATGCGCCTATGATCGTGGAGACAAAATACAACCGTATATATATATATATATATATATATATATATATATATATATATATATATATTCTATAGAATCAAATATGAAACTAAAAGTAAACTTTTAGTAGATATAACCTATAGTGAAATGGTTTAAGCTCAATATACGAGATAGAGCAATTAAAAATAAAGTTTGAAATAAATCTGGACATTCGTACATGTGTATCACTCTTCTTTCATCTATCTTTATATATATATATATATATTATATATAAATATATGGAAAATTAACAAAAACACACTAAAAATATTATTCATCATCAACGTTTCGTCTTTATTTCAAGACTTCCTCAGAATGATTGATCTGAGGAAAATGACACACAATGCACAAAAGGTTTTAAACAATGTTAGTAGGAAGCGATAAGGTAATATATATATATATATATATATATATATATATATATATATATATATATATATATATATATATGAAGAAGAATGGAAAGGAATTATCCTGGATATTGAGCTGTATACTCTTCACAATAGGTTTTACTTTTCCTAAAGGTTCGCTTTTAGTACACCACTTTACTTTATATATATATATATATATATATATATATATATATATATATATATATATATATATATATATATATATATATATAATCGCCTCTCTAAAAAGAATGTACCGACAATAATTCTGGAAACTAAAATCATCTAAAAGGCTCAATATGTGTTTTTTCAGATAGACACTTATACAATATTACATTTGAATATTTACTCCAGTGATCTTGATTATCAAGCTTGAAGAAGTGCTTAATTCCCAAGTAATGATATATTATAACTTTACTTAGGAATTTCAAACAGTTATACAATTATGGAAATATTCTTACTAGCAATTATTACGAATTCCGAAAGCAAGCACAATCAGCCCATGTAATACATGTTCATATACAGCGGTATATAATAATATATTTGGACACATAACTGCGGTGTACTTCTACTTAATTCTTCAGAAGTGTTTCATGATATTCCTGAGTAAGGTTGTACTGTCATTTATTTAAAAATGACTATATGCAGTATAATAAAACATTAAATTTAGAACATATTATTGTTAATAACAATATAAATGAATCTAATTTTTATGAATTTTTGCGATGAGAATTGATAATGTGTATTATTGTGGCGTTTGCAATTACCGATGCGTGCATAAACATTTATACGCCCGTCGGGAATACAAGCTCTAGATGATGTGCCGATAAAACGATTCGGACGCCGATGTTAATTTATAAAAAAAGTAGTTAATTAAAACGAGAAGAAAAGTCAGAGAAACATAATCAAAGTAAGGTGTTATCTGCGTACGCGTGTGAGATAGAGAAATACAGACATATAGGTAAATGGCTAGTTCCTCTCAATAAATCTAATCATAGTGTGCACATCCGCCCAGTATTGAAGATGGCGCCCTGGCCACGACGTTTCTCTTTGAAGGTGAGCCAGAAACTAGATAGAACATCTCCGTCCAGAAGTCAAGTGGTTGTATTGACGTCCGTTCTGGGGTAACCTCTGACTCTTAGGTGGCATTCAAACTTTTCCATTAAAACAAGTGATTTCGTTATCTTACACTATTGTTATCATCTGGGATGTTATTATAAAAAACGTTTCGTAGAGACCAATGACACAACAGATATAAGAGCTACGTAATGATCACTTCTAAGCGACAGTCTTTTAGCGATTGGAAGTTAAATCATCAGTACCGGCGATACTAATAATACCATTACATGTGACTTCTATTCTATGATTGCTAAGGTAGCAGGTGCAAGCAACTTCCTTGGATTAAATAAAGGGTTTCGTTCGACTTTTCGTTCAACTTTCCGTACAGCTTCCCGAGTTCGGCTTGAAGATTTCCGATTTCATAAGGACGTATCTGATGAAAGGTCACGAGTAAAATATGCCGACATGTTGTGAGAATAACATCAAAGATAACAACGTTAGTTCGAATAATCAAAATAAAACAATTTATCTTACTTTATAATAAAATATAATTTCATTTAATGATTACGTGTTTATCTACTTTAGTATTTTATGCCAGTCTATATTAAAACCATCAGGAAGGTTATATATATATATATATATATAGAAAATAAATCATTCAGTGAAGACCGGGATTAGGCCAATAAAAACAAGCTCGAGGATACTCGATTACAGAGTACAGAGCATGTATAGGTGATTATTTGAAGGCTTACCAAAGCATTCCGTTCACGAGCCCAATCAACAGCACAAAATACTTTTTCATTCAAAGATTATTCATTTATCATTTTCAAATTAAAGAGTGTTTTACCTACACGTGTTTCGCTACCAAGCAGGTCCTTGCTTGGCAGATCATCAAGGAAATTAAGTACCTGGAATTAGAATTACAACAACCGGCAATACACAATGCGGTGTTGCTTTAATTGAGGTCACTTAAGAAGGGAAGAAAAAAAAATAAAAGAAAAAAACTGAAACTGAATAATATATAGAATGTCTTAGAAAAATACCTCGTAAGATGTTCACAACATTGTTGCTAAGAGGCGAAATAGCAAAAAATTAGTCCCAAACCAGCAAAAAAAGCAACAAAAAAAATTGTCCTAAATGCACTCAAATGAAACAGCAATAATGAGCGAGAATACACCTTCTCGACGGGCGGCACAACTATGAACAATATTGTGAAATATATATATATATATATATATATATATATATATATATATATATATATATTTGTTTTGTTTTGTTTATTAGCTATGTTCGTATACGTTTCCCCCTTTAATCTGGACTCGTCAGCATAGAGATATAACTATTCACTACTAGTCGCGTGATTCGAAACCCCGGGCGCCGAGTATGTTACAACTCAAATACCGACATCAATACGACCATGACCAGCGCTGAATAGCTAAATAAACAGTGATCATTTTTTAACACATATTCGGCGGCTTGACGTCAACAGCGCGTTAAAGTTAATGAAAGGAACGATGCCTTTATAGCCAGCAAAGTTGGGAGGTGACGGTGGTTAAGTGGATATCGACACGGACTGAAGACCTGGGTGTTCCAAGTTCGAATCCAGTCAGTTCCATAGTACCACTGTCACTTAGGGATGTCAGCAAGCTTCTCGTCGTCTTTCACGTATGTACCCGATGTATTTCCAGAAAGATTTCTAACTAGAAAAACATCGGGGATACTAATGCCAACACCAGTATCATCTGATTCACACAAAAGAAGAAGCCAGCAAAGTAATGCTGTGTTGATACTAAACTTGCACTGCTTAGCTATGGAGTTTTCTAGGAGCTACAAATAATAAATATTTGTTTTGTGTATTATTTATTTATGTACGTATACGTTCCGTCCTTTAATTGGGACTCGTCAGCATAGTGATATAACTATTCACTACTGGTTACGTGACTCGAAACCCCGGGCTCCGAGTATGTCACAGCTCAAATCCCGACATTATTCAATATATATATATATATATATATATATATATATATATATATATACTAAAAGAATACCCGCTCAAGGACGGGTAAGATAAAGTCTCCGAACAGAACAGTTTTGCACTACTTCTATGTTCCCTTATTAACATTAAAAACTAAATGAAATGGATACAAATTAATTGCAAGTCTGATATGTTTACATATTTAAATGGGAGGTGCTGTACATATTATAGTTCTTAAAGACGCTTTAAATCCCCCACAAACTAGAAATTTGAGGAATATTTATAAATTGAAATCTAATACATATTGTTTAAATTTCACAAAAAATCAGAGGTAGCTAGATTTTCACGATGGGTTTCTCCCCAATGTTATCACGTGTGTCGTTTCTTTCTTTGACGAATTGCAGGGACACAAGTCGTGATGAAAATGGAGGTTTTATTGGCATGTTGAAATTAGACATTTACTCAAACTAATAAGAGAGAACTATAACTAAGAGAGAGAGAGAGAGAGAAAGAGAGAGTGAGAGAGAGAGGGTGAGAGAGAAAGAACTAGAAAACACTCACAGAACATCGAATATTATTTCCTGACTCGCCTTCTCCCAAACGCATTGGCGCTTCTAGCGAGCTTTCGCTTCGCACATCCGATCTCTGTCAACACTACTACTAATAATATTAATACTATTAATACTACTACTACTACTGATACTTCTACTACTACTACTACTACTACTACTACTAATAATAATAATAATAATAGCCTGCAGAAGTGCACATGTTACCTTCTAACGGAAATGTTGTAACTTCTTGATTTTCGTAATCCTCCGAGGTCATTCTTCAGCATCAGAACTGTAAATTATTTAGCGAGTTCGTCGTTCATTCTTAGACCGTTTTACTCATCTGTAATTCACCTTAATCATAAAATGTATAGGCAACAACTGCATAACTTGAACTACCCTTCGAAGAAGGAGATTATGCAATGAAAAAACACAAGGCTAAAACACATAGTATAATATGGATACAACGAGAAAGCATACGTTTATTATAATAACTTATGTGAAAACTACTATTGTGTAAGTAATAATCTATTACAAATGGCGATGTTGTGTCTGTGTGTCTGAATTGTTAACTATACTATTACTTCGCCATCTGACGCCAAAAGTATAGAATTACTTCTATATCTGAAACCAGAGCAATTCGGTTTACTATAATAGTTCAGACTAATGTACTATCTATCTATGCTAAATTCAGAGGGCGTAGTATGGTATCTATTTGTTGTCATCAGACATCCTCCCAGGAAATTAATTTTTTATTTGCGGCAGGGGGTTGTATATCATATGTTCGTTCGTGATGATACCATTCTGACAAAGATAATTAACTTCATTTTAGGGGGGGGGGGCTATTGTAGCATATGTTGTGTTGTCACGATACCATCCTCCCAGTATAACCTTCTCCATTTTGCTGGGAGTAATGTTGTGTATGTTCTGTGTCATGAGAAAACCCTATGAGATATTACCTCCTCTTGGATGAAACAATGCAGCTTATAATCATTCGTTATGATGCCAGCATACCAGGCCTTACCGTTTTTTTTTCGGGGACAGTCTGGTATACGTTTCTTTGTCATACATACAAGGAAAATAATGCGACCGGAAAGAACATATTATTCCTAGTAATAAAATGGACAATAATAATGACAATAACATATATATATATAACAAGCCGCGCGTGCGTGGTCCCCCTCTGTATGTGACTCTACATTTTGGGCAAGTTTCAGAAAAATTGAATGGATAGATCAAACGTTATTAGAGAAAAGGGTCATTTTTACCATTTTGGGGGCCTTTGACCCCCTGGCGGCGCGAACCAGATTTTTTCCAAGGTCAGCGATTCTTATTTTCTATTAGGAACAATTGCCTCCACATTTTGGCCAAGTTTTTAAGAAATTGAATGGATGGATGAAAACTTATGGGGCAAAAAATGTCATTTTTTGCCATTTCGGGGCCTTTTGACTCCTTATGGGGCTAACCAGAGGGTTTTATTTTAATCAGAGAATGTCACTTTCTAACCTGACCAAAGTTACAACTTCATGCCAAATGTCAGAGAAATTGCATGGATGGTTACGGAGAAAAATTCGGACGGACGGACGGACGGACATGCATCAAAACATAAGTCCCCCGATTTATAAATCGGGAGACCAATAATAAATATAAGTAGACGATTATGAAGAAGTATTAGAAAGAAGAAGAAGAAGAAGAAGAAGAAGAAGAAGAATCACGAAAAATGAGCCACCAATAACAATAGAATGTACATCCATAGCCAAACGCTGACGCGTATAAAATGACGCTCGGGTTAACAATTCGCTTCAACGCTTACATATATATTTTTTTCATTTGATGTGAAATTCTGCGTCCGATGTTAAAAGGTCAGATTAAAAGTCGAGATTCAGCCTGCTTTTTTTAGAAACCCGACATTGGTGGCTACGTTTTGTGAAGATGCGTAGCGGGAGCACGTGGCGGGGAGCTTAATTTCAGCACAGTTGCATGCTGACCAAGGCACGTTTCATCACAGCCCACCTACCTCAGAATAATGTTTAAACGTATAGCGATTGTTAAAAAGATATATGTACACACACACACATAATATATATATATATATATATATATATATATATATATATATATATATATATATATATATATATATAAATATATGAAAGCGATTCCTTCGGGAAGAATGTTCTATGATGTCACGACTCAGTCCAGTCGGGCGTCATTTTCTTTTCTTTTTATGATGACAGTTAAGTAGATATAAGGACAAGAGGAATGTACAATCAAAGTTTAAACATAGAAAAAATCAAAAAGATATGCATGCCCTATCTCTCTCTCTGTCTCTCTCTCTCTCTCTCTCTATATATATATATATATATATATATATATATATATATATATATATATGATTATTTTTATTTACACAGACATGTATAAAATCTACAACACTGGCATGTCGATGGTATCGATCAACAGCTATTATAACTGAGATCTCATCAGACAGAGTCAGAATCCGATCTTAACCTTAGATCACATTTTTGAATATTTGGTTATTTCAGTGTCGCAGGTTTTGTACATGTCTGTGAAAATAAAAACAATCATATAAAAAAGCTCTATTTGATATTGAGCACTTTTAATAACACCGGTTGAAATTCTTTGGATTAATACCCTGTGGATGTTTTACCTCGATTAATATTATTATTACTATGATTATTTTTATAATATATATATATATATATATATAAGCTAGATCCGCTTTGGCGTTGAACACTGTAGACAGCAATGGGTAGGTGTATCTTAATTTTGATTATCGTATGTATCGATGTTTCGCCGCCTCGTGGTTCTGAGCTTTTTTCCACTGATTCTAGCCAAAATCTACGAACTACATTTGAGGCAATGCGACCATCTACACTCGTCACGTCTACACTGATTAGGATACGAGAGCCTGGAACGACGACGTCTGTAGGTGAAACATACTTTAATGTTTAATATATATATATATATATATATATATATATATATATATATATATATATATATTTGTTATTGTTTATTTATCTATGGACGTATACGTTTCGTCTCTTTTCAATCAAGACTCATCAGCATAGAAGTACGACTATTAACTACCGGTCACACGATTCGAAACTCTGGATTACAAGTATTTTTCAACCCCAATCCAACGTCGCTAACCGATAGGCCAGTTCTGAAACAATGATAATTTTAACACATTTAAAGGCGGCGAGGCGTACAGGCATTCAACTTCTATAAGTGAAGGAATGATGTATATAAAGCAAGTGACGTCACGCTATATATATATATATATATATATATATATATATATATATATATATATATCTGGCTTCTTTGGTCTAAAGAGGAAGTTGACTCTCTGCGAAGATTACAACCGAAATATGTATGCACATATGTAACCAATAATGTTTGTATAAATACAAATGTATACTTAAGAATAGCTCTACTTGTTATTGTGCACTTTTTATAAACACTTGAGTTTCAACGGATTTACATCTATAGAAACTAATACAACACATGTACAATCTCTCTCTCTCTCTCTCTCTATATATATATATATATATATATATATATATATATATATATAGAGAGAGAGAGAGAGAGAGAGAGAGAGAGAGAGAGGGAGGGAGAGAAAGAGAGAGAGAGACTAGTGTGTTTCGTTAGTTTGCTATAACTTGAGAGCAAACTCTTTAATGATAAAAAGCAAACACAGTCGCTTTAAATGATATAAATAGATAAACATTAAAATGTATTCATATAAATAGATAACTCTTAACATTTCTCTAGAAATGTACTTATCTTAAAATAAGTATTGATTTACTCCTCTCCAGGAGTTAGGCACAAGGCAAGTTTTTATCTTACTCCCACAAGTAAGATGTGACCCAAGGTCGTGTCAGGAAAGTAAGGTTTAAAAATTGCCTGGGCAGCCGCGTCGGCATTCCCCGGTAGGGGCGCCTCAGGCAGTAAGCAATAAACTTACTCCTCCCCAAACAGGGGAGGCAAAGCCTGAGACGGTGGATCTCCAAGAACTGCACAGGACAGACCCATAGACCGGCGTAAATAAAGCCCCGAAGGCCAAGACAATACCAGTCTATTGGATGCAGTATCCATCGGAACAGATACTACACTTTTTATTTACCTCCCCAGGAGGTTAGGCACAAGTCCAGGTTTATCTTACTCCCACAAGGTAAGATGTGACCCAAGCTCGGGTCGGGAAAGTGGGACTTGAAAAGCCAGCGCCCGAGAAGGTGAGCACTCTGGCCATTAAACATTGCCTGGGCAGCCCCGTCGGCATTCCCCGATAGGGGCGCCTCAGGCAGTAAGCAATAAACTTACTCCTCCCCAAACGGGGAAGGCAAAGCCTGGGAGGGTGGACCTCATAGAACGGCACAGGACAGTACCTCAGACCGGCGGAATCAAGGCCCGAAGGCCAAGACAATATCGGTCTACAGAGTGAGCATCCATCGGAACAGATACTACACTTTGATCTTGGCCAAAAGGAGAAAGAATAAATCAATCCCTTTTAGCGACCGTGTATGCGTATAGGAGTTGGATTTTTTAACTTACAATTTAGGAACTACCGGCATATTAAAGCACAAATACAGAAGTGTTGTCTACATAAATAAACCGATAAAAAACGAACTATAACATTTTAAAAAAATAAATAAATATAATGTGACATCGATAATGGAGAGAGAGAGAGAGAGAGAGAGAGAGAGAGAGAGAGAGAGAGAGAGAGAGATACCAAGCTCCCAACTCAGGATGATCCCCTAAAATGTCACCCTAATTCTCAGTAGCCCCGTACGTCGGTAGTGGCGACTTGCCTTTGTAGAACCATGTTGCCCCACCCGACGACCATCGACCCCAACGTTGTGATTCAGTGGTCTTCTTCTTTGTCTTCATCGTTTAGCCGAGTCGTCTATCCACTGACGAATCGTCGAGGGCACAGCACTGGTCCACAAGTTTAATAAAAGAAACACAACTCTTGAGAAAGAACACAAACACATATACGTTGTATATAATTTAGTTTGAACTATGAGTGTGTGTGACACCGTCACGGACTGTCGAGACCCCCATTGTCGTTGCTCAAGTCGTCAACTCATCTCATCGTTTTCCTGGTCCGATCCACTCTCTCGGGAGGTTCGATCCTAACTGCTCGACTTCTCTCTGAAACCACAACTCGTCAACTTTTTGCCATAAACCTTACTGCCGTCAAACTAACTTACCTTACTGTAGTCAGATGTCGTAAAACACTGTCACTCCTAAATTTTGTGTCCGGTATTCTTTTCTTAGTCACCTATCCTGAACAATGGAAACCGCCCACTCCCACATTAGCTGTTGTCTCTGTCGATGAGTCACTTCCTATCCTCGCGCCCTTCATTGTATAACACCTTGTTTGGGGTGACCTCAGTTTAAAAAAAGCAAGCAATCAGTCACCCTCACCATTTTTTAATAACTTTCTTTGCTTATCCTTCGTCATTGATCTTTGTTGCTAGTGCCACGTTAGTTTCATTGTAATTACTTCCCTTTAAAGAAATGGTTTCATGAATTATTTCTTTTTTATTAAATCACTTCAATGTATTACTATTAATATCAACAAAGTTATTGCATATATATGGAAAAATTAGGACAAAAAATTTTAAAAATTATACAACCAAACATTAATTTATGGAAAAAACAACATAATTATGCAAATAAGGCATTCATATGTTGGGTCATTCGTCAGTACTATATATACAGTATTTTATTTCTATTTTGTTATTTCGTTTCAAGTATTATGTTGTATTATTGATTTAAATAACAGTGAACTGCTTAAATGTATATATAGGTGTTATAAATAAAAACAAATTTCGCATTTATTCATTCATATGTGTATATAAATATGTACGTATATTTATATAAAATTATATTAATAAAATATATATCTACCTTTCTCTTTCTGATTCTCTCTCTCTTTCTCTCTCTCTCTATATATATATGTAGATATATATATGTATATATATATATATATGTGTATATATATATATATATATATAAATTCCCGAAACAGTTTTTCATGGTAAACAACTGATGATCCCTTAAAATAGTGTTAGAAACTAACTAATATAATAACTGTAAAAAATAAATTGACTTACATGAGTGATTTTCCACTGGAAGACTTGAGACTATAAGTTTTTTTTTTGTTGTTTTTTTGTTTTGTTTTTTATATAGTTTTAATGGTTGAGAAACTTCCGAGACTATATATATATATATATATAAAGTTAGCTATGTGTATATATTTTTATATTTCTTTGTACAAGATGATCTTGTAAACTAATGTACGGATCGTTATGAATTCATGAATATATATTCTAGAAAGTATGGGGGGTAACATTGCCACATTATTTTTGTCTCAATTTTTTTAGCTTAAGGTGTAGACATATATAAAGTCTGGTATGTGTAGATGATTATATAGTTGTATGTATAGGATTTACTCTAAGCTAATTAACCCATCATTAAGATTTACTCTAAACTATTTAACTGATCAGTATGACTTTTAAAAATGCTTCTAGGCGTAAAGGTATACAATGTTGGCGATATTTTGTTTAACTTAGTTTCATTCAAAGGGCCAAAAACGGGCGGAAGTCCTTTGTGAAAATTCAGATACTGCATGTTTTGTAAAGTTTTAAATTAAAGTATTAGTCATCAATTAATAAACATTGCCCTAAATTTCAGTTTTTGAGAGTATTTTAAAAAGATTTCAGGCAACATTATATTGTCAAACTCTATTATTTAACAATTCAAACATTTCCGAGTTGCACTTAATTTGATCTATTGTAACAAGACACATTGTGTGTTGTTCATAGGGAGTAAATAGTAATACGAATCACTACTACTGTCTATAATAACCATGCTGCTACTCAACAACATACTCAGGGAAATGTATGCTGAATATAAGTTTACAGATACAGAACAAATAATAAACACCCTCATGTATATGGGCAACCTGATGTTATTTGCAAAGAAAATAAATAATAATAACTGTAAAACAATGATAAGCACGATTAGTATCTTAATGCAGGTCACTGAAATGTGCTTCTATACAGATGGAAAGGGGCAAACCGGAGACTGCGGGGACATAAAATGCCCCAACCACTTAGAGATGTTAGAATGATGCGAACATGATATCAATTTTTATGGAATATGCGTGTTTAAATAAATGTAAGATCATTTTCTCCATCTAACAAAAAATATCACTTTAGGCCCACCATCAAAACATACTCCGTAGATGATGTAGCAACACTTTTCCCTCAAATATTTTACTATTAAAACTTTCCCCTATCTACACCGGGCATTAATAAACAACTGATACTTTACAAAAACCAACCCCTTATTAGGTTCTATTCATATGGCATTAATTTAATACAATACATTCCGCAAAAATTAATTAGGCGCTTCCTCATATTCCGCTGATTTTCGAGAATATCGGATTACGTTATGTCTAACTATTACGTATAGACTTTTTCTCTTTCCGGTGTTACGGAATACGTTTACCGTACATACTTACTTATAACGTTCCGTGATTCAAAATGGCAGCTACAATCTCTTAAGCGAATCGACTTTAAACTTTTCTCGTATCAGTCTTCGTTTGCTTCAGGTATAATTTCAATTTTTAATTTAAACACTTAGACAATTTCATACATAAAACTTGTTATGCTTCAAAATCTTTTTCCAAATACTTACAGCGTAGAACGAACTGCAGTGTTCATTTCGACACCATTCAATTGTTGATACCATTCCATGGAAGCAGATAATATCGGTTTCTCTACGCATCTTACACTACGTTAACGAACAAACACCACAAGTTCATTGTTTCACTTTTGACCATCCATACTAAACCTACCATTAATCCAACCATTGTGTTTTTCTTTGTCATGTTAGGTATTTTTCTTGTTTATTGGGGTGGGTGGGTATTATACGTAAGACGTTTTCTTTTCTTCTTTTAATTGTTTCTATTATAACTGTCCAAGGTCTGTCTGTCTCTCTCTGTCAATCAAACTCCTCTCTCCATATCTCTATCTCTCTCTCTATATATATATATTAATTCGCAACAATTTCTAAAAAAAACGTGTTTACATTTTCGCAGTCAATAAACATGATAAAAATACGTACATTTCTTTCAGCGTACATACGATTTAAATTAGCATTCGTCGATTTTTTTTAAGTATAATTTTATGATGACGAATTACGTTACTTTAGTTAACTCACGCCAGTTAAAAGGAACACAGACCGGTGTCGATGAAACTGTAACTGATAATGTGACCTATTTGCGTTCTCTCTGCATTTTAATGATATATGTTTTACACGTGGTTCATACGAAATGATCATAGTATCGTCTTTTACCACTCAAATTTGCTTCTAACAGTATTTACTGGCCATTACGTCAGATTTATTTTGCATTTCTAGTTCCTAACAAATTTGTGATTTGCGTAACTAAAATAGTAATTAATCAACACCTGAATTTGCGCAAATCAAAATTGAACCGATACTACACAACCCCCCCCCCCAAAAAAAAAGATATGTTGAGAATCCTCCCATACAAC
>OY744546.1:44994892-45014988 GCA_963556195.1 Sepiola atlantica
ATGAATTAAACTTGATCAGTACTTTTTAACAATTACTCAATAAATATTACTTGATCAATTCTTTATTCATACATATTCATCGATATATACATTTATCATAAATAGTGCCCTTAAATACACCTTCATCAGTTCAGTTTTAAGTAGAACTTAATAAATACTTCTTAATCAGTCCATTTTTCATGAATATCTATTTGTCTGTTCTTTCATTATAAATACTCCATAAAGATTCATTGTTCAGTCCAATTTTCATAAATATTAGAGATATCTTATTTTGTCAGTACCTTTGTAAATATGTATCTATTTACTTTGTTTTTTTTTATTATTAAAATTCTTTTCTTTCGATTTTCTTTCATTTTCCATTTTTTAGTTTATTTGTTTATTGTTTTAAATCGTTTTTAATCTCATGTGTCTTTTTGTTTTAGTTCCCTAACCCTAACCCTACCCCTAACTCTAACCCGAACACCTTAATAAATCAATGAATTTATTAATATAATTTTCACTAATCTTTATTTTCAATTGTCTCTTTTGCGTCATTTATTTTGTTTATTTTGTTTTCCTTTCGTTATTACGTTCTTTAAATATTCAATCATATTTTACATTATAGTCTTCAGTCTATATTTCATAATTATTTCTTAACTACGCATTGATTAATCTAATTTTCATAACTACTTCATAAATACTACTTGTTCAGTTAACTTTTTTAGTCTTAACTACTCCTTAATCAGTCCATTTTTATAAATAGTTATAAATTATTTTAGATAATTCTATTTTCGTAAATACCCTTTAATCAGTCAATTTTGCATAAATACTTATAAATTATTTTAGATAATTCTATTTTCGTAAATACCCTTTGATCAGTCAATTTTGCATAAATACTTATAAATTATTTTAGATAATTCTATTTTCGTAAATACCCTTTGATCAGTCAATTTTGCATGAATACTTATAAATAATGTTAGATAATTCTATTTTCGTAAATACTCTTTGATCAGTCAATTTTGCATAAATACTTCATAAATGCACCGTGAT
This sequence comes from Sepiola atlantica, assembly GCA_963556195.1. Lineage (NCBI taxonomy): Eukaryota > Metazoa > Mollusca > Cephalopoda > Sepiida > Sepiolidae > Sepiola > Sepiola atlantica. The sequence continues at coordinate 44,995,922 of OY744546.1, forward strand.
CGTTACATTTCCATGAATGCTTCTTAAATACTTCGTAATAAGTTCATTCTGATAAATAGTTCTTACATAGTCGTTGATCTGTCAATATTCTTCAATACTTCGTTAATGCTTCTTGGTCAATCACTTTGGTTTACTAGTAAATAAATACACCTTGATCAATACATTTTTCATAAATACTTGTTAAATAATATTTTATCAGATTATTTTCATAAATAATTAATAAATAGTCCTTTATCATTCGAGTTTTAATAAACACTTAATAAATACTCATCGACCAATCCATATTAATTAACTACTTAAGTAATATTAACTAAATACTTAAGTTCATAATCCTTAAATTCCATCCATATATTTTTCTATCTTCTTTAATTCATTCTTGCTTATTCTGTATGAGTACACAATAATAAGCCATTATATAAAATATATAAAAGAGAAAAAGTAAACATTTTTAGAAGGGAAATAATGGAGAGTAAGACAATAAAAATTAGATATGAACTATAAATAAGAAAAGATAAATTGAGAATTAAATCCAGAAAAAAGGCAAAAATAGAATAAAGAATGGAATAAACATATATATATATTATTAAATTAAGATTAATAATTAAAAATTAAACATTAAATACATCATTTTATTTCATTTTTATGTTCTTTCTCTTATTCTTTCTTCTCATATTTCGTTCTAGCATTTTCTATTTTGTCTTTCTTTCTCACGATGTGCATTAATTAATTTCCATTTTCTAACATATTTATCCTTTAAATTGTTTTTTACATATGTTTCTTTCATTGTTTGATTTTCCTTCTTTCTTGTTGCACATATTCGTCTTTTTCATCTTTGTATGTCTTTCTTAAGTGATTTTCCAGCCTTACTCTTTTTAGATATTCATCCTTTATTTTTCGTCCTTTTTACTTTTTTCGATATATGTTTTGTCTTAAATTTATTTTTTTAAATTTTATTAATTCATATTTATATCTATTGCGTCCATCCTTGTCCTAGAGTTTTCTATCTTTCTGAATGTTCTTCTTTCTTTATACCCTCTAATTTATAGTTGTTATGATTTTTTTTATCTTCTTCTTTCTATTATATTCTTGTTTTAAATTCATCCTACGTCTTTCTTTAATTCATATTCGTATTTATTTTTACAGTCTTCCTTTATTTATTTTTACTTTTTTCATCAGAATTTTACGCTTCTTTGAATTTTCTTTTTTTTTTCAGATTTATAGGTATTTTATTTGTCATGCATTTCCATCTTTATCCGACTATCTCGCATCTTTTTCTCCTTTTTTTCTTTAATTAATTCCCCCTTCTTTCTTCGCTTTCTGTATTTTTCCTTCATTCTTCACTTCTAAGACATTTTATCTCGGTCAACATTCCTTTTCTACCTTTTGTTTTCCTTTATTGTCGACGCCCATACCAAATAAACACGAGTTTTGTTTTATCTCTTCCTATTCTCTTCTTCGACTTAATTACTTTCTCTTTCATTAAAACGTTCTTCTTTCTCTAGCCCACCTTCCTATGAATGCTATCAACCTTTCCCTAACCTGATTTTTGTATTGTCCTCCTTATTGTGAATCTCCTAATTTCCCTTCTCTCTTCCTTCCTTTTCGCCCCTCACTTATACCTGTCTTTCAAACCAGTGACGACGCAACCAATACGTCACCTTTTTCCCTTATTTGGGACCCGCTTTTATTCATTCTTAACCGCCTCCACCGTTACATACACGACTTCCTGTTTTCCTCTTCACTTCATTCGTTGAAAAATCAAATCTATAAAATTAATCAGTGGGACCTTCTTTTTATTTCGGCAGGGAAAAAATCTGCTTTTGTTCAGCCATTATACAATCGTTGCCTTTGTAGGACGCTTTGTGCTGTTCCCGTCTCCTTTTTTTACTTGCGCTCTCCCGGCCTGTTTCTTCAAACGGCTTTGTCTGCCTTCACAGACTAACTGTCAGCCTATTCAATGGGTATTTTTGTGACGTTTGGATCTATGAGTGTCTCGCTGTGAATCACATTGCGATCAACTCAATGGCGTAATTGAATGAGTAAATATTTGGCCAAGAATATGTCCACATTAGTTTTCTGACTTAATTTTCCCTAGCTTGAAGTCTACGTACCAATGTTACTATCTCGCTACCTATTCTGCACGAATTGTGCGCACACTTGAAGCAAAATACATGTTTTGTAAGACAAGTTTACTATTGATCAGATAAACGTTCATTCACTAATAAACATGAGTTTATAGGTAGTTATATGTTACAAGCATACAGCATTAAAGAAATAAAGAACTACAATTCATTTAAGACTATTGTAAAAACGTTTTAACTTTTTGTCACATCGACTTTACGTGTTAGTAGATATTTATCTACCTCCCCCAGCGGTAAGATGTGACACAAGGTCGGGAAAGTGGGATTTGAAAAACCAGCGCCCGAGAAAAAAATGCCTGGGCAGCCCCGTATGCATTCCCCGGTAGTGGCGCCTCAGGCAGTAAGCAATAAACTTACTCCTCCCCAAAGATGGGAGGCAAAGCCTGGGAGGGTGGACCTCCTAGAATTGCACAGGACAGACCCATAGACCGGCGTAAATTAAGCCCCGAAGGCAAAGACAATACCAGTATATGGGGTTCAGTATCCATCGGAACAGATACTACACTTTGATCTTGGCCAAAAGGCCGAGATAGTGATCTGAACTATATGTGTGCAGCCCCTTTGTGTCTATCGGGGATTTAATTGTAAACAAATCATATACAATAATCAAGCGTAATCGTTCTCAAGTAATTGTTAGTGTATTAGAGGATTCTACAATAATATCGCGAGTCTCGGACATCCATAAACAGTAAATATGTACTTTTACTTCATTCTATTTTATTTAAAACAAAGCAATACATAATAACAGTAAACACCCTCCTTTCTGTCTCTCGCTTTAGCAAAAGCTAAACGAAGCTTCCATGAACAAAATTGGTTTGTTTGAACGTTCTATATGTTGAACAATATAACATGAGTCTGCCTCCCAACCGACTCCAGCATGATCGTCTACAAGTCTAATGTAAAGAAATACTTGTTGACCCGTCTTCTTATATAATCAATAACTCTTAAGTAATCTTCTGCAAAAAAACGCACATTGTGTTCAGTCTGTTCGGGGTGACGATCATTGTCTATCTAACGATCCCTTTAATTCTTATCTTCGAGTGTCCTCCAGGTCTTTATAAATGGTTACCAATTAGTAATAAAAAAAAGCTCCGTAACGAGATTGAATACAGTGTTTCTATGGTGAAATAATAATTTCACACGAATTCACTGATGGTAATTATTATTCAACTTAAACTCCTGATTTCTGGAAACCTGATATAATAATTCAGTGTGTTTGTGTTAAGTATAAAGAATAAACTCATGTTTTTTTAAGGATTACATTTGAGTTCCTATTTAAAATAACTAGTTTCTATATACTAAAGGATTTGATTTCTTTTTCGAGTATCACTTTATTTACCATAGATCCTGGATTCACTCTCACAAGAAAATGCGAGTATCGCGCAGTTCACATCATCGATTACATAGAATTTATCTTGGTCAGAACTTCTTCGGGCATCTATTGCAAAATATGTTGGTTTCATCAACTTTAATGAACTGTATATTACCCAGTCTTTTCTAGTTCGTTTAACTGCCTATCATATTTACAAACTATATCCGCTAAACCTCTCTCTTCATCTCATCATCACTCTCTCTGTGTCTGTCTGTCTCTCTGTCTGCCTGTCTGTGTGTATGTATGTATGTATGTATGTCTCTCTCTCTCATATATATATATATATATATATATATATATATATATATATATATATATATATATATACACACACACACACATATATATATATATATATATATATATATATATATATATATATACATATATATATATATAGGCAGCATCTTCTCTTGCATACAAGTATTGTTGAATATAAGAGACAACTCGTGTCTAGATATCCTTTGGATCTTAGTTTCGGAGGGGAACTGCCTGATGAATTTGCCATAATTTGCATTTGTCTCCCGAGCACACATGGTCGTGAAGCTCATCTCCCCCGAAGATGGACCCAGATGGGTCCGAAAGTACTTGGGAGACAAATGCAAATTATGCCAAATTCATCAGTCAATTCCCCTTCCGAAACTAAGCTCCTAATTCGGACTAATGAAAGGATCTACCAAAAGATATCTAGACACGAGTTGTCTCTTATATTCAACAATATATATATATATATATATATATATATATATATATATATATATATATATATATATATATATATATATATATACCGGGTGGTGCAGAGAGGGCGGACGTTTTTAAAAATATCACAAAATCGTTAATTTTTTTTATTAAAAAAAGGTATTCTCAGATTTGAGTTCATGAAGTCTTAGCATTTCTCAGTTTAAGCTACGAAGTCATAGACGATAAAACACCGCGTTTTTGCGTACGGTAGTTTCGTCAAGAATAACGAGTCTATCACGGCAGTTCAGCGTGAGTTTCGTCCCCATTTCAAGATCCACCGAAATCAAGATGTTCCCACTCGCAACACTTTCCTCCGTTGGATTAATGCACTTCGTACACGAGATACACTGATGAACAAAAGACCACCAGGGGCTAGACGATCAGTACGTACCCCTGAAAATGCAATCGCCACAAAAAGGTCCCTCCCTAGAAAAAAGATAACGCATCGAAATCATTTTCAATGGCAAATAAATGGTAAACTGTCATGAAACCATTGAATGGCATGAAAATAGAGGATTATTTTACGTTAAGTTTATGTTCTAAACAGATCAGCCATTCTAAATTCTATGTTGTTTCATTTTTAGGGTATTCACACGTTATCGCCTGAAAAAAGTTGAATCTTATTTTATCGAAAATAAGATATTTAATTAGTTAGATCATTTTAAAGTGATGTATTTAATTTTCATCAGTAAAGTAAACACAACTAAAATCAATTGCTTAAAATTCAAATGAAAAAAAGGCGTATAGTAAAAATAACCTGTAAGATTTAAAATAATAAAATATAGGTTAATTGGACGATAAACGCCCTCCATTAATACCCCACCACCCCGAAAACAATGACATTCTGCTTTTTTAGGGAATTGTTTACACCAAGGAAAACGGAAAGAAAGAAAAACAAATATTTTAGAATTTACAGTGAGGGATCAGTTGCATATATATTTAACATAAAATGTTGTTCCCATATTTACCGGTCATTGTATTTTTTTCGGAAACTTAATATTTTTACCGCTAACCCTAAGTCCGAGTAGCAGGGTTATGAAACCACATGTAATCTCCTACAAAAGTAGCGGCCCCCTAAAAAAATGCAGCGGATTTATCTCCCATAAAAAGAAAAAGTTACTGGCTGTAAAATTGAATTTATATACGAACATTTCACCCATTTTAAATTATTAAATACTTGTTTTTTCTTTTCTTTTTTTTTCTTTTCTTTTTTTTCTTTTCATCAAGTTAAAAAAGATGGAACCTTTTGGGGAGGGATTCAGCGGAGTCTGTTAATCTACAATCATACTATAAGGAAAGGATGTTAATCTTCCAAAATACTTCCTAATTTGAACAGATCACAGTTCTACTACACTTCCGTGTTTATTTGGCAATGAGAATATTGAAAAGTCTTTTTAAACATTAACAAATAAGTTTGTTGTTAAAAGTCATAAATAGGCATTAACTTAACTAATAAAAAAAGTTATTTATTTACTTTTCACGTAAAATATAAAAACTGCAAAAATGAGGGCGAGAGAAAGGGGCATACAGAAAGAGAAAGAGCGAGCGAGACAACAACATTCGCCCTCCCATTCACCCGTCTTCTTTTCGTTTCTGCCTCGCTTTTAACAAGCACAACCTTCGGTAAGGGTGTCAGCGAGCGTATTGAGTTATAATTATGTGTTTAATTATTTCCCGATTTATTTATATAATATATTTAATTAATTACTGTTAATATTAATTAAACTATTCAATATAGATAGCAAGCATAAGCCAATGCAATTCAAAATTAATTATATTAAACATTAAATAATCATGAATAGTGTATGCCAATTAGGCAGTCAAAAGAAATCCTCTTCATCTTTTATCTCGACTATATATACGGAATATCAAGATTCCATGTATTATTGATTTAAATAACAGTAACCTGTTTTGATTATCATATAGGAGTGATAAATGAAAACAACTTTCACATTTATTCATTCATGAGTTCGAATGCAACACGCGATGAATCCAATTTATTTGGAATTGAAAAATTAAACAATAAAATTATATACATATAAAAGTTTGACGTCAACTAAAAGCTTATTTTAATTGAAAGCAAAAAAATACGATGCCGGTATTACATTATGTAAAACATAACTCAGCGGTGTAGTAAAATGTTGACAGGGAACAACTTTTATGTTGATATCTACGCAATTTATCGCGTTTTACAGTCAAACTTTTCATATATATATATATATATATATATATATATATATATATGTATATATATATATATGTATATATATATATATATATATATGTATGTATACAGGATTAAGCATCAAATAGATAATGTTAAGTAGAGTATAAATGGGCAAGTATTTACGAAACCTTTAAGATAAGGATGGTTACGTCAAAGTTATGACAGTATATACCCAATATACATCAGGTACAACATCAGCTGAATGTAAGAATTTCAGGTAAAAAAAGCTACTGTAGATTAAAGTGAAATATAGATTTTTTAACATATAATTTCTGTCAGCTCCATGAATTCACCGTCAATAAAACTTTTGGTGTACGATTGGTTTTTAAGCCGAAATAATTTACAATATACACTTGATATAGGCCTTAAAGAAAACAATCACACCTCAATGGTGTAAATAAGACAGAAATTTTTTTTTATTAATACATGCTTTAAAATGTTTTACAAAATAGCAGACAGAGACTAATTAATAAATATAATTTTACTGTATTTCACTGTTTTTTTTTCTATCTTCACAACGTCCGATATCACATATATTTATCTCTATACAAAGCATACATTAATACTATGCTATCAAATGTGTTTTAGACTTTACCTGGATAGACTACAATTCTATCATACAAATGTGCGCATTTTTTTAAAAAGAAATGTAACCATTTAAGACTAACGGATGAATTTCTACCGTTTTTTTTAAAATTTAATATGTGACTGATTAGGGAAAAAGTTCCCCCCCCCCCACGCATTTCTATTTCCTAATAGAACAGCCTCTTTCTGAAAGATGAGACTTTGCTAATGTTACTCTACTCTACCAGTATTTTCATGGTAGTTGCTCAGCGGGAATGTAAAGTCTGCTCCTCTAGTAAAACATTCACAGCAAATACTCGTCCAGCTACAACCACTGTAAATAATCTCCCTTTCTTCCTCTGTGTACCTAAAAAGAAGCGGAACTTCCATGAGCAAAGTTTCTTACGAAGAACTACCAACCTGTGGAACACAATATTACGATGCTGTTTCCCAGCTGTCTACAACATGGTCGTTATTAAGTCCAATGCTAACAAATTATTTTCGAGCAGTCTAGCTAAGTAATCCAATTCTGCCAAGGATCAACCAGCTGTTCTAATCTTCAAGGTGTTTGTCTCAGCGTCCACCTGACGAACTCATAAACTCTTACCCTAGAGTGGCCTTTGCGACTTGATAAGCGGTGACTCCTTAGTACAAAGATACATTATATTAATACTAGTTGTGTATGTCTAATGAGATGCCTGACAGCGAATAATAAACAGTGAGTTACAGTTTTCTGCCATTCATTTTCTCAAAAGACCCTATCACCGATATTAGTCTACACGCGAAGCATACGTGGATATATTCGTATGAAATGAATGTTGATACTTATCAGGGCAGACTACAGATCCACGTTAAAAAAAAAACTGTTTAACATCGTCTAGCTGTGTTATACATTTGTACGTGGTTTAATCAACTATCTATAATAAAGCAACCATAAAGCCACTATGCGCCTATACGTAAAGTATTGTTGCCACATCTCGGCTGGTGAACCAACCACAAGTCTCGTTTCATCTATTTCACTTAGTCCAAAAAAGAGCATCTTATCCAATAGGTCTTACAGTGTCTACCCAGCTTTAACCGCTGTCAACTGACTGCAATGTTGCACTCATGTGCTTGTCTTATAATTACTTCAATGAAACGTTCTCCGATGTGTGCTCCCTGAACGTTAATGTCCCCGACAAACGGGACAATCAGCAAAACCCCACCCCTTCACTGTCAAGGTTCCAAAATGCCGGAAAGATTTCTACGCTAATCGCTTTTTTACGCGGACTGATTCTATTAGAAACTCCCTCCATGCTCCCTGTTTACTCGACTGTACAAACTTGCAGAAATTTAAATGTAAGGTGAACAAACATCTGTGTGCACAACTCTCAACTTATGTGGCTCCTATTAATATGGCCCCTAATCCACAGTAGCCCCTTGCGTTTCAGTGAAAATGTGCCTTGTTTTGGGTGAACATAAGTAAAAAGATGTAAACGTTTGAAACTAACAGACGAATTTCTCATTCAGTATGTGATTGATGAAGAGGGAAGCTCTTCCGAAAATTACTTCTGATAAAGTAAATAGAAATAAAACAATATATTAACACTTTCTTCTAAATGTTCATCGAATGACAGGCACTGAGTGAGAAACTAAAAAGCGACTTAGAATTTTATTAATTTCATTGTTTTTGTTTTTTTCTCAAAAACTGACATTGAAGCCGCACGCACACTCACACACACACACACACACACACACATATATATATATATATATATATATATATATATATATATATATATGTATGTATGTATGTGTGTATATATATATATATATGTATATAAATATATATGTATATATATATGTATGTAGGATCAAAATAAACCAAAGTGAAAACTTTTAGTAGATGGAACCTATTGTGAAAAGGATTAGCTCAATATACGAGATAGAGCAATACGTTTTTTTAACAAAAATTATTTTAATAATTTTTAATAATAATTTTCATATTTTTCAAATATTTGAACTTTGGTTTATTCGAAAGCCAACTTATCCATCTGTATTTCTCCTCTGATGATAAAATTTCGATCTTTGAAAAGCCTTGGCTTAAGGAAAGAATAATAAACACTAGGTTATTACTGAATGCACCTTGCATTGAACAATTGAAATTTGATATAAATTTGGACAATCGTCGCATATTTATCACTCTTTTTTCTTCTATCTCTATATATGTATGTATATATATATGTATATATATATATATATATATATATATATATATATATATATATATATATATATATATATATACACACTCTGTGCTCTCAACCCTAAGAACATTGAGATCTCTACTCAGAAAGTAAAGGTCTGATATATTATATTATATTAGACCGCTTTTTTTCTATTCAGATTAAACCTAAAACCTCGGAAAAAATTCAAGTTACCCTAGATTTTGATTATTCTGTTTCTGCAGAACTGTTACGTTGGCCGGATGGAAAAGGGTGTTCAGACTTGAGTTAAAAAGTTACTCGTTTCTGGGTTTTGAACTGTGCGAACAGCAGAAGAGTTATTTCCATACTGACGATCCCCGAATAAATGAAGCATATATGTATGTTGCTAATAATAATAAAAATATTTAATATTATATTATATATATATATATATATATATATATATATATATATATATATATCTACTAGACAATATGTGACCCGTTTGGTCAAAACTATTCCATTATATGTTCGACTTTGATTTCATGAAGAAAATGTATAACTTGTTGAATATCTTTTGAATATATTCTTTTTACATATATACACAATAAGTGAAATAAATAATAAAGAATGAAAAAAATAAACATTGATAAATAGATGAAGAGACAACAGAAAGAACGTAAAAGGAAGACATCATTAAAGAAAGAGAGAAAGAAAGTACGATAAAGGAAATAATAATAGAAAAATGCCGAAGAAAAATACAATGACAAAAAGATGAAAGGAAAGTGAAAACAAAAACGAAAAATAAAGACAATAATTAAAAAGAGAAAAGGAAAAAAAGAATACAAAACGAAAGAAAATGAAGGGACAATACATATTTAGAAACAAAGCTGAAATGAATAAACAACAAAATGGCCGGCAAAGAAAACACACAGCAATGAAACATATGTCATGAAAGAAAAGGGAAACATTAAAAAAATGGACGACGGTTATTCCAAAAATTCGAAATATCATGACGAAACGAAGAAAAGAAAAATTAAAAAGAAAAATAACATCGAGGAAACGAAAACGAATTTCTAGTTAAAAAAAGTTATAGGAAACAATAGCGACGGAATAAAAGTACAATTTTTGTTTAAAAAAATCTTTCAGACGAACTGTCTAAAATGTCTAAAGGGGCAATTCTCTAGAAACTGACAAAAATAACCCGAAAAAACGATTCGTAACGGTAAATAAAACGAATAAACAGAAAGGAAGACGCACTGTGTTATTCGTCACCAAAGTTAGAGACAATTAGCAGGAAGTCTGTTTTTCTGCAATTCCTTTTTTCCCATTCTTCGTCTTCTTCCGTCATATCTTTTATTTCAAAGTTCAGCGTAGAAAAAAGTCGCGAAAAGCCAAAATAAAACAGCAACTAATCAGTCGATTTGACATGAATGGTCATACCTCTACTGAGATGTGACGTTTGAGAGCGAGAAGTGGGGAAAGATGAAGATAATGGCGAGATGACGAATAACACTCTAAGAAAAGATCGGTATTATTCAAAATAGTAGAAATAAAAACTGAAGCGTGTTGAGCTCTTTTGGTGAACTCGATTTAATCTTTTGTTCTCTACAAATCCACAAAACTAAAAGTTAACGCTATATCTATTATACAGATAAATCACACTAAATATCTAAACATACGTAAGTTCATACGCACATACATGCATATCTATATATCTATATAATTATTTAATAAACACATATTTTTCATATCCATAGACATATATGTTTCGTTTTTTAACATTTGTCAGTAGGGATTAGATAACTAAACTGACAGTTAGACAATTAAACCACACATCCGAGTATTATGAACCACAGTAGGCCATCGTGAAGATTACGCTTTGAAATACGAGAGAAATACGCCTTGCATTTTAAATATTACACAGCTATTGAGATTCTTACATCGTTCTTATTTCCTAAAGAGGAAAAAACCAAACACATGGCTAACATTTAATCTCTACTTAAATTCCATGATAAATGCCAGTATACTGAAATCATATGCCCTTAATAGGGTTAAGATGAAAATTCATATACACTAAATGTACAAAAGCAAGGAAATTCCCAAATGTTTACACTTTTATTGTCATTAATTAAGGGTATGACTACATATCAACCAAACCATTTCATTATCACATCACTACAGTATAAATCTCTATGCATGAGTGGATGAAGTGTGTTAGGTATGCTGAAGAAAAATTCCTGCCAGTAAAATACATAGCCCTGTTGTGATCGCATATCCTTAATGACAATAAAAGTGTAAACATTTGAAATTTCCTTGCTTTTGTACATTTAGTGTATATGAATTTTCATCTTAACCCTATTTCAGTATATTATGATTTCAGTATACTGGCATTTATCATGGAATGTCACTACTTTTATGAAGGCTATACCATAGTCATTTTAAAGGTGTTTTGGAATTTTCTGGAGAACTAAGGTATATAATAAACTGAAATCAAAATGCCATCAGCTAGACCCTAGAACCTCTATCTCTGCCAAAAATGAGCTGAATCCATCAAATAGTTGATGAGATACAGGGTGGCACATACGTACGTACGTACGTACGTACGCACGTACACACAGATAACATGATTTCATGATCGAACTTTCTGGATCTCTGGGTTGCCTTGACTAATGATGCTGAAATTCTACAACGTTATAGAACCTATCAAATAAAAATGTTGTGCAAAGTTTTAACTAATTTGGTTTATTTGTTTTTTGAGTTATGATTGATCAAAGAAATGAGATTATCAACATAGGCCATTTCTGCAGTCTATTAACGGATAGAGCGCTCTCGCGCCTCTCTTGATTCCACTTAAAGGGCGAAACTTAACAGTACTTAATTATTTAATGAATTAACATGTGTAATGTATATAGACATATTCGACATAGGTTTCTACACTTGTCAGTATGAATTTCGTATATATATATATATATATATATATATATATATATATATATATATATATATATATATATACGAGGTTTATGTAGTTTGCTTGAAGCATTGTTTATTGGTATATAGAAATGTGATATTTAGAAGGCAATACAATGCAGAGGTGTGACGGATAGACACAAGTTGGAGCAAATAAGACATATAATGGTGGAACAAATGAATTAGTTTCAACCTTAATACAATGTGTACATATACATATATATATATATATATATATATATATATATATATATATATATATATATATATATATTTATTTATTCTGGTACAGAAAAATTAGTACAACATTCGTACCGTCGGTTTCAAGCACGGAAGGTCTTACCCATCCGGCTCTCTTCAGCTTCTGTTGTCATCTGTTTTGGAAATGTGAGGTCACATGACACTCTTGTTGGGACGCGTTATTTGCTCAGTGTGTTGTGTGTGTTTGTTTAAATTTGAATTTAGTGTAATAAATCTCAACGGTCTTATTACACTAAATTCAAATTTAAACAAACACACACAACACACTGAGCAAATAACGCGTCCCAACAAGAGTGTCATGTGACCTCACATTTCCAAAACAGATGACAACAGAAGCTGAAGAGAGCCGGATGGGTAAGACCTTCCGTGCTTGAAACCGACGGTACGAATGTTGTACTAATTTTTCTGTACCAGAATAAATAAATATTATGCTCTTAATTTTTAACTTTAATTCTTAATTAATCGAGCACTCTGCTGGGATTTTTCCTACCATTCTATAAAGAAGTATATATATATATATATATTTATTATTTTTTGTTGTTGTTTTTTCCCCTTTCAAAACACATATATATCTGTCTATCTACACAATGTTACAATGTTATGTAATACTTGTATCAAGATGGTCTGGTGGAAATTCCGTATGATATTATATTTTTTTTAATTTTTGGAAACTCTTCACTTCTTCAGAACCGTGTTCAACTCAAGTTCAAGCGTGCATATGAAGGAAGCTGTAAGATTTAGTCTCGCAGAAAATACATACATATATATATATATATATATATATATATATATATATATATATATATATATATATATATATATATATATATACTGGTTGGTTGCATTCCAATGACCAAAACAATCAGTCGACACTCATTATTCTTATTTAATTATTTATTTAATTATTTTGGCGAATTCCTATACTTTTTCCTCTCTGTCTCATGCGCGTTTTACCACCCGCTAAGAAAAATTTAGTCTGTGTTTTACCAAGGCTGCTCTTCAGAGACAATCATTTAATAATAAATAAACACACACACTATTAAAAAAGAAAAGTAAGAAAGATGGCCAAGAATGATAAGATGAACAGCAAGTGTAAACTCTCTAAAAAAACATGTACATATATATATATATATATATATATATATATATATATATATATATATATATATATATATATATATATCACACCACACAATAAGTTTCGAGCCGGGCATCTGGATAGCGCGACTAATAAAACATTACATATGATTTTTTAGTACTGATATTCAAATAGAACGTGCAAGAATGTGATCACAGTCAGACTATTAGTTTACAAATTACAGTTCTTTATAAGCAGCTACAGTTCCGAATGTTGATAACAATAAACACATGAAGTGACGTGCGATGTTGTGTGGACTAAACGGTGTAAATGTCTCTTTTAAATTGAACTTAAATCGCGCATGGTCGATTGTAGTTATAAATTTGGGAAAGTTAATTCTTTTAAGCATCCGGATAAAGTGTTACAATTATCACTGTTTATTCGCTATACAACCTTCTAAATGTCGGGATTTGAGTTTATAAATACTCGGTATCCGGGGTTTCGAATCGCATGACCAGCAGTGAATAGTCATATCTCAATGCTGATGAGTCCCGATTACAAAGGACGAAACAAAACAAATATTAATTATTTGTAGCTCCTAAAAACCCGTCTAGATGGGCACTGTAAGTGTAGTATTAACACAGCATGCCGTCGCTAGCTATAAATGCATCGTTCCTTTCATTAAGTCGAATGCTCTTATGACGTCAAGCCGCCGGATAATTTGATAAAATTATCACTGTTTATTCGCTATTCACGGTGGCCTAGTTGTTCTAGATGTCGGGATTTGAGTTGTAAAATACCCGGGGTCTGGGGTTTCGAATCGCATGACCATTAGTGAATAGTCATATCTCTATGCTGATGAGTTTCCATCACAAAGGACGAGAAAAAGAAAGGTATTTAGTATATCTTTATTGAAAAAAAGTTAATAAAATTAAAATGCATTGTATTGCGTTCTTATTGTTAATAATTTATATTACCATATAAACAATGCTTCCTAAACAAGAATACCATTTCTAATATATATATAGTCTTAGAAGTTTCTCAACCATAACAACTATATTAAAAAAAACCAAAAAAAAAAACCTTAAGTCCCAAGTCATTCAGTGGAAAATCACTAATGTAAGTAAATTTAACTTTTTCAGTTATTATATTAGTGTGCTGCTAACATTATTTAAGGGATCATCAGTTGTTTACCATATATGTGATTTGTTGAAGGCTTACCAAAGCATTTCGTTCAGGAGCCCAATCATGACCACAAAAGACCTTTCCATTCTAAGAGTATTTATTTATTTGTTTTTATTGGCCTAATCCCAGTTGTCACTGAATAATCTATCTTCTAAGTGAAAACTCCAAATCTCTCTCTCTCTCTCTCTCTCTCTCTCTCTATATATATATATATATATATATATATATATATATATATATATATGTATATATATATATATATATATATATATATATATATGTGTGTGTGTGTGTGTGGGTGTGTGTGCGCGCGTGCGTGTGTGTGTGTGTGTGTGTGGGTGTGTATATATGTATGTACGCATAAGTTAATGTTTGTATGTTATAAACATCCGTTTTGTAAAGAGTTAAAACATTTAAATAAGTTTTACATAATCTGAAGAAATCAGCGAATTTTTTCTTCGATGAAATGTGAAGTTTCTAGCCAGAAATTATCGGTTAGGTCTATAAGAAAAGCAAAAATATCTCACACCGTAAAAATACGAAATTTACTCTTTGATATATATTTTCCTCGTTGAATGAAATAATAATACAATTAAAGAATGTATTTTGAAATATTTGAACATCTAAATAAGTATTTTTATAGGTAGTTTTAAGATGGCTAATAATTACTTATAAAAAAAACACTCTTGAGTTTTTTAGTACTATTTGCTGTTTTACAGTTGCATGTAAGAAATGCGGCGTCAAAGGGTAGTTCTTTTAGGATTTTCACATTTTCACTCAAACTAGATTTGGAATAGATTTTAAACAGTTGACAACATAGCATCGATATTTGAACAGATTTAAAAAAAAAACATTGAAAATCTTGAAGAAAAAAGATCCAGTTATCTTATGAAATGAGTTGTTACATAAAAACACCAGTGCACTATGAATTTTTTATTCTGGACCTCATATTGCAAAAGTTATTAATAACCTTTTTTATCGAAGCAAAAAAAAGATACGGCGACTCGTATGCACCTTCAAAACCTACCAAACATCACTTGCACACACGCACATATGCATATATACATTACATACTAACATTGAGTTATATATATATATATATATATATATATATATATATATATATATATATATATATTATTTAAAATAACCGACAATTTTTGTCTGGTTATTTTAGTATTTATCCTTTCAATTTTCCGGATTAAAATCTTAATCTCGGAAGATAATTGGCTGTTAAAATAATCTTATTGTATAACTAAGAATACGTCTCATAAATTCTATATCATACTTATGGATACTATTTTCTATATCACTCATCAAGGGATCTATTATTATGCTATCTAATTAACACGCGGACGTATGGATTAATGCACTATTGTACTATTTTTCAATGCTCAGTTCTATGAGTTAGTGCACCACCTTTTCTGTCTTCATACCCCATTCTCTCAGGTATTACCGCCTTCTTGTGGATAGTGTAGTATATGTTATGTTGTCATAGGTATATCCTCTCACACATCACACTCTCGGTGGTAGTGAAGTATATGTCCTGTTGTTATGAGCTCATATTCCACGGCATTAACCCCTCTATCTTTTTCTTAGGATGGTAGCATACGTCAACAAGAAATTATCACATTCGGCTCTTCAATAGCATACGCAACACTTACATTTTATATACAAGCAAAAATATGCGACCAGAGAGCATATTAATGCTAGTTTAGTCGTAATATATATATATATATATATATATATATATATATATATATATATATGTGTGAAATTTCCATGGATTGGCACCGCTAGTCAGGAACTTTCGCATATAATTGTGTCAGCCGTGTCTCGTTGCTTTTTTGCGACTAATGTGTTTGGGACCCGCAGTGCTTTCCCCTCTTTTCGCAACGATGGTATCTCCACCATTCAATACAATTTAGTTGTTTACCATTTTCGTGGCCAGTGTGAGGCTGACAACGTAAGGCGTACTATTCAGCGATTAGAGGTCAGAGTTTTCCAACACATCCCCCATCTCGATACGTAGGCACAGACAGTGGCCGACATCCGGGCGTTTACAAGCTCATGAGTCGGCCATCGGCGACCATTTATTGGAGTGCCAATTATGCACTGAGGGATATTTGGATGAGGCCTTTGCTGTCTTGCACAGGGCTCGCTCGAATAATAACCTGAAGATTCTCGAAGCGGTCACCATCAATTTACGAAAACCGTCTCTGTGCAAGCAGAAGAAGTACTGGAGTTTGGAACTGATGGGTACATCATTTTTTTTTTCTCCTCCATTCACATTTTTTTTATATTTTAACAGTTTTACTAGGGTAAGGAATGAATCATTTATTCTTTTTTCTTTATCGCTTTAGTATTATAGCCTCTTCGTCCGTGCTAATTATGGCTACCTCACCATTATTATTAAAATCAATGCATATATATATATATATATATATATATATATATATATATATATATATATATATATATATATAGTTTTCTAGGTGTTACAAATAATAATTTTTTTTGTTGTTTATTATCTATGTACGTATACGTTTTTCCTTTTTAATCGGGACTCATCAACATAGAGATATAACTATTCACTACTGGTCGCGTGATTCGAAATCCCGGGCTACGAGTATTTTACAACTCAAATCTCGACATCTAGAACCATTCGGCCACCGCTGGATAGCTAAATAAACAGTGATAATTTTAACACTTATTTCGGCGGCTTGACGTCATAAGAGCGTTCAACTTAATGAAAGGAACGATGCATTTATAGCTAGCGACGTCATGCTGTGTGAATACTACACTGACAGTGCCCATCTAAAGTGTTTTCTAGGGGCTACACACACACACACACACATATATATATATATATATATATATATATATAAATGGAGATTATGTATCTGTCTGTCTGAAACCGAAGCTATATTATTAGCTTTGATCGCTCTCTTTTTATATCTATTTATCAGCTCTTATATATACCCATTCCAACAATTCCCAAAAAATATCGCGTCTTTCAAATTTATATAATTAATTTGTTTTAAAGCTGCTAATAAATTATCATTCGCAAATATACACTCATGATTGTTTTTTTTTTCAGATTTCCAGACGTATTTTAAATATTTACCTCGATAATAATAATCATATTGTAAATTATAAATAGAATTAATTAAATACAATATTTTTAAATCTCTATAATTGAGTTACGTAATTAAATTAGACTATAATGGAATATGATGGAACAGAAGGCGTTCACTCCAACATTTGGTTACCCGCCCTCTGATTATCAAGCATAAAGTTCTATTTCGAACGCACAGAAAGTTATATTTCAAGAAAGAGAGAGAAAGAGAGAGAAAGAGAGAGAAATAGAGAGAGACAGAGAAAAGAGCGAGAGCGGTATGGGCACAAGGCAGGGGCTCGTTATTTGATTATTAACATGTAAGCAACACATTCTCTGAGATGCATCGTACGAGTTGCCCAGTAGCGCTTGATATATCCAAGGCCTTTGACAAGGTATGGAATGAAGGGCTTCTCCAGAAAATACGCTCATACGGTATTACTGGGCAACTACTTAATATAATTAGATCCTTCCTCAACAAAAGAAAAATGCAGGTTGTCCTCGATGGCCGTTCATCTAAGCAACATGACATAAATGCTGGTGTACCCCAGGGATCTATCCTTGGACATTTGTTGTTCCTTATCTATATAAACGCTCTCCCTGATGACATAGAGTCGGAGATTGGTTAATTTTCTGACGACACCACGCTTTACTCTCGCCATGTTGGCAAAACAGACGCGATCATATCCGAGGCAATGGCTGAATCTTTAGAAAATGACCTCCAGGCTGTAGTGGATTGGGATCATAAATGGTTGGTAACTTTTAATTCCGCAAATACAAAGCTCCTTTCCTTCAACAACTACAAGAAGCCTCTCCAACCACCGATTACCATGGCAAATAACACCCTACCCGAGAGTTCATCATTCAAACTCCTCGGCCTAACCTTCACAGGTAATCTGAATTTGAACAAATACATTGAAGACATTGCCAAGGCTCCCGCAAAGAAGGTTGGCCCCCTCTACCGTGCTAGTAAACTCCTCTCACCTGACATTGTCCTGTATCTCTACAAAGCTACCATACGCCCATGCATGGAGTATTGTTGCCACATCTGGACTGGTGCATCATCTACTAGTCACTCCCTTCTTGACAAGTTCCAAAAAAGAGTCGCCAATTTAATAGGTCCCTCACTGTCAACCAAGCTTCAGTCCCTGTCCCATCGCCGCAATGTAGCATCCTTGTGTTTGTTTTACAAATACTTCAATGGATTATGCTCCGATG
>OY744546.1:45025188-45060188 GCA_963556195.1 Sepiola atlantica
TCGAAACTTGATCTTTTTAATTGATTGAAAAATCGTCCTCTAGCAATGATAGTCCTCCACCAATTCTCATCTAATTCGTCATCCGATCAGCAGTCAATGTGCAAGGGTATTAGAGTTTTAGTATTGTATTGTTTAGGGATTAAAAGCATCATCAGCATCAGCATCATTAAGGACCCTCTCACTAGTTTTCTTTTACAATGTGTATTGTTCTTGAAAAGGCGTAGACACATATGGCCCATTGATCTGTCAAGTCGTCTCTCCACCGGGTGTGAAGTTTTTCTCTAGGTCTTTCCTATTACCTCGTGGTCAATTATGTCACTCTATATGGTAACCTGCCGTCTATAGATCTCGAAAGGTAACCTGCACATCTATGTTTAGCCGTTCGTGTGGTGATGCTTATGTCGTTTACTCCAGTTTGCTGTCTAATCTAGGTGTTTCTTTTTCTGTTACGTAGATTGATTCCGTGCATAATGCGTTCCGTTTTGCATTGTACCACTATTCGCTTCTCTATTCCTGTCCATGTTTCACTACCGTATATCACAGCAGACATGATGTGTTTACTGAACACATTCCGTTTAAAGTCTATAGACGTTGTACTCATCATGATGTTTTCTAGTGTTGTTAAAAGAGAGACACAACGATATATATATGAGAAATAAATATGATATATACTGAGCGAGAATAGTTAAATAGATTTAAAATATAAATAACAAGCCGCGCGTGCGTGACCCCCCTCTGTATTTGAGTTGATGTGGCGTGTGTAGAATCCAATAAATTTGGCCAATTTGGGTCATTTTTGACCCCCCTTTGATCCCCTGGGGGCGCGAACCAGAATTATTCTGATGACAAGGATGCTCATTTTATATCCAGAACAATTGTCTCTACATTTTGGCCAAGTTTCAGAAAAATTGAAGGGATGGATCAAACGTTATGAGAGAAAAGGATCATGTTTTGCCATTTTGAGGGCTTTTGACCCCCTGGGGGCGCGAACCAGATTTTTTCAAGGTCAGCGATACTTATTTTCTATTAGGAACAATTGCCTCCACATTTTGGCCAAGTTTCAAAGAAATTGAATGGATGGATGAAAAGTTATGGGGCAAAAAATGTCATATTTTGCTAATTCGGGGTCTTTTGACCCCCTAGGAGGCTAACCAGATGTTTGTTTCAAAAATCGGAGAATGTCACTTTCTAACCTGACCAAAGTTACAACTTCATGCACAATTTCAGAGAAATTCAATTGATGGTTGCGGAGAAAAATCCGGACGGACGGACGGACGGACGGACGGACGGACGGACGGACGGATGGACGGACATGCCTCAAAACATAAGTCCCCCGATTTTATAAATCGGGGGACCAAATAGATTAAATTGTGAAACTTACTTTTTTGTAGGGGAAATAAATAACCTGAACAATTTTGCTGAAAGTTTAAAGAAGTATGCATCGAAGAAGGAAAACATTCAAAGAACAACATATATAGTAGAACAATTTAAAAATTAGAATTTAAAGACCGAAATTAAAGAAAAGGTAGTTGACTTATAAGAATAACTTTCATTGGAAAGTGAAGAAAATGCAGTTGAAGAATTCGAAGAGAATGAAGAACATGGCCATCAACAACGAGAACAACAAACAAGAAAGCGAACATATTGCGATAAGAATTTGAAGAAAAATAACTTGAAGGAAAATGAATCAAAGAATGGGACGAATTTTAAGAAGAAGAATATTTCTGGCAGACATACGTGCATGAAACAAGGAGACACATACTTGGATGAAGAAAACAACACAAAGAAGTGAAGTGGGAAGAAAAAGACGAACCGAAAAGAGAAGATGAACAATGGCAATAAAAACAACACGAAGAACAAGTAGAATAGAAATACGTGTTGAAAATAGAAGAAAATCAATGAGAATAAACTGATGAAGAAGAAAAAATTAATTGAGGAAGAAAAAGGAAGACAATAATGAGGAGGAGGAGAAGAAAAAGAAGAAGAAGAAGAAGAAGAAGAAGAAGAAGAAGAAAACGAACAATAACAAAAATAAAGAAAAATAAGAAAAGATATGGGTTTCAGAGGAAGTTTGTTTTAAAGAGACAGTTGGAAATAAAATTCAGAGAGTTTTTACAGCGTGAGGAAGTTAATAAAAAAAACTTCACGTTTTACATCAATTCAATGGTGGAATCGTTTAAATTCATTAATCTTTAAAGAATACCCAAAAAAAACTTATTTTTTAAAGATTTAAATAAAATAGAGAAAATAAGAATCAGAATATTTAAAAGAATTAGAGAAGAAAGAGGCGTAGGAAGGTTAGCACAAAAAGAAGTTAAAGATGTTGGGACCTGTTTTTAAAGACATTAGGAAATCAGAATTTGAATGACTTGGATTAGACAGACATGCACCGTAACAGAAGGCACAGCTAATGAAAGAAAGAGTGAATTAAAGTGAGGCAACTTTCATGTTTCTACAGAAACAAAATCACTCGTTATCTCAAACGGAAGGACATATTTAGATGCACGTAAACACATAAACACATACACATAAAATATAGTGAAAACATAGTGTCTACAGACACGTGTTCGAATTTTCAAGATATATTAGATTCTGCAGCGTCTGCGAAATATTACGTACCGTGAAGTTTGAAATTTGGCATTCTTATTACTGACCATGAACATCTAACACTCTGAATTCCTGGATGATAGTGTCTGCTTCTGAATTTGAAGAAATATATTAAATTTTAAAGCATTTTTCATCCATTGACTTTATGCGAAACACACACACACAAATACACACACACACATATATATGGAGAGCCATGCATATAACTGCCCTGTTTTTAAATCTCCGAAACAGTTACATGGTAAACAGCTGATGATCCCTGTGTTAATATTAGATGCTTACGTTAAGGTCTCCTGTTTTTGTTTCACTGTTAGATACTTAATCCCCCATTTTTATTTTATTTACTTACTATTATATATTTTATTTATTTATGAATTTTCCAACGAATGTAAAGTCTGCACTATTTTGAATTTAGTTAGTTTCTGTGGGAATTTAAACTGCATTTTCCTTTTTTTTGTCTTTTTGTTTAAAATAACTCAAAGCTTCTTTAGATTATATATATATATAAATATATATATATATATATATATATATATATATATATATATATGTATGTATATATATATATAAAATGTTTTTAATACGACAGATAACTTATGTCTTCATATACTGGTGTAGATCCTTTCCATTTGGCGAATCAGGATCTTTGTTTCGGTGGAGAATTGGTCGATGAATTTGTTATGACTGTAGATGGTCAAGTACTTTAAGGTTCCTCCGGATCCATCTACAGAGGAATCAAGTAAGGACAATATTGTTAATGCCAATATTTATAGTTATTAATATTAACATTAGTAGTATGGTGTTTACCTGATTCTCCTGATTCGGCAAATGGGAAGGATCCACACAAAGGTATGCAGACATAAGTAGTCTGTCATTCAAAGCATTTGTATTACAGAAAAAATGTTTACTATATATATATATATATATATATATATATATATATATATACATTAAGATTTACATTATCTTTACATCATATTCTAAATAATAATTAGTTTACTGTGAAATTCTATTTTATCATATAAAATGGTATCGCGCTGTCAATGTTTTTGCCAGCGAATGATAACTCTATTTGGAAAACATAAAAGAGATTTCTAATGTATTTTAAATAAAACTGGACACCATACAAGACTAGATTAAATCTTGTCTTATAATCCGGTAAGACCAAGAGACCATAAGAAAGAGATACTATAAAATAGTGTATTGGTCAATTAGAGATAGAAATATTAATGTTATAACGTCTTTGCTTCCAAAACGTAGATAAGAACTTTAATGGAATATTCGATGATAGGATTCTGTTTATTTTTTAAATAAAACTTACTAATATTTTGTAAAGTTTTAAAGAGGTCAAAATTGGATTAAGTTGTTTAAAGAAATACACGGAGTCACATTGAATCGGGGGACGACATCACATAGTAAATATTAAAGAGAACGAGAAAAAAACAAGCAAATAAGTTTTGATTTCCTATATATTCATAGTAAAAAAAACATTCGACTACAACATAAAAAATATAGAAATAGTGAAAAAAAAACAAACTTAAAGCTCGCTCAAAAAACAACCTTAGCGTTTTTGAGGCCGTAAGTATAACCTGCGAAAACCCTATCTCTGCAGATCAAAAAAGCTGGCACACAAGTTTACCCTATTTTGTCAGTTCTAATAGAAATATATATATATATATATATATATATATATATATATATATATATATATATATATATATATATATATGTATATTTGGATTTTTCACTTAGAAAAAAGATTATTCAGTGAAGACCGGAATAAGTCCAATACAAACAAGCTCGATAATACTCGATTACAGGGTACAGAGCATTTATATGGGAATTGTTTAAGGCTTACCAAAGCATTCCGTTCAAGAGCCCAATCGACACCAAACCATATTTTTTAATTAAAAAAATATTTATTTATCATTTTTCAAATTAAAGTGTGTTTTACCTACACGTGTTTCACTACCAAGCAGGTCATTGCTTGGCAGATCATCAGGGTAATTAAGTACCTTGAATAAGAATTACAACAACCGGTAATACAAAAGGTTGTGTTGCGTTAATTGAGGTCACTTAAGAAGGGAAATAAAAAATAAAATAAAAAGTAAATAGATTAAAAGGAAAAAATATAGAATGTCTTTGAAGAATATTGCTACTAGGCGAAACAACAAAGAACTAGTCCCAAACAAACAAAAAAAGAAAAAAAATTAGTCCCAAATGCACTCAAATGAAACAGTAATAATGAGCAAGAATATACCTTCTTGATGGGCGGTATAACTATAAAAAGTATCCCCCTAAATAAAGACCAAACAGTTAAAACCCCGTTCCCAAGTTACCATTCCAAGCCACTGATAGTATTGGCATTCCAGATCTATTCCATCAAAAGGAAAGGCGACACAAATGTCCGTTTGTAATGCATGCGGTCGTGCTAGCCTTATTTCCAGGGCTGACTCGCTCCCTTTCGAGATGGACACACAACGAGGCAAATAAATAACGCAGAAAATCCCGTGTTAAGAATAGGCCCCCTAAATAGAAGACATAAAATATTTATCAATAATACAGTTTCTAAAAATGTAGTTTCTATTTTAAAAATTATTCTTTATAAAACTTTGTTATCCAACGTCTGGGACATCTTATTTCATTCCGGTCAAAATATATTTCATTTAATTTACTGCCGAGAGCTACGTTGTTGTTATTTTACGGAGTGACTAATCTTAATCCCGCAGTGACTAATCTTAATCCACTTAAAAATAAAGTACTACTACAAAATATTTCCTACAAAAATCTAGTTTCTATTTTAAATAATTTTAAAAAATACTTCCCTGTAGAGGTGATTCATACACTCTTGACTTATACTTAGGTCTGTGCAAATAATCCCAGATGAGGATAACACATCCCGAAGAAATCGTATATATATACCATAAATAACATTTTAACTACAGAATAGCGTTATCAAAAATCTAGTTTCTATTTTTAAAAAAACAATCTTTAATGGTCGAGGCTATTTTTAACACTTTTGGGAAAATATCATTTTAACTTGCTAAATGACGGGAGACCTTGTTATTATTATTTCCATGGTCGAACCCTTCAGTTTCGCAGTAGAACAACATTGAGGCAAAAAAAGGCCCCAGTTCTGCAGAAGAACATTCTGAGGAATCAAATATATACTACAAAATAAAAAAAATAAAATAAATAATAAAAAAATAAAAATAAAAATAAACTCCCAATACAAAATACTGTTTACAAAAACCTAGTTTCTATTTTTAAAAATTAAGTTTATGCCGGCATTGATGTTTTTTTTAGTTATTTTTTCATTCCTCCCACGCATTATTTTATTTTATTTTATTTAATTAAACCTAATTTAATTAATTGATGATAGCTTCCATGTTGTTATTTCTTATTTTTTTTACTTATTCCTAGAGTTGATCTATTCCTGTCCGCAGTACCCATATGAATGGGCGAGTGATCCCGTTTTCGCAGAAAACACCTTTATGGATCTTATATATCCCATAAATAAAATATATTAATGCCGCATATTGTTTCCGAATTCAATTACTATTTTAAAAATACCTTCCAATTTCTGGGATTGATTTTAACATTCCGGGAAGACCCCATTTCATCCCCTCCCCCAATGACGGAAAGATCATGCTATTGTATTTATGCTGGTACATTTACATAGAAATGTGTAAAGAATCTTAACTGTATTGTAAATACATTTCGAAATGTCTATATATACTAAAACATAAATATTAATACAAACATTGTTTTCATAAGTCTTGTTATTACTTTAAAGATGTGGTCGTTAGTTGCTGGGCGGTTTTTAACATACTTGGGAAGTATAAATTCATTAAACTATGAATGATTCTATTATACTGCAGAACAACGATGATGAAGACAACACAATCACACCCACACACACGGGGATGGTGTGGATTAACTATTAATACTAATTCCCCCCTAGTGCGATCTATGTTGGTTCAACTATATCCAGCATCGCTACTTCCGAAGTTTTTAGCCACATTTACTGACTTTGTTTCTGCCCCCTACCCTAACTATATACCCCCCTTCCTCTGTAGAGCTGTACTTGGGTATTTTATCGATTGATAAATTTTCGGAATGGGTTAATGATCATATATAAAGGATACGTAGAAATAGGTATATGACTTCACCGTCTATCCCTCTGATTCTATAGAATTATTAACCGTACATTACTGCCATACGTAAACTACATGAAATTCCCAATGCTTTTCGTATAATATATCTATTTCCATGAATAATGATTTATTAGTTATTATTCAATTATCTATTTGTGTGTTAGCAAATTCCACCACTCTACTGTGCTGAGGAAGTATTTACTATTGTTAACTTTCAATGGGACATATTCTGATAGAATATTTCCACCTAAACCACCCCCAGCCTATGTCCCGAGCATCTACTGATAAGCGAATCAAGTCATATCTAAGCCTAAGTACACGTTGCTAACTCATAGCCTCTATATTATACGCTAAGTATTGCCCCAGATTGCCACAGGAAGGGCCCATACAGACTATCCCGGTTGCAAGTTTATACCTCCCCTATTCCCCTCCTATACAGGTTTTAGGCTTTATAACAGGTAAGGGTTTCTATGCAGACAACATTGTAATATTTCCTGCCTCACGTTCAATAAATTATCTCTAGAAGGCATGATGTGGCACGACTCTAATGCACATAGGTTGCATCTTCTTCTTTTGTTCGGTCTATATTTGTTAGTCCTCTCCAAAATAGACCATTTCAGTTCGAAAGGGTATTGTCTAGCAATGAGAGTTCACACAAAACGGACAAGAGAAGTGTTAGGCTTATCTATGTTTTCCCTGAGGCCACCTCTGAATGAACTCATGTGATTTCTGAACCTATCTTTGAACTCACCCCCGGTGGATCCGCTATATGATCTCCTACTACTTTCTGTTATCACATCGCATTTGTAGACAATGCTTGAGACTCTACAGTTCCCCCCATTGGGCAGTTGTTGGAAGCTCTGCAATTACAGTTGTGTGCTGAGCCGTTGCTGGATCTTCTGTAACTATGCATATTCGCAACGGTGGTTCTCCCTGAACTGGTGTTGCTGGGATCAACATCAGGAGTGAATGTTTCTTCCCTTTGTTTAGCTATCTTAGAGTTATTATATCCTATGATGGATGCGGCTATATTTCTACAGGTTGACAAGGACAGATTTACAGTATTTTTTGTTTATAACTAACACCCAATCTGCTTTCCGTTGGAAAGTTTTTTCCATAATGCTATAAAAAATATTTGGGATATTAGTCTTAATATGCTAGGGTTGCGTTGAACCATGTTTATCAACGGCAATTATATCAGTCATTTTCTGATCGATCGTCCTCTTCGCCGGTATATAAAACTAGCTCGTCATTAGGCCATTTATTTTTCTAAGATTTCCACATTCTTATTATGGCTAATGTGGATATCGGTGTTAGAATCTTGTCAGCCCGATACGTAAGGCCACAAATAGTTTAATCTTAAACTTTTACAGTAATACAAATAATAATTACAACAACAACACTAACTACAACAAAAACAATAATAATATTAATACTAATAATAATAATGATAATAATAATGATAATAATGATAAATATGATAATAATAATAATAATAATAATAATTAGTATTATTTTTTATTATTATTATAATAATAATAATAATAATAATAATAATAATAATAATAATAATAATAATAATAATAATAATAATAATAAAATTCTGATGAAAAAAAACGAAATATCAATGACCATTCTTGAATACCGAAACCAAGCCAAACAACTAACTCAGGCCTACTAGACTGAGGTAAATTTAAATACATGTAGAACAAAAACATGGAAAGAAGTTCACATGAGCCAACGATAATTAACACAGTCGGTAAAACCATCAACCGCTCCACTGTTAAAAAAAATCCACACAAACGCACGGCTTATGCCACATAAGATTTTTTGAAAGTTCAAGGGAGAGCGCCAACCAGATCTATAATAGATGTGTGTGAAGAGTATTGGAACCTTAGAGAAACTTATTGCATCTCGAATTCCAGACAAGACCATGTCTGACAAATCGAGAACGAGCTGCCCCGTGGATTGAATGAAAGGTTCCCTTCGTTATTTCATACACATTCCTGGCGGAAGTTACATCGGCCTGATCGTTGTGAGAATAGCATCTCAGATGAGAAAAGTAGTCCAATAATCCAAATAATACAATGTACTTTTTTTTATTTAAGGGCTCATTTAACATTAGTCAACCTAGATGTCATCCTCGTAATGTCAGACGGTCGAGGTCACGAGACGAACCCGACGGATATAGTGTGGACCTAATACACCGATCTAGTCAACATATTAACACTTACCGATATAATAGTCCCACGAATTGTTTTTCTAATCGATATCTTAGTGACTGTAATTAGAATGTATTGTTAATTCAGAAAAAAATAACACACGTTCGATTTAATTCAGGTAATTATTTATTTTTGATGGGAAAACTGAAATCTTAAATATATAACATTGTTTTTGAATCATAACATTCAGAAACCTGAAAAAATAAAATAAAACAAAGATATACGAGGAAAACGTACAATATCTTACAGACAGTAAACACATGAAAATGTAATTTTTTTAAATCATCACAAAATCTTATCAGGAGATTCTTTTATGTGTAAGGGTGATTGAGTGAGCGACTGACCGCGTGGTTACAATGAGAATGTGTTTGAACATTGAGTCCCGTGTTTAATCACATCCAACCGATAAATGGCTGCTGGTTTATTTACTCGAATCGAATTGTGTTTATACATAGGAAAAGAATGTATTACATCCAAGTTAGAAGCTTTAGTCACGGTAGAATCTTTATTTATTTATGAACTCACTTATATACTACAAACATACAGATGTTATATATATACATATATATATATATATATATATATATATATATATATATGAGAAAGGAAGGATGAAAGTAATCCGACGTAATGGGAAATGAAAAAGGAAAAACCAAAATATGTTTTGTTTTTGTTTTTATTTTATGTATTCATCGTCTTTATTTGTAAGACTTCCTCAGGATGATAATTTTAAGTAAGCTGTCATGCAAGTACATAGAAATATTGGGTTGACATGATGGGTTAATGATTATATATATATATATATATATATATATATATATATATATATATATATATATATATATATATATATATGAATGGATAAAATAAATCCGAAGGTATGCATTAAAAAGGAACAACAGAGACTTAAAACTCAACGTTTCACTCACTTGTTGCATGGGCTTTACCAAGAGCGAAATGAATGCTAAAAGTAGCAAAGAACAGTACCTATAATTTTGAGAATATATATGAATAGATTTAAATTTTACTCACACTATCACAATATATATTCAAAATATAAGAGCTCGTCTTGTTCTCTGCTACTTTCAGAGGTGTTTCACTCTTGATAAAGCCCACGCAACAATAGGGCGAAACGTATAGTTTTAGGTATGCCGCTATTCCTTTTTAATTAATAGTTATATACATAGAGAGAGATTTCAGGTAAACTTCATTACGACATGATAATTTATTTACCTTCCAAAAATTCAACATCAACAATAGTTCGTCTATGATCGTTTCTGAGACTATATGGTTTTCATTGATATCGCGTCTCTTCATCAGCATAGGGTATAGACACCAACTTTGAAGCTTACATATAGCATAAACACCCAGAGTATATTTCCCTACCAGCTATAGAGCAAATCATATAGGATTATTGAGAGTATGAATATGGAAAATACAACTCCTTTTCTGTGGCAGGAAACTTCCCGGGTCAAGGATTTTACAAGAGTGTCTCGTCATTTTGCTGACAATTATTCTCTTGATAATGCTGGTGCTTTTCTTCCTGATTTTCTTTAAAAAACTGACCAGTCTTTTGATTCTATTGTCATCACTCCAAAGATGGTTGCTATGGTTCTTTCTGATCTTGACAAGTCTAAGGCTTCCGATCTTGATTCAATTTCTTCTTTTTGTTTCCAAGCGTTCTGCTCCTGAACTTATTTCTATCCTCACTAAATTAGTCAATTTCTGTTTGTCTGATTCATGTTTCAGTTCTCGTTGGAACGAGTTCTCTGTTGTCCCTGTGTAAAAAAATGCTGGCGATCGGTCTGACCCAACTAGATATCGCCCGGTTAGTCTACTCCGTTATTAGCAAGGTTCTTGAAAGGTTGGTCAACAAAAAGCTTGTTAATTTTCTGGAAAGTCTGGGCCTATTTAGCGATGTCTAACGCAGCTTTCGTGGTATTCGTTCAACTGTTGATATTTTAACTCTTATAACTGAGCATATTTGTACGTTTTTGAATAATTGAGGAGAAGGAGGATCCATTGTGTTTGACATTTCGATAGTGTTTGACAGAGTGCGCCATTCTGGTCTCCTACACAAACTTCAGGGGTATGTTATTGGTGGTGAGGTTCTTGACATTATTAAGTCTTTTCTTTTCCGATCGAAAATTGCGAGTAACTTAGGACGGAGATCTTCATTCCCTTTTTCTTATCAATGCTGGTGTTCACCCAGGGCTTTATTCTAGAACCAACACTGTGTATTCTCTATATAAATGACTTTCCAGAGAATATTGTTAAGAAAATTAACATCTATGCTGATGATATCACTATCTATTCTGATGTACCTTCTCGGCCATCTCCCTTGGATTAGTCAAAATATTAAGCTGATGTGAGGGTTGGCATGGGTTCAGTTGTGGATTAGGGTACGAAATAGCTTGTTTTATTTAATCCAGTGGAGACACACTTCGTGTCTTTTAATCGTAGGCGTGCTCTATTTCTTCCTAAGATTCTCATGGATGGCTCTGCTCTTGAGGAAACAGCGACTCTAAAAATTGTTGGTCTTTCTCTCTCATCACATTTTTCTTGGAGTTCATACATTAGATCCATTTCTCTTTCTGCTACTCGTAAAGTCGGTTCTCTCTATCACTCAAAACACTTTCTCACACTGAGGCTATTCTCTACCTCTATAAATCGACAATCAGACAATGTTTGAAGCACTGTTCTTAATATTTGAGCTGGTAAATCTCCTCACCATTTTAAGGTTATTGATAAGGTTCAGAAACGTGTATGTCATTCGATTGGCCCTACCCTTCCCTCTACTCAGCCCCCTCTCTCTCACAAATGTTATGTTGCTAGTCTCACTCTTTTCTATAAATAATATGATGGCATATTTTCTTCAGAATTATGTGATCTAATCCTTTTTTTTGTTCCAGCTAGTTTGACTCGTTACTCTAGTGGTCTCTATCAATTCGCTGTTTTGCTATCTCATTGTAATAAAGCTTCCTATTTAAACAGCATCTTTACAAGGATCGCAGGCTTTTGGAACTCTCTTCCTGCTGGCTGTTTTCTTTCTACGTATAACCTTGCTATTTTCAAGACGAACACAAATAGGTATCTTCTGGCTTTGGTATAATCATATTTGTTCTTGTTAGCTCCTTACATCAAGTAGATGTATGCCTTGTTTGAAGCGATTTCCATGAACAAATTTAAAAAGCCAGTACATCTACATAAAAAAGTTTACGTATATTTGATAGGACACGGGAGATCTTCATTGCATTATCGATAGTGTAAACTCAATTCCTGGTCATATACATATTTAGCTTTCGCCCGGTTTATATATATATATATATACATATATATATATATATATATATATATATATATATATATATATATATATATATATATATATACAAAGTGATTCATAAGTCACTTAGCTATTCAAAATGATTACTATATGAAGCACAAACATACTATGAACTCTTAATTACTGTTATCTTACTCTCTAATTACTGCTATTTGTTATTGTGAATTCGTTCGTTTATATATTTGTTTCTATATATATTTATTTTTATTTATTTAAATTTGTGTAAATCATCATATGTGCTTTTATTTTTCAGGCAGTATGTCATTTACAATTGAAGAGTGAATGTTTATTGTCATTCATATGGCCAAATTTGATGAATCTCCCACACTTGTTGAAAGGCAATCGAAACGTGATGTGAACAGAAAGCCTCCTTCGCACAACACCATGCGCGCAATTTTTTTAAAATTCAAGGAAACTGGAAGCGTCCAAGAGGCTCAAAAACCAGGTGCTCCGAAACGTAATGATGCAAAAGAAGAAGAATCCAAACCTTGTTTGAAACAAAACCTTCAACATCAATTCGCCAGGCTGCTCAAGTGTTATCGACATCATATAACTGCGTTCACCGAACCCTTCAAGCAGTTGGGCTTAAGAATTTTCATGTCCAAACATTTCAAAAATAAATAGCTAAGTGACTTATGAATCACCCTGTATATATATATATATATACACACATATACATATATATATATATATATATATTCATACACACATATACATATATATATATATTCATACACACATATACATATATATATATATATATATATATATATATATATATATGCATACATATACATATATATACATATAAATATACATATATATATATATATATATATATATATATATAATTATTATAACTTTAGTTGTATCATAAGTGGACAAAACACCGATGTTATTATATAAATATCAAAAATGAAATATTCTAAAGCGACATGATACAACTAAATACTGCGGGTATGGAATACTAAAATGTTACCCTTAATCCATCGATTTTCAATGATAGGCTCATCTTATCATTCCGGTGTTTGTTTTCTTATTTCTTTTTTCTTTTTTCTCTCTTCTCTTCCTTCTTATTCTTTTCTTGTACCGCTCTTAATATTATTTCATCTTTATTACTTAACTTTAACGTTAATCTGTTTGTCTTCTTTTTTTCTTCTTTCTTAACTTTACTTTTTGTTTTGGTTTCTTTCCTTTCTATTGCTATCATATTTTTAATTATATTTTTATTTATATCATTTGAATTCATCCGTTAGACTATCCACTTCGCATTTCAATTCTCCCATCCTAAGAAGCTCTATTCAGGGCAATATATCTCTATCTATGTACTGATGCAATATATCTCTATCTATGTACTGATGCAATATATCTCTATCTATGTACTGATGCAATATATCTCTATCTATGTACTGATGCAATATATCTCTATCTATGTACTGATGCAATATATCTCTATCTATGTACTGATTCAATACGAACTCCTGGATTAAGATTTTGATGAGGTCATTCACATCAATGTTCACTAATGTCTACCTATCGATATCATTGACATCAATATTGTCATTGCTCATGGATTTTACTATTAAACTTGGAGTTATAGACTCCACTGCTCAACTTCGTCCCAATATTTTCGGATTGCTTATTATAATGTTTGCTTAAACACATTGTTTTTATTTACCTAATTCTGAAACTGTCGTGGAAATATTTTTCTTTAAACAGATGAACACAAATGTTGTTTTTTTAATTTCATGCCAAGTAGTAATTTGTAATTTTATTGTGTTTCTCTTCTGGTAAGTAAAGCTTAGTTTTAAAATATATCGATTAAGGTGAATTTGTTATTTTCATTTTCCTTGCTTAAAAACTTGATGAATTAATAAAAAATATAAATTGTCCAATGTTATTTTCATCATTTATTGTTTTCTCATAGTAATGCTCTATTTACAATATCGAGCAATTTCTTTATCACGATAGGTTTGAATATAAAATATTCATCTTCGTATTTTTAATGATATTTATATATATATATATATATATATATATATATATATATATATATATATATATATTCGTTGATATGTAAATATATTTTATAGTTATTTAGATTTTAAAATTGTAAATAGCAATTTTAGAAGTACACAAAGTGTTTTGTAATAGTTTACTAGTGAAGAACTAGAGCTCTAATTGAGAAAATATGAAAACACAACATATTATACGGAAACTAGTTAATGTCAAATACAAATTAAATGACTAATGTTGTTAAATGTTTCGACATATTCTTATTTTTATTTTTATTTAATTACTCGCATCTAATACATGGTTTTTGAAGGCATTTTTGCCTCTATATTTATATTAAATTTCAAAAGATGCTTTATAAAATGAACTTT
This sequence comes from Sepiola atlantica, assembly GCA_963556195.1. Lineage (NCBI taxonomy): Eukaryota > Metazoa > Mollusca > Cephalopoda > Sepiida > Sepiolidae > Sepiola > Sepiola atlantica. The sequence goes on from OY744546.1 coordinate 45,039,905, forward strand.
CCTTATTTATAACTCGCAGCGACCATGCACAATGAAGTGCTATTCTATTTAAAACAGACATTTTCAACAATAGTCCACAACACCGGACGTTACACTTCACCAACACCAGGAAGTAAATTATGGAAAAAAAAGGTTATACCTTTATTTGTCTTGGCTCTGTCGAAGCTTGTTTTTGTCAAGTGAAATATTAGCTAAAAAAAAATCAAGATGAAGAAAAAAAAACGGAAGGTATTTTGAAATATTTTGTTAAATGTTTCGAAATATTTTTATTTTTCTTTTGATTTAATTACTCGCATCTAATACATGGTTTTTGAAGGCATTTTTGCCTCTACATTTATATTAACTTTCAAAAGATGCTTTATAAAAGAACTTTTCTAATTTTTATATATATATATATATATAAATCTATATATATTTATAGAATTATTATATAGAATTATCTTATGAGGTAATATACTATATTGTGTATATATATTTTAAGTATTTACATAAACGGTGTTTAATACGTAGAAGTAAACTATGAAAATATATTTGTGTAGTTATACTACGCAGAGGCGTCCGCGTTTAATTATTGTAGCTTGATGAGTTATTATTGAGATGAAACGCAGACGCCTCTGTGTAGCCTAATTACCATATTTGTTTTTAATACTTTACTTTTTATTTAAAGTAGCTTAATTTGGAAAGAGATAGAAAGCTGGCAACGTCAGCTATTATATATATATATATATATATATATATATATATATATATATTATATATATATATATTATATATATATATATTATATATATATATATTATATATAGATATATATATATATAAATATATATATTCATATATGTATATATAATACTTTTCTTGAAATAAGGCATCAGATCACGTGGCCAATCTCCTGTAATGTTAAATACATTGTTTTTATCTAAAACTTTGTTTACCATTCTTTGAATAAAGATATATGCATTACTTTTAAATATTTACTTGCAATAAGCTTAAATCTTTTTTTTTGTATTTTGTATTTATTTTCGAAAATTAATCACACATCTAATTAAGATTGTAAATTATTTTGGAATTCAAATCTTTTTTTTTGTTTTTTTTTAATTAAACTTACTTATATTGTAGGAGAATGTAATTATTTGTTTGAATTAAGATCCCGTTTTTTTTTTCCTTTTCTTCTTTTCAAAACACTATTTTTTACGTCAAGATAACCACAATGTTTTTCTGATGAGATCATTGCGAAATTGCAATCAATAAAGTGAATTTGAAGCGTATAATATGTATATATATATGCGTATGTTGTAATATATACATATGTGTGTCTGTTTCTGAATAATGTACAATATATAATCTTTTTTTAAAATATGTATATATATTACAATTATAATATCCACAATAGTTGTAATTCATTTTGAATATGTGCATATATATTTTTTTCATATGTAACAGATTCTTGATTTTTTAAAGTAAATATTAATGTTAAATTTCTGATTAAAAATGAAATATAAAAAATGTTAGCCACAAACTTCACGAAATTAGTCAACAGGTAATTGCGTTATATCTTAATGATACCAGGCTTATATTTACATTATGTATATATATATATATATATATATATATATATATATATATATATATATATATATATATGTATGTATATATATATATATATATATATATATATATATATATATATATATATATATGAAAATAAGTAAGCTACACGGAAACATTCGTGTCTTATTCATGTAGGTAATCATAATTCTAATTGCATTTAACCTGATAATTTCCTTTTCGAGTACCGTATTGAGCACTATTTAAGTAACTATGAGAACATATATTATCATAACTTACAGTATTATATTTGTGTATGCATGGCGTAATAATGTCATATACATATATATATATATATATATATTAGTACTTCATGTATCCACATAAAATATTATAAGGAGATATAATTTTTTTATGTATCAGTTTTCAGTATTTACTTCAACAGTGCTCGATACGTAAGTAGAGCTAGGTAGTAAGCAATGAATATATATATATATACGGGAGCCTCTGTGTAGCTTGATTGCCATATATATTTTCATTGCTTACTATATATATATATATATATATATATATATATATATATATATATATATATATATATATATATATATTACTATATATACATCTATATCTATATCTATGTCTATATATATATATATATATATATATATATATATATATATATATATATATATATATATATATATATATATATGAACAATAATACGCTAAATTCCAGTGACCAAGCGTTCATTTATTTTTTCCAATGTCCAGGAATTAAGTGTATTTAACCCTCTGTTTTCGGCATATTCAAACAACCAAGGATAGACACTTATATGCAGCATATTTCAACTATGCATCTCTATAAAAATATAATTAATTAAATTATAACATTTACTGTTCCAAGAATTTGTTCATCATTCCATTATTCCGTACGATCGTTTCCAAAACAGTTTGGAAATAAATTATTTTATTTTATAATTGTATAAAGTTGGTCTAAACGCTCTTCGTCAGCGCCTATAGCATCTTACAGAAGAAAAAAAACTTAGTTTTAGAGAAACGTCCACTAACAGAAAGAAAAACCTCCTTATCAAAAACTCCTATGGGGGAATAACATGAAATTGTAAGGAAAACAAGATTGTAAGATATATATATATATATATATATATATATATATATATATATATATATATATATATATGGATGATATCAGAATCAAAATTATATTAGACCCTATCGACATCCGGTAGATCTCAATATAGTATATAGAAAATTTGTATATTCACTCACAAAGTGTTCAACCAAGTAATACAAATACAAAATTAACTTTAAGCCATAACTTTTCAAAGATGACGATCTTACAATCAGGATGTCAAACCAATAACAATTGAATATCTATTTATTATTAGACGTGAATATCTTACAAATGCAAAAGTGAAAAACTTTAAAAACACTAAGGGGAAGAAATGTCTCAATTTCAGTCCTGAAACAGATCACCACGATTCAAACTATAAGCAGAATGTTGTATGAAATTTAAATATCCAAAATGTATAAATAGTTCAAACAAAAACGTAACACATTTCTCTGCTATTTCGAAACCTTGAGTTCTCCAAGAAATAGTAGTTCATGCTCACAGATAATCCCGGACATTTAAGCCCGACTGATACTTTAAAATATCTCAGATAATAATCTCTCCCTCCCTCTCTCTCTCTCCCTCTCTCTCTCTCTCTCTCTCTCTCTCTATATATATATATATATATATATATATATATATATATATATATATATATATATATTAAAAAACATCAGATAACAATCTACATATACATATATATATATATATATATATATATATACATATGTATATTAAAACAACTCAGATAACAATCTATATACACACACATATATATATATATGGTCGGCGTGGAAGGATACTTTGAAAAGTCACACAATTTGAAGCGCTGGGTGGGTGGCAATAATAACGAAGATATTTTTTTATAAAATATTTAGAAAACCTTGCACAACGCAGATTATTTGTTTTTAAAAATAAATTATTTATTCACCTTAAAAACATTTTTTTTCTATAAACTTGAGTAATCAAATAATCTGCGTTGTGCAAGGTTTTCTAAATATTTTCTAAAAAAATATCTTCTGTATTATATATATATATACATATATATATATATATATATATATATTATCGAAGTTAAGAAACGTCGAGCCTGGCCAGTACTGAATGGCATTGTTTCCAGTCATCTTGAACTACTTGCCATTGGAATCAAGGTGTGCCGACTCAGAAGAGTTGTTGTTGGGATTGCGCAACTATTGAAATTACAATTACACGCGCGGGCTGCCCCTGGCAGGGCACTCATACGTCGAAATGGACGGGAAAATCCATCATATATATATATATATATATATATATATATATATATATATATATATATATATATATATATATATATATATATATATACTTAATGAGATAATGTACAGAGTTGTGTATATTGAACATATAGCTTTGTCGTATAATATATGAAGCGCCTTATTTGTTTAAGACTTTTAGTCTTAATTCAGTTTCATTGTGATTTGGAGACGTCGGCTACCTTGCTTATAATAGATTATAAAAATATACATCGTGTCATCAATTTCACCTAGGTGATATTGTTTGCATCAGTTAATATTAGAATTTTAAGGATCAGTTAAATATGAACTGTAAAAAATATAAAAATAAAAACAAAAATTGGCAATTTTCTACAAGCTAAATTTTCTTATCTATGTCTCTATCTTTGTCTTTTATCCTCTCCAACTATGAGTTTAATGGTAGTACTCTGTTGTTATATTCACCTTCTTTTACTATTGAGTATTCACATCTTTTTCTGTCCTTTATGGATATCTCTTAGGCGGGAATAAATATAGAAATAAAGAGATAGAATATAAGACAATATGAAGGGAGGGCTTGTGGACGAGTGGTTATAGCACTTGTCTTTGGGCCGAGTTCGATCCCACTCACGGCATGCGAATTTTCGGGTCTTAAAATTCCCTCTGTCCACCCAGCAATAAATAGGTACCTGACTAAAACTTAGGGAAGGTTCAAGGCAGCTGAAGGAGAGGGATGGGCTCCGCCTTCCATATGCTGTGACCTAGACATGGTGATTCTTAACAAATCACCGCCGCTACGGCCATAGGCAGTGTGCGATGTCGGCAACGACACTCGTGCGCGTCCAGGCTATGCGACCTTTACCTTTTTTTATGAATATGAAGAGTAGTGAGAGGTGAAGCATAAATATATCAACAGGAAGAAATATAAGATCATTAAATATTTGTTTTGCTTTCGTCAAAACCAAAATCGTTTAAGAATATCGATGCATAAATGAAGCAACTAGCTCAAAGTGAGAATAGGAATACTTTTAAAAACAAGGATAGCAAGAAAACGAAAACACATTGTGGACACCTGGTTAAATTATTGATCATGCCAAGCAGTCATGTCAAAAACCCAGACAGGTATCGATCCGATATCAGATGCACTGAATAAACTGTTGGCACCTCCAAGAGTGTCTTGGTTCTTTGCATAATCGAATTATTTAATTGTGTAACACTTTCAAGCTTTTACTCGGCATCAGTCCGTAAGATTTCTAGCTGATACTTATCTATTTGTCCAAGTGCGCACTAAGATATCTAAAACCACATACTTATATGAACAGGAATCTCATTTCATATAGTTTGGTGTGTGTATATATGTTTATATAGAGGGTGGTCGCTAGAAAAGCGGGAAATCTGTCAAACGGTAATTTATTTTTACAAACAATAACTTTCATAAAGATATTCAAAAACTAATATTATAATACACTAACAGATGCTGAAATTGTCGTCCATGCAGTCGATTGTAGCGTCTTAAACTAGAAATCTAAGCTTGTCTAGAGTATTGAAGAGTAAGCTGTGGAATATGATTTCAAGCCTTTACAAATCACGTTTTATTTTAATCATCAATAGAGCCAATGTCTTGTTGACAATAATAAAATAAGGTGCGAATCAAATTTTATTAGAATTCAATGTTCAGGCAAAGGACCTTAAAGTCCTTAACTCATGAGTTTTCAAAGAAAATTCTTCTCCTCAGTGGACCATTACCGCAGTGGCATTACTGCAAGTAATAAAATAAAACTTTAAAAATATATAAAAATATATATATATAAACATACATATATATTTTCAAAGTTTAATTTCATTACTTTCAGTAATGTCACTGCGGTAATGGTCCTCTGAGGAGAAAAAATTACTTTGAAAACTCATAAGTCAAGGAATTTAAGGTACTTTGCCTGAACATTGAATTCAAATAAAATTTGATTCGCAAATTATTATTTCATTTTATATCATGCTATATATATATATATATATATATATATATATATATATATATATATATATATATATATATATTAGAAGTAGTATGTTTTTAAAATCTGTGGGCAATGCAAATTCCGGGTAAGATGCAAGTTGTAAGGAACAAAAACAATAAATCGAATACGAAATATGACTTACCATTTATTTTTCCTAAAATCTTACATAACAGCAGGAGTGTTGTTAGCTGTTTGTGTGATGTTCAGATGATAAAAAAATCATTATTTAATATTTCGGGAAAAGAAACTTCCCTTAGTCAAAAATAATCAATACCAGAAGAAATCCCCGACTATGCAGAGAATCTTACAAAATAAAATGGATGCCAAAGCAGAACAGCAAACTACCATTCTACTATATATATATATATATATATATATATATATATATATATATATATATATATATATGTATATAATTAACTTGTTACAAATATCCAAGGGGTATAAATCTGAAGGAAGTTCAAACCGGGTTTATGAGAGTGCTCAATGAAAATTCAGAGCAAAATATAGTTTTTTGTTGGTGATTTTATTCCATTAATTGCGACAAAATATATGCTGTTTCATTAACGCTCGCAAAAAACGTCAACTCTTCAAGCTATAATGGAATCAAATGGCAAAGATTTTAAACTCAACCTAAACCGGAAAATTGAAGATGCATTAGAGGGAGGGGGGGACAGAGATGGAGCTCTGGTTATAACGGGAACATGAGAAGGGAGGGGAAGAAGGGGAGACCCCAACAAGTCATGTTTCAAAAAGTTGCGTGGGAGGTTCTCTCGTGTCTGGGCCAGGGTGGGTTTAATTTAAAATGAGAATAGAATTATAATCATAGAGTTATAACTGTCATTTTTGTTGTAATAGGTAATTATCGTGTAGATAAAAATGTTTGATAATTTTAATTTCTACTGTTACATTCTATTTTACTATAGTTATTCATGGCTTGCTCAGTAATTGTAGTGAATTTGGTTGTGATAATATTTTTTAATTGTGATTATATTATACTAAAATCAATACTAGTGGAATTATTTCGCCCAATGACTTTCGCCCAATGACTTCGCAAGTAGCAGGATGGTAATAATGGTGATACTTATTATTATTATTTTTATTATTATTATTATTATTATTATTATTATTATTATTATTATTATTATTATTATTATTATTATCGTTATTGTTATTATTATCTTGTTTTTTATTTTTATTTTTATTAATGCTATTATCACTGCGACTATCGTAGGTATGATTGGCACTGTTATTATTATTGTTATTGTAATCGATTTTATTAATACTATAAATGGTAACACCATTAAACTTCTTTTATATAATATGAATAACTCATTACCGCTCTTCCCATCATGGCAACGGTATCATTCGTCTGTCTGATCCACTTGGAAGTAAGACGCGCTCAAAACCTTTTTAATCAAAAGTAACACATTTCCTTTGTTGATAACAATGAATAGGTAGTGATGAGGTAATCAAGAATTCTGATTGGTTGATAATTGTAGTAAATACTACTTAACTATAACATTATTCAAATAATTCTTATATATATATATCAATGTATTTGCCCTGATTATTTCCCTCGGGAACGAAACACACAGATTTATGCGTATGTTATAAAGCTAACTATATATATAAATATATATATATATATGAAAAATATTATACACAGATACATATCCCCAATTGAGAATAACAATACAATTAGACTGATTATTCACTATAAGAAATTTAAGACCCACAATCTTGTAGTAAAAACACAATAAATGCTTTTTGGGCGAATGTAACTCGCATAATAATAAAGCTAATAGATACATTGGTTTTACAACCACTACCCTTTCCCGCAACCTTGCCATGCATCTTGTAAACTCTAGGTCAATTCACCAACATCTACAAAAACATAACTGCCGTCTCTCTGATTAACGACAAATTTTAGTTAATAACACTAAAATTATACATTCCAAACCCAATTGAAAAACATTAGAAACACAGCAACCTAAAATTAATAACATCACATATGAAACCAGGTTTATCATTTTAAAATAGTTAACATAATGCGATTGTTATTCTATGATGCGTCGCTGAATTTTAATCGTCAACAACTTTCCTGGTACAATGCGAAAAACGTTTTCTGCACGTTTCTCCGCTGTCTTTTTCGAAATTCTCTTCTTTCTTCAATTTGTTTTCATTTGCTTCTGACACCTTAAGATGATTCAGTGGAGAATCGACAACGTTCGTGAAACATATTGACCATTAATTAATTGTTATGATTTTAATACAAAACAGGACAACAGAAAAATTGAAAAAATAAAATGGTATAATTGAACATATGAAATATTGAAATTATGAACAAAATAAAATTGGATAATTTGCAAGATTTTGAAATCATTAGCTGTGCAAGAAATGTAATATAATAAACTGCCTTTTAATCCATGTCAGGTTAATATTATATTCTTATAACACAGTGTTTAATTTTATTATTCTTATTTTTATTTTTTCACATTTCCAACAAACATAACATTTCTGTGAGCTATATGTTTTACGGTCTATTTCATTTGTCTTGTGCCAAACAACATTTTAATGATAATGGCGTCTATGCGACATTACAAAATCATCAGAAAAAGTCAAAAAGAGTAATATGTTTACTCTGTTTTAAGATATGTCCTCTGTTGTCACTAATTGATAATCATCGAGCTGAATCGTTTAAGGAGACTGCAAAGTAAAAGGGCACTGATAGTATATGCTAATATATATTGGCATTAATTGTATATATATATATATATATATATATATATAGTAATTCATGAAAATATATTTATGTCAATTAAGCTACACAGATGATTCCGTGTTTAATCTCTAGACGGAATCGTCAGACTATATATATATATATATATATATATATATATGGTTTACAATCATATTCAAAATAATTGATTATAATCAAATACTGTCTATCTGTGATTAGCCCTAATGAAGTGTATGAATGATTAACATGTAGAAAAACACCAACAAAAATCCCTCCAGATTCAACAAAAGAAATCCATACAATGAACGTTAAAGATAAAAGCCGACGGAGAATTAAAAAACAATAATGAATTTCTTTGTAATTTATCGTGAGTAAAATAAACATTCTAACGGAGAGTTTTGAAATGTCTTTTTGTTAATTTATTTGTAAAGCAAGCGCGTAAATTGCGCGGAAGATGCCAAAGAAAAGGTTTTAATGAAGTTAAAGAGGAACCAAAATAGTTTTCTTTTTGAATAGCGAATTTTTTTTGAAGAATTGACTCTGTTCATCTACGCCAAGCCGAGTTTTTCATTGTCAAAAAAAGGAGAATGAATTCAATTTCTTACATTGTGATAGACCACAACCCCCGCGTATCGTTTGATAATAATAATTATAATAATAATAATAATAATAAGAAGAAGAAGAACAACAACAACAACAATAACAACAACAACAATAACAACAACACGAACACCAATAACAATAACAAATATATGAAAAAATGTAAATGATAATAGGCTAAGGTAATTCATGTTCACTTTAACCCATTTCACACACATTTATGACATGAGATCGTTATTGGTGGTTAATCTGATTCTGCTCATGTAAAGAATTCCGACTTTACCAATTGGCAAATAAATTGTCTCCAAGTCAAATTATGTCGTGCCGTCTACTAAAACAGTACAATTTTAAATAAATTAATTCCAAAAAGTGGTATCTGTTAAATGATTTGAAGAATAGTTAACTGACAATTATTTTTGCGGTAACAAAATTAACTTGCCAGATAGTATATAAACACCACGAAAAAAAAGAAGCATATTCGTTTCATATTTTGAAGATAATTTAGGTAATTTTTTTACGGAAGAAGCAACACTCTTTTTTGTATTAGTATTGACTCTGATAGAAATGTTTTTATTTCAAAGAGGATATCATTATAATCAGTAAATTACACAGACGCATGTAGAAAACTTTGTGGCACCGTTAATAATAATAATAATAATAATAATAATAATAATAATAATAATAATAATAATAATAATAATAAAAAGAAAAAGAAAAAATGAGTAGACCAAATAAACAAGAAATGAGATGGAAGATAGAGAAGGAAAAAGCGGATGATGATGATGATGATGATGATGATGATGATGATGATGATGATGATGGAAGGGGATGAGAGTAGTAGTAGTAGTAGTAGTAGTAGTAGTAGTAGTAGTAGTAGTAATAAAAATAATAATAAATAAAATAAAATTAAATTAAATTAAATTAAATTAAATTAAATTAAATTAAATTAAATTAAATTAAATTAAAATAAATATAAAAATGAAAATACAAATTTAAAAAAAATGATGATGATGACGACGACGACGACAGCACCTACAAAAAGAATGCAAACAAAGGTTTATTTGTAATAACCCGTGCGGGTTGTTCAAAGTATAAAGGGACAAGTTGATATGATAGATTTAAATGAAACACGAAACGATATAAAACTAAAGAAAAAACTAAAAATGTAAATAAAAAAAAAATGATCTGAAAATTAACAATGCGTAGCACATAAAATGGAATTAAATAACATTAAAATGCATAAAGAATGTAAAAAAACAATACATATCGATTAAAACATTAGTTTAATATCAAATTAATTACAAATACGCGAAACGTTCAGGAAAGAGGAATTTGTTCGTTTGATAGAAGTTAGATAAACGTGAGTGACGGATTCAAATGGAGGGAGATAGACGGAAAGAAATAGAGGGTGGCGAGAGAGATCCTATTTACTTGCCTAGGTCGGTGTTTCATGTAGGGATATCCAGGTCCCCAAAAAAACGAAAATCACAAAATCCTGTGGGATATGAAGGTACAAGCAGATAAATTCATACAAGCATAGAGACCGGATGTAATAATAATCGACAAAAAGAAAACATCCTGCCAAGTCGTAGATTTTGCTCTACCAGTAGACAATATGGTGAAGATCAAGGAGACCAAAAAACAACACAAATACACGGAATTGAAAGCGATATGGAGTATCAAGAAATACAATATAATACCAATCATCGTAAGAGCACAAGGAACAGTCCCGAAAAACCTGGAAAAAAGACTGGGGGAAATTGAAATCAAACGGAAGACGGATACCATACAACGGGCGACAATGATCAGAACAGCTTAAATCTTAATGAAAATCTTTGAATGCGGAAACCAACCCACGTAAGCTACGAATGCTAACCAGTCCCATATATAAGTTGCAATAGGGAGAAAACAAACACACAAAAAAGAACACCACCATTTCACACAAAGGAACAGAAAATGCAAGAAACTTCATACCCCCAAAGTAATGGAAACAAACTAATACCCCACAAAATAGTCGTAGAAGGTCAAGGATAATGGGAAGACCAAAGACAGAGACAACTGACAATCCCTCCATTGGAAAAGTGCAGACTGGGACCTTGAAGAGGTTTATTGTCATCCAAATCTCAGAGAAGGCCAATGGTCGTTGCCAGCAAGAAATCAATGGGCAGCGTCTGTTGTGATACCCCAAAGTAATTTGTAATAGTTATCGAAGGAGGTGGGTAGTACTGGACATCTGGGGAGGCTTGTTGTCACTCAGATTCCAGGGAAACCCACCGATGATTATCAATGAGTAATCACTTATGATGCCCTATGTAAGAACTGTTAGTTAGTGCAAACTGTGATACTAATAATATATTAATAATGGAGATTATGTATTTGTCTGTCTGAAGCAAAAATTATACTATTTAAGACTACTGTACTTATTATAAAATCTAATGTACTATATTATTTCAGACTAATGTACTATCTTTAAATGCTCAAGTTAGAAGCATAGTGTAGTGTAGTATCTGTTCTGTTGACAATATATCATCCTCCTAGGCATTACGTCTTCCCTTTTTAAAGGTGTGGAGGTCGTGTAGTATTTGTTCGTATGTCATTATACAATCCTACCATGCATTACCTCCTCCTTTTCTGAGAGATGTGGCGGTAGTGCAGTATATGTTCTGTTGTCATGTTACCATTATCCCAGGCATTAGCTCCTCCGTTTTTGAGATGTGTGGAGGTAGTTTAATATCTGTTCAGTAATCACCCCACATATAACGCCCTCTTTTTTGAGAGGTGTAAACATTGTGTAGTATCTGTTCTGTTTTCATGATATCATCCTCCCAGGCTTGACCTCCTTCTTTTTTAAGAGAAGTAGAGATAATGTAGTATATGTTCTGTTGTTATGATACCATCCTGTCAGACATTACCGCCTTCTTATTTGAGAGGTGTAGAGGTAGTGTCTTATCTCTTCTGTTGTCATGATACCATCCTACCAAGTATTACCTCCTCCTTTTTAAGAGGTGTAGAGGTAGTGTTGTATCGGTTCTGTTGTCATTATATCATCCTCCCAAGCATTACACCCTCTTTTTTTTAAGTGTAGAGGTAGTTTAATATCTGTGTTGTTGTTATGATACCGTCCTCCCAGGCAGTACGTACCTCTTTTTTGAAAGGTTTAGAAGTGATGTAGTTATTGTTTTCTAGTCATGATATGATCCTCCCAGGGATTACCTCCACCTTTTTTTTAGAAGTGTGGAGGTAGTGTAGTATGTTCTTTTGTCATGATCCCATCCTCTCAGGAAATAATTCTTCCTTTTTTATTGTATTGAGGTAGTGTAGTATCTGTTTTGTTGTCATGATACAATATTCCCAGGCATTATCTCTTCTTTTTTGAGAGGTGTGGAGGTAGTGTAGTATCTGTTCTGCTTTCAACTAGCAAAAATATGCGGCCGGAGTTAACATATATGTGCTAGTAATAATAATAATAACAATAATAAGAAGAAGAAAAAGAAGAAGAAGAAAAAAAAAGAAGAAGACATTATATTGACCGACTCTATTTATAAACGATAAAAAGGGGTAAGAGGGCCGGTATGTATAGAATATTGTGCATACTACGAGATAAACTGAAACAGACGTGTAGTGATGACCGCTGTAGGAGGCACCGCCAATATGAAAATTACAGCGAGCAGTGGAACTGGAAACAAACTCACGAGGGAAAACTTCACGAGAAAAGAAACTACATTGACGATGTATAAGACTGAAAAAAAATATACACTCGAATACACATGTATACAATAGGGCCCTAACAATGCACCAAGCTCCAACTCCTGTATTATCGCCGCAATGTTGCATCCTTATGCTTGTTTTACAAGTACAGCAATGGAATGTACTCCGATGTGCCCCCTCAACGTAAATACACTCTACGAACTCGACAATCTACCAAAGCCCATCTATTCACTGTAGACGTCCCCATATGCCGGATAACGTTTTACTCCAATAGCTTATTTCCTCAAACTGCCGACCTTTGGAACTCCTTCCATGTCCCTTGTTTCCCTGGCTGTACCGACATGCAGAAATTTAAGCTAATGTTAACACGAATCTCGTTGGAAAGCTCCAAAATTAGAATTACCCCCTAAACGTTCACCGTAATTCTCAGTTGCCGCTTACGTCTACGGTGACAAATCGCCTTCTGTGGAATGAACTAAGCTGAAAATGAAAGAAACACTGGAATGGGTTCTGATAAGACTCCAGGTCGGCGTGCACTAGGTCAAGGCAGGGAATACGCCATCAACCCTGGTTTCTCTGTCTATTTTATGTTTTCTGCGACGGTTCTTCTCTTTTAATGAACCTTTTCATGAATCAACATCGGCGTCCGAGTGGTTTTGTATTTTCAGAGAAGAAAATACCTGGGGTTCCGATAACGACACGGGTGTATAATATTAAATACACGCACTTGTAAGTGAAAATATAACAGGATGTTTAACAGCAATCGTATCCCGATATTGCTTTGTTTTGATTACATTTTATTTACAATGCTTATGAACAGGGTCGACTTTCTATCTACACTGAAAAAACGGCGATCGATTGATTTTTTTATGATTTTCTTTTATAAAACGAGATATCTTATTTTTATTTTAGGTTATGCCTTATTGAATTCCGATTTTTGTTTTTCTGTACGAGGGCAAGGATAGTTAAAGTCTTAGGGTCAGATAGTAAAGGGTCGGAAAAATAGAGACATAAATGGCGGGAAAGTTATTGAAGTTTTATAAAACCAGTCAGCATTCGGTATTCTCTAGTAAAAAAACACAATAGAGAGACGTGGAAATGAATGGTAGCGAGAAGAGAAGGGAGTTGTCAAATGATCGATGATGCGTGCAAGAAAGAGAACAATGGGAAGGAGCCGCATAATAAAGGACGGATAATTTGCGGCAAACGAAAGGAATGGAATGAAGAAAATAATCAAACAAGTATTGAATATTTTACGAATGAGGAAAGGTTTAACAAAATAATAAAGAAATAAAATGATTAGGAAACATAGATGTTAGGCAAAAGAAAGAAAAACAGAAAAACAAATATGAAAATAAGTAGGGAAGAAAGTAAAGAAGAATAACGTCAAGGAAGTTGGGTTAGATATAAGATTAAAACAAATGATGAGATAAAAGAAAGAAAGAAATTAAGCAGGAAATAAGAAAGGAATAAAATAAGCAAGGAAATATTGTTGAAGGAGAAAGGAAAGGAGAGAAAAAAGAAAAGATCGAAATAAAATACGAAAAATATTAACTCAAGACCTGAGGTCCAAAGTAAAGATTACAAAAAATATATAAAAAAGGAGAAAAGGAAAGAAAAAGAAAGGCGGGAAAAAGGTATAATGACAAAAGAATGAGCTTAAGAGAAAAAAAATAAAAAGAAGAAAGAAAGTAAGAAAGAAAGAAAGAAAGAAAAAATAACTTGAAGAAAGAAGAAAGTGAAAGGAAAAAAATAAGATGACGAAAGGTTATATACAAAGAATATTGAGAGGAAGATAAAAATGAAGGAAAAATAAGAAAGACGATAATACAGAAAGTAAGCAGAGATGAATTCCGGACAGTTTATCTAAAGGAGAAATTGAAAATAAAGATAAAAAGAAGAAAAGAAAAAGAAAAGAACAAATAAATAAAAAAAATAATTCAGGAAAGTTTATATAAAATGGAAAATAAAAACGAAGATTAAAAAGAAATTTAACAAAAATCAAATTAAAAGAATTGAATGACAAAAAAAAAGAAACAATTTAAAAAAGATTTAAGTTTTAAAGAAAGTGTAAACAAAGGAAATTAGGGATACACAATGAAAAAAAGAGTAAAAAAAAAATAAACGAAACAAATATAAAAATAAAAAAGAAAGAAATGATAATGACGAAAAGGTTCGAAATAATGATGAAACAAAACAAATATCAGCAAAACACAACGAAAGAAAGAACCAGGAAAAAAGGAAATTTAAAAAGAAAAAAAAACTGTGCAAGAAAGAGACAATCTTTTTTAAATTACTTACTATATTATCATATTAAATTGCATAAAAAACCTATGAAATTTAGTGTTATTTAACTCCATGATTAAATTACAATTTCGTCACAAATAACTTTTACACATGTTTCTGGAGGAGTAATAGGTAATCATAAGAAATACAGTCTATTATAGCTAATACCTTCGTCTTCAGAAAAACATAAATAAGACAAATCCAAGGGTAACCCAAGTGTAATACAGTTAGAGACACAAATAGAAAATTGCAAATGGACGATCAGATTTTAAACTCTTTAAATGCAAAAGTGAAACAAGTGAAATCCAGTAAAAAATACTTGATTTCGGTTACAAAATAATAAAACAAATGTTCAAGATACTGCTAAAGGTTTAAGGTTAAAAAAGGGTTTTAAAAGAGCGACCCAACAAAAGTAATTACATTAAGGTAAAATAATCCAACTTTTAATTTTCCGATTGTGTTTTTATATGGATTACCTGTGATTGCATCCGACTCCTCCAGAAATATGTGTATTTCTTCTTTTTTTTTTGACAAAATGTCATTAAATTTTGAAGGGGTATATCCTTTAAGGTATTTTTTCATAAATATTTCTATTGTACAGGGTGTTTCAAAAGTCTTGGGGACATTACAAATGCGTATATCTCATGAACTATTCCAGGTAGAAAAATGAAACTGGTGCCATTTTAAAGCTTGCTTAATCAAGTTTTTGGTCATACTAATGATTTTCGTGTTATCTTTCCAGGTGCAGTAATGGCGTTCTCTAAACAAGACAAGGCATTTTGCGTCCTCCAATTTGCAAAGACTGAATCGTGGACATGTGTTCAGCGTGCATTTCGCAGGAAATTTAAAAAAGAAGCCCCTGAAAGGAAATCCATTGTCAGATGGCATGCTAAATTTGTGAAAGATGGGTGTTTGTGCCCAAGTAAGCGAACAGGTCGCCCTTCAACTTCAGAAGATGCAGTTGAGCAAGTTCGGACAGCCTTTCAGCGGAGCCCCCGTAAATCAGTGAGAAGAGCCAGCAGGGAACTTCAGCTTGCTCCAGCAACTGTCTGGCGTGTCTTAAGGAAACGACTGCAAATGGTACCTTACAAGCTCAAGTTGGTCCAAAAGATGAAGGACACTGATAAGCCACTTCGCCGTGACTTTTGCATTGCAATGCAAGAGAAGTTGGAAGATAACGGCTTTGATGACCGGCTTGTTTTTAGCGATGAGGCGACCTTCCATCTGAATAGCTAAGTTAACAAGCATAACACTCGCATATGGGGTACTGAGAATCCTCATGAACTTCTTGAGCACGAGCGAGATTCACCAAAAGTGAACGTGTTTTGTGCAATTTCCAAGAAAGGTGTCTATGGACCGTTCTTCTTTGAAAAGGCAACTATCACTGGTGAATCCTATCTCAACATGCTGGAAGACTGGTTAATGGCTCAGTTGGAACAAGCAGAATCTGATGACTTCATTTTTCAACAAGATGGTGCACCACCACACTGGAGTCTTAGAGTAAGGCAGTTTCTTAACACAAGGCTGCCTGGTAGATGGATTGGGAGATCTGGGCGAGGTGATGACGTTCTCATGCCTTGGCCTCCTAGGTCTCCAGATCTTACCCCGTGTGACTTTTTCTTTTGGGGCTTTGTCAAGCAACAAGTCTATGTGCCGCCCCTTCCAAGAGATATTGACGAACTAAAGGCTCGAGTAACGGCAGTTGTGGGAACCATTGACGTCAAGATGCTGGAACGCGTTTGGCAGGAAATGGACTATCGACTAGATGTCTGCCGTGTGACGAATGGTGCTCATATTGAGCAACTTTGAAGATTCCCCACAAAACTTGAAACTTTAACCTTTCCAACGGTACCAATTTCATTTTTCAACTCCTAATAGTTTTTGAGTTATTAAAAATCGTTATGTTCCCAAGACTTTTGAAACACCCTGTATATTCTAAAATTTTAATATTAAATATTCCTGTTCATGATTTTGAACATTGATGTTTAATTGAATCGATCTGATCTTTATACTTTTAATTCTATATGATTGTCTATATAAAATGCATATATATAAAACATCCTGATTCACAGGAGTAATGATATAGTTTATTAATATATTGATTAAATGAATAACAATTAGACATTATATTGAATCTTTTTTCTTTGTGTTAATACATATTATAGTTAATTTTTTTTATTAATATTAAAGGAAAGCAATGGAATACACCGGTAGTTTCGAAGTATATCCGTTTTTCTGAACATCCAGTAAAAGTGAAAGTAAATTGAAGAACCGGCGTCTGTATTTTATTTGTTGGCGCTAAACAAGGCAATCGCCTCTTTTTGAAAAACGGAATTTACCGAGAATTAACGAAGTTACTCCGTTACGTAGAAAATGAACACACAGTTAAACCGATTTAACTGTATTACTACGCCTATTATCAAGCACTGTATTTAATAAATCAAATTTCCTCACTTATGAAATACTATTTTATAGATTATATTTTGTATTTAAATTTATTTTTTTACGGATACTATTCTTGTAAAAATAAAAGTATTAATTAAATAAGCGCGTATAAAATGAGGGTGATGTTGGCTATGAAGAGGCTATGAAGAGGCTATGAAGAGGCCACAGATGTAGATTTCTTTCTAAATATGTTTTACTATTTTTAATAATTTAAATGACTATCGAGTAAGGAATAGTCTAAATTTGTATTAGTGATTTGTGTTATTCTTAAAATTAGTATTATTAAGAGAACAACCAGTTCGTCCAATTAAGGGGTCGACTAGAATGCGTCGCTGTTCTCTTTCCCTTTTTTTCTGCTTAATTTCTCCTCAATGTCAACACAGCGGTAGCATAAAAAGTCGATGTTCCTTCGGCGATAGTCTGCATGCAGGATGACCCTAGGTCTATCACATGTTAACGTTTATACTGCATTTTGTCTGGTAAGCTTTTAGAAGATCTTTAAATCTCTTCTACTGGCATCCTCGACTGAGATTTCATCTTTTTAAAGCTGAATATAGAGCGTTTGATTCGGCAGTTGGAACCCCACCATTCTGACGACATAGCCGCTTCAGCTCATCTCGGTCTTAATGACGGTGGTCTAGACGATGGTAGCTTTGGCCTCCTAAAGGATATGGGCCAGACGCTCTGTAAGCAGCACTGACGAAACTTCTATGTCAGTGATGAATCTTATTATGTTTATTAGAGGTTTGGGACGAAAACGGTAAATTGATGTTGATCTTTGTAGGTGCACATTGGGTGAATTTAAACCTTTTTTTAATGGGAACATAAGTATATAAACATATTACGTGTAAGCTGTGTATCGTTTTGTTTGTACATTAAAGTTTTTTTTTATTTGGTTTAATAAGTTGCCCGATGTTTTTATATGGGGAGTGTTGATGCTGCCTATTAGTGGGGTTAGCATATTGGCTATGGATCGTGTGATCTTATGCGTGGTGCTACCGATACAAGGTGTTTTTGGGTGCATGGGGATTTCCACTTTGTGAGTTTCGGGGAGGCCGTATAATGGTGAATAATGTGGTGGTATTCAATATCTGATGCGCATTACTTATCTTGTTTAAGGTTTTTGAAAGATGTGTAAAAACTTTCAATGCTTTTGTTCATAGTTTTAAATCAGTGTTTGTGTAGGTATTTTCGTCTGAGAAAGTCTTGACATAAGGACGACACTTTTATGAATACATAAATATTATTTTGAGATTTCCTTTCTCATTTTCCATAACGTTAGAATATTATTTCCATTTTATATCATATATAAATATATATAAATATATCCTAGTGATACCAGATCAGGCTGCCCTGTGGCTCCCTGAGACGAAATTCACCTACATTGACGTTTTTTTTTTTGTAAAACTTATTTATGTTCTATAAAACCAAAAACAAAAACAACAGCCCCTCTCCCTTTCTCCCTCCCCTTTTTTATTTTATTTTTAGAACTTGAAGCATAAATCTTTTACTATAATGACCAGATTCGGCATTAAATAACCCAAAAAGGGTTGATATGCCGTAAAACAAAACTACCTATAAATATATCTATCTCTCTCTCTATATATATATATGCAAACATTGTTTAAAATAATAGAATTCGTCTGTTTAATTATACTTATTTAATTTTTTCAATTTTTCTGATGTTCTTTTTTGTATTAAAATCAAACAAAATAATAAATGTTCAATAGGATTCACAGGTTTCACGAACGTTTTCGATTCTTCGTCGAATCATCCTCAGGTGTCAAAAGCGAATGAACGAAAAAGCTAGAGAAAGAAGAGATTTTTTTTGCAAACATGTTGGCTCAATATGTGCATACATGGCCCAGCGATAACATTATTTAATATAATTAATAAAGTGTATATTAATTATAGCTCTTGATATATAACTACCATAGTGATTTGTTGAAATTCATCAATATGAACAACACTCTACGGAGTGCTGTCTCTTTCTCTCTATCTCTCTATATCTCTCTCTTCTTATCCATATATATTTATCTGTATATTTATCTTAATATATATATATATATATATATATATATATATATGTATATATATATATACATATATATATATATAAATATATATAGTGAATGCTTTTATTCAAACATGTACAAGGTCTGCTACACTGGCATGTCGATGTTATCGATCTACAGCTCTCAAGAGCTGAGGTCTCATCAGGCAGAAAATTATTTTTTGATTCAACCTGGTTGCTGAATTCCAGGGAGAACCTGTGTAGCAGACCTTGTACATGTTTGAATAAAAGCATTCACAATACAGCTCTATATTTTTTATTGAGCACTCTTTTATAAACCCGGTTTGATTCCCTTTGGATTTCTACCCTGTGGATTTTTACCCTACCTGGATTACTATAAATATATATATATATATATATATATATATATATATATATATATATATATATATATATATTTATATATATATATATATATACATATATATATTTATATATATATATATATATATATATATATATATATATATATTTTATAACCAG
>OY744546.1:45065188-45070188 GCA_963556195.1 Sepiola atlantica
AACTACTGTATAGTGTAGGTGTTTTCAAGACACTTTAATCCAAAAACTTTTTACTCTTTGTGAATTTTTCAGATTATTTTGTAGTGTTTGCAGAGATGATATTGACATAAAAATGTTGTTTGTCACAAGACAAATTAAACGGACCGTTAAAAATATATCTTACAGAAATTTTATATTTTTTGGAAATGTGAAAAAATAAAAATAATAAAATAAAACCATGGTTATTGGAATAGAATATGAGCTGACTTATATATATATATATATGTATATATATGTATATGTATATATATATATATATATATATATAGTTGACAAATAAGAAGAAAACATGTGAAAGAATTATTTTATATATATATATATACACATATATATATATATATATATATATATATATATATATATATATATATATACGTGTATAAAACTATATGTTTAGCTATATATATAATCAGTGTGGCTAACTAACTAACGAGATTCGAAACCGGGTCCCAAATGGCCAGTGTCTGGCGCTCTAACACTGAGCCACCAACACTGCTAACAGTAGCGGGAGAGAGAAGTCGCTAAGTAAATGTCGATATCCATTTATGTATATTTTAATTTTTATTTACCATATTAATAATTAAATGTGTTCAATTAACTGTTCACGAAAAAAGCATTAACTTGATGCTTGGTGGAAACCATTTCTTCCTTCACTAAAGTAATACCCCTAAAGGAGCGCGGAAGTATTTATAAAATAACAATTATGCACATAAATGTGTGTCGTCATCTCTACGATTTATCAGTGTGGCTAGACCTAATTAAATTTGAAACAGGAACCCTATTGACAAAGTCTCGCGCAGTACTACAAAACCACGAATCCGCGAGAGAGATATGTCGCCTTATAGTTCTTGTTATTTATTTATTTATATGTTAACTTTTCATTTACGATATCGATAATTGAAAGTATTCAATAATAATCACGGAAAATTATTACATTAATGCTAGGTGAGAATCATTAGTCTTTCATCAGAGTGATACCGTCATAAAGTAGGGTATACTTTTATTAAATACACTCATCTAGAAATGCGAGTCTGTCGTCTCTACTCCATATCATAATTTGGCTAAGATCAAAGTGTAGTATCTGTTCCGATAGATACTGCACCCCATACTGGTGTTGTCTTGGCCTTCGGATCTTTATTTACGCCGGTCAATGGGTCTGTCCTGTGCAGTTCTAGGAGGTTCACCCTCCCAGGCTTCGCCTCCCCTCTTATGGGAGGAGTAAGTTTATTGCTTACTGTCTGAGGCGCCCCTACCGGGGAATGCCGACGGGGCTGCCCAGGCAATTTTTAAACCCCACTTTCCCGACCCGACCTTGGGTCACATTTTACTTGTGGGAGTAAGATAAAAACTGGCCTTGTGCCTAACTCCTGGAGAGGATTAAATCAATACTCCATATCATAATTGCTTCACCTATTAAGATTCGAAAGCGGGCCCCAGTAACTGTCGTCCGGAGCTCTACTACTGGGCCACAGACCCTGCTAGTAACAGTTACAGAGATGCATCGACTTATAAATGTTGTCATATATTTATTCATACTTTTATTTATTTTTTTGTGATACTGCTAATTGTATAGGGGTATGTTATTTATCTTCCTTCTAGGGTGGGAAGATTAACCACAAGTTCAAGAAAATGAGATTTGAAAAAACAGCGTCCTTGAAAAAGAGCACTTTGGCAGAACAAAAATTGCCTGGGCACCTTAGGCGATTAGCAATTAACTAAACCATTCTCAAAATGCTAGAAAGTAAAGCCTGGGAATATGGACATCCTAAAACTGCACAGGGCCCGAACTATAAACACCGGAATGCTCAAGATTCTGCTAGTCTGATTTTTATATGTAACTACCAACTCAGTACAACCGGATAATTGTATAGGGGGTATATATGAAGATTAACATGAGAAACGCTGGTGAAATAAAGCCAAACCGATAGATATTCGGACTGTCTTATTGATTTTCTTATATAAGCTAATACATATATAAATATACGCAGACAATACCCAGTCATATCCGTTACCATTTCAATTTCATTTTCAGGTTACCCCAATAATATTTACGCTTGGCACCGTACAAAGGATTCTAAATGGAAAGAAAAATGTTTACTTATTTATTTTTTTATATTTCTGCATTTTTTTTGCCAGTCGATGTTTATTCGCTTCTTGTTGCGAGTCTTGAAGTGGATTCCTCCTGACAAATTGATTTGGGGGCAGCTGTTCGCCATTGTCATTGGTTACTGGCGCCCCCTTGCGGTAGAAATGGCGAGCTAAAAAAAACAGACTTTCAGGAGATAAAAAAAAAGTAACTTGAATAGAAAGAAGTAAATGAATTAAATGTCAAATAAAAAAAAAATAATCGAAATATTCTGCAGTTCAGTCTGATTCAAATCTGAGTTGGAATAAGAATGTTGGCCTGCCACTGTTATGTCTGCGTCTTGGATTTTTGGTGGTTTTGGGGGCCATTACTTCTTTGTCTCATGTGACAGTTTCTTACCAGATAGATAGAAATATTAGTAGCTAGATAGAGACAGAGAGATTGATAGAAAAAAGATATGAAAAGATTGATAGAAAAAAGAGATATACTTATTGATAGGTACATATGAACGGGCATATATAGAGATACATATATAGAGATATCGATGCATAAATGGATAGACAGACATACCGATGTATGAATATAATAAGAACATACATTTTAACGCATTAATATATGCACGTACAAAAAGATGATAATTATCAGTCGTTCGAATTGCGCGACCGGCTTGAACAGTTACCTCCACTCTCAAGATTCCGCAAGAATGAAACGTATACGTATGTGAATAATAATATAATATACTTTATTAAATATCATATATATATATATATATATATATATATATGTGGATACATGAAGTACTAATATATATATATATATATATATATATATATATATATATATATATATATATATATATATATATATATTAGTACTTCATGTATCCACATAAAATATTATAAGGAGATATAATTTTTTATGTATCAGTTTCAGTATTTACTTCAACAGTGCTCGATACGTAAGTAGAGCTAGGTAGTAAGCAATGAAAATATATATGGCAATCAAGCTACACAGAGGCTCCCGTGTTTCATCCTCGGGGGGAATCGTCAGGCTAAAGGCATTTAGCCTGACGATTCCCCCCGGGGATGAAACACGGGAGCCTCAGTGTAGCTTGATTGCCATATATATTTTCATTGCTTACTATATATATATATATATATATATATATATATATATATATATATAGTAATCCACAGACAGACTGCACACTGTATCACTGCACATGGGTGTGGCTAGTAAGCCGTAATCTCCATCTCAATCTCTCTCTATTTATACATGTGTATAGTCACTCACAAAGAGCTGTCTAGCCGTATCGCAGCTTGTTAGTGTGGGTAGACGTAGCAAGTATGTTTTTGCTGAGATTTGTATACAAATCAAATCATCAGCAAATCGAATCATCAAAAGAACGATTGTACCGGTTTTGTTCGGATTAAGAAAAAGTGTAGATTTGTTAATGATTTGGAATGATGGCAAAGCATGAGAAAAAGAAAGAATGTACAATGGCATCTTTCTGCCACATTTAATATAATTTGAAAAAAAAAGATAACATTTATGCAAACGGGTGCTGTAAAGATGTTTAGAAGGGAAAAGAAGGGAAAAAGAAAAGGAAAAAACTAGAAAAAAATCAGATAAATTAAAACATGGATGTATAGCAGTGAAAACCAATAACTACTTTAACGCTGATCGGCGTCTGTAATACATTGGCGATATATATTGCATTGTTTCAGTGCGATTTTGCCAGATGTGTTCTTTAAGAATAAGAACATTGTCTTCGGCTTACGTTAGATGCTGATTAGAGGAGTATTACCGCGCTTTCGACGCATTTGCGGTTGGGAGAGCGTATTCGGTCTTGAGGATAATGGAGTTTGTAAAGTCAAAATTGTGGTTAAAATTGTTTATGTGTATGATTAGTACATTTGTAGCATTGTTGTATTTGAGGTCTTGTTTATGTTCGTAAATGCGGGATTTTATAGTTCTGACCGTTTCGCCGATATAAAACTTCGGACATGAGGTATATTTGATTTTTGTAAATGCCGACAAAGAAACGCGTGTCCTTAACTAGTAAGTGGTGATGCGATTTTGTGTTTAATTAATCCTTAATTGTTTTAAGGGTTAATGTTACTATTTTTGTTATATGAGATTTGAATTATTTTTTGTATTGTATATATATATGGGATTACTGGGGAGAAAGCGCTGGTATACTTCTCTCATCACCATCCAACGTAAATCTCCGAGTCAGATATTATATGTTTTAATTATCTTCTTTTCTCTAGTGTATTATATATTTGATTTTTTCATCTGAATGTGATTCAACAAAGGATAGAAAAGGTTAATGATACTCATAGAATATGCATACATTATTTTCTGATTTTGAAACAAAAATGATAAACAGTAAAATTGAAAAAATAAAATAGGAATAATCAAAACACACGATTATGTTGTGTTTAAAATATTTATTTACATACATCTCTCTCTCTTTCAATATATATATATATATATATATATATATATATATATATATATATATATATTTATATATATATATATATATATATATAGGCAAACATTATTAAATAACACGGAGTGTTTTTGTTTGATGCGACTTGTTTTTATTTTTTCAATTTTCCGAATTGTCCATCTAATGTTTCGGTCAAATTGATGTAAATATGATCCATGGGTTTCTTGTTCCATTCTTTTTTCTTTTTTGCAAGTACTTTCGATTTTAATCGTCAAATCATCTTCAGGCAGTATTAGTTTTAGTGTCTTTACAAATTATGACTTTACTGCTGTGCTCATTTTTGAATTATAACGGCAAGTAGTTTGTAACTTGAAAAAGCGTCTGTAACGTTGAAATGTACATGAGAGCGTGATGGCG
>OY744546.1:45075188-45080188 GCA_963556195.1 Sepiola atlantica
CCGAGCCAAGGCCACCAACATAACCCAAACAAAATAAGCAACAAACTGCGTTTCATGGATGACCTCAAGCTGTATACCAGTTTAGACGCCGACTTAAGCTGACCCTTGCAGGTTGTCTATACTTTTTGCAAATATGTTAAAATGAAGTTTGTCCTGGATAAATATTTCAAGTCATCTCTCACAGCTGGGAAAAAGATCCAAACGGAAACAGATACAGCTTGATGAAGCTGCTGACATAAAATACCTTGCAGAGTAGGAACAAGACACATACCTTGATATAAGAAAGCAGGATCCAATTTAACATGGCAAGATTAGTACAATAAATCGTGAGATAATATGTACGCCGTGTTATAAAGATCTGGAAACACACAGCTGACAAACAAAAAACAATGTAACTGCCATTAACCAACTAGCCATGCCAGTGATAACATACATCTTTCGCATTATTAATTGACCGGAAAATACAGTAACATACTAGACAGTAAAAGGAAGACAATGTGTAAACTGTAAAGATTAATGTACAGACACTAGTGTCTACGAAGACTGTATCTGGCAAGAGAAGCGAGGGGTATCTGTCTGAGAGATTGACCATCAACATCGAGCCACTATTGTGAACACTGGACAGTATCTGCTGAGCTCATAGAGCCTACACCTTATAGTGAGAAGCCAACATCAAGAAACCAGTATCAGTAGAACAACCTCTATCACAAAACTGGCAAAACCTTTCGGATATGACTGTCTTAGAAATGAGGCATAAATGGAAAACAAGTCTGCCACGGAAATCACTCGGAAAAGCTAAATTATAAAATTTATAATCCTATTTTAACGGATATCTTGAGAGATATGATAGTAAGACCAAATACGGTAATTAATTACCAATATTCTTAATAAAGCCTTAATATGTTCATTATTAAATAATGTTTTTGTTTGTTTTATATATATTCCCGAAACAGTTTTTTATGGTAAACAACTGATGATCCCTTAAAATAGTGTTAGAAATAAACTAATATAATAACTGTAAAAAATAAATGTACTTACATGAGTGATTTTTCACTGGAAGACTTGCGACTAAAAGTTTTTTTTTTTTTTTTTTTTAATATAGTTTTAATGGTTGAGAAACTTCCGAGACTATATATATATATATATACGTTTATATATATATATATATATATATATATATATATATATATATATATATTTATATATATATATATATAAACACCTTCATATATATATATATATATACATATGATTATTTTTTATACATACATGTACATGATGTGCGGCACATGCATGTCGATGTTATCGATTAACAGCTGTTTATATATATATTTATATATATATATATATATATATATATATATATATATATATATATATATATATATGTAGAGAGAGAGAGAAAGAGAGAAAGAGAGACAAATATATAACCATTTATTGTAATATAATGAGGAGTTGGTCAACAATAAACTGGTTAGTAGTACCCTCCTAACCCATCGCAGTATTTGATGGAGAGAAAACACAGAGATTGTGTGTGAGTGTATGTGTATGTGTATGAGGCGTTTCGGCAGTCGCTCGCTGCGCGTATGTCCGAGGTGTTTTCGTCTAAGTATGTTCATTGTCCATCATCATAATCCGCGCAAGTTGTAAGCTTCGTCTATAAATAATATTTCCCCCGCTTTTCACTTCTTTCACAACATTCATAGCTACGTTGAAAGAGATGGCGTAAATATTTACTAATGTTTATTTCAGAAACATCTTGTTTTTACATTTTGTTTGATGGAATATTATAAGAGCCCCACGTATTTGTATACAGAAGGCAGATCTCTCGTGATATCTATGTATCTATGTATCAAGGATTGTACAAAGGTGACTTTATCAACGTGTATTTCCCTATAGCAAGTTCTATTGTTTTTATACTAACGAATGAGACCTAATCGAGGGCACAACTTCTTAAGGATACGGGTTTCAGAGATTGAAACATTGTCAGTTAATTGCTGTTCTTAAAAGAATGAAGACACACCTGACATATGACAACATAATTATGTATCTTTATAATCGGTGGCGGTCAAGTAGTACGGATTAGTGAAGAAAGAGGTACAGGAATTTGACGACGTAGTTTACTCAGGAGCAATCGCCAGTCGACCTACTATTTCGATATACATGCATGCATACACACACACACACACACACACATATATATATATATATATATATATATATATATATATATATATACATATATATATGTATATCTATGCATATATATATGCACATATATATACATATATATACATATTTACATATATATATATATATACATATATATACATATATATATATATACATATATACATATGCATATATATATACACACACCAATATATATATACTTATATATATACCTATATATATACATATATATATATATACATATATGCATATACATATATATACATATATATATATACATATGTACATATATAGATATATTTATATATGCATATATATACATATGTACATATATATACCCATATACAGGGTGTCTAAAAAAAATGTACTCACTCGTAGAATGACGAGAAAACATTGCTTCATCGCTCCACACAATTTTGTGTGCACACTCGACATCTTCTGCACATTTTGCCATTCTAAGAGTGAGTACAATTGTTTGAGACACCCTGTATATACATATATATACATATATATAAACATATATATATACATATATATATATATATATATATATATATATATATATATAAATATATGTGCATGTTTATACATATATATACGTATACATGTATATACATATATATATACATATACATATACATATACATATACATATACATATATATATACATATACATATACGTATATATGCATATATATACGTATATATACATATATACATATATACACCCATATACAGTTATATATAGACATATATATTAATGCACATATACATATATACATATATGCATATATATACATATATATATATATGAACACATATGTATATAGGCATATATATATGTATATATGTATGTATATATATATATGTATATATATATATATATATATATATATATATATAATCAGAGAGGGAGAGAGGTGTACTATGGGACACACATTTTCATCAAACTAACATATATATAGTATTTTATTAATAAATATATATTCATAATCCATAGACATTAATGTTTATTTCCGTTACCAAACACTAGTCAGTATCAATGACGATACAGGATAGCCGGTCAAGCGAATAGAACCCCGTATTCAAGGATCTAATCGCTCTTTCCTTGTGACGTTCACACTTTCAAATGTGAGAAAGTTCGTATGTTTTTCTTAATTTGTAAACACAAGTAAAGAGACTCAGAACGTGTTCCTATCCTCTGTCCGTCTATCCGTTATTCTGTCTGCCTCTGTGTTAAAACGGACAGCGATAAAACGGGTAGGAAATGGATAATATGACGAATAAGCTAACACATTTTATATTAAGAAAATAATGACATACTTGCTTAAGAAAAATACTGATTAGAAATTACTTCACAATCAGAGGTGAACAAATTCACTGCTATATCTCGACCCACTAATTCGCCGAAATAAATATGAACTTTTACGATACGCTGAGTTTATAGGAAAATCCTTCATCTGAAAGATGACAAATAGATAATCATAAAATACACGTGTCTCTACTACAGTCTATGTATTTTACAATTTAGAAAAAATCCCAATAACTCGTAGGTTTCCGAGTTTTGCTCCGGAGGGTCGTCAACTCTTTTCCATGTTTCACAGCACTATATATAACCTGTAAAATATAACATGTCTATAGTATATAGCAGTACATACGCAGTGTGGAACCATATCCTTCTACATAATAATATATTACCCTTTTAATATGCATAGGTATAATGATAATGTGGTAGATCTATAGGAGTCAAACTTGGCTAAAACTCCTGCTATTCGACGAGTAACAGTTGCTTTCATCGACACACTGAGTATGTGCTTCTAATAACAGCATGACTTTGCAGATAATCACATTATCCATTTAGTGTCATGGACTATATGCAGGTTTGATGCATTACATGAAACTTAAAAGTGTTAGCGTTAGTTGATGGATTACTCTAATCAAGTCATAAAAACTTCAGTCTTAAAAGTCATGTTTTACTTCAATAACAATCGAATCGAAAATAAACGAATTCCTACTAGACACCATTCACGAGTGTCTTTAGTTTCTGCGTACAAGCGTTTTTCAGTAAACCGTGACATCGGGGTGCTCCTGCTTTGAAGTAAGCTCTAAACATTTATTTAAGGTGCGCATACACCTTTATTGGCGAATCGTCAGTAAGGAGATTTACACCAAGATGTTTTTTTCACATTACATACATTTCTGCCTGTTGGTACAGTCGACACCGGAAAGAAATTCGAACAGCTAAGAGTTCGAGAAAAAACATTTATTAGAGTATAAATCTTTCTGGAATCTGGGGACCTCTACAGTGATCTCTACATTTTGCTGACTGTCATTACGCTAAAAATCCCCTAGTAGAGCAAGATCGTCGAAATACATTTCTAGGTAAAAACACAATTTATTTGTAACAGCTAGACTAAGAAGTATATTGGCACATCAAATATTAACAAGTACATTGCAATAGTTAGAAGTGTTAAGTTGAACAATTTCATGAAATGTGAATAGTCGAATAATTGTTTAATCGAGAATAACAGGGCATATCATGATATTGTCTGTCTCGTCTTTGATTTACACCGGTAAAGCCAAAAGCCAATCTCTAATAAATACGTAATTATGTTCTGCAAGAAGAGTTTAGAACTTTTTTGTGAAAGGCTCGCATTCTTTTCACACACACACACACACACACACACACACATATATATATATATATATATATATATAGAATAAATATGAAACTAAAAGTAAACTTTTAGTAGAAAGAACCTATAGTGAAATGGTACAAGCTCAATATATGAGATAGAGCAATTAT
>OY744546.1:45095188-45105188 GCA_963556195.1 Sepiola atlantica
CGCTTCGTTTTAAGTTGTAAATTACTAGCGGTTATGATAATAATAAAAAACTCAACAGTAAATAAATATGTTTAAAGGCGCAAAGACTAACATCGCCTGAAGATGATTTGATGAATCACATCGAAAGTACTTGCGAAAAAAAGAAAGAACATGGAACAAGAATCCACGAAACGTACACCAATTTGACCGAAACACAAAATGGACCATTCGGAAAATGAAAAAAAAAAAAGAAGACATATCAAGCAAAAACACTCAGTGTTATTTAATAATGTTTGCAATAATGTATATAAATATAATTCTATTTACGTTCTCTTTTCTAAAAGTTTTTTGCGCTGGGGGACAAATGTTCCAAATGTACATGGCGCTCACCGGGTATTTTATGCATGTGCGTGTGTGTGTGGAGGGGGGGATTGTATGTGTCTGTGTGTGCCCTTCTGTGTGTCTGTGTGCGTGCCTGTATGTTTTCATTGGTGTATGTTTGTTAGCATTATTTACTATATTTATATCGGTAGCATGTTCAATAAAGATGATATAGTGTCTATTGATATTAGTTTGGAGATTGTCAGCTAAGTATGGAAACTACCAGTTTCTGTTTTTGCGTTCTTAAGATATTTGGATGGAGAATGTTGGGAAGAGTCATCCGGTGTGCGGTAGTTAACTTGTTTTACTGGTTTAGTTTTGAAAATTTTCGCAATTTATTAATTTCTTGGGGGCGAATATTTCCTGATTACTTATATCACTTTGTGTCACTACATGATTTTATAAACCATAATAGGTGTCCTCATATATGTAAGCGTATCTACATCACAGCCAGGTAGTTTACTTTTAATTTCATATGTTTTTAATCATCAGAAAATAATAATAATAATAATCATAATAATAATAATTATAATAATAATAATAAAAATAATAATAATAATAAAAATAATAATTATTATTATTATTATTATTATTATTAAATAATATAATAAAAATAATAATAATTATTATTATTATTATTATCATTATTTTTATTATTATTATTATTATTATTATTATTATTATTAATAATAAAATAATAATGATGATGATGCTTCTGCTGCTGTTGTTGTTGATGATGATGATGATGATGATGATGATGATGATGATGATGATGATACTACTACTGCTACTACTACTACTACTACTACTACTACTACTAATAATAATAATAATGATAACGGAAACTGGAAGAAATGTCATGAACTAAACTTCAAAAACAAATAAACACACAAAATGGGACTGCATGTCATGGTGGTGAATAGTAAAGGAGGACTGAAAGACCGGAGATGGAGAGCAATAATAAGACCCCCACCTCAAGTGTACGGGGTGCACTGTGACATGGAAGAGGCCTATTACCACTCAAATACCTAAGCATAGCAATGGTTCTGACCAGCGAATAATCAATGGTATGCGGCTGTTTCCATATCGCAAAATCATCGTTAATGGTTATCGGAAAGGATGGAGAATGTTGGACATCTAATGTTACTTGCTGTTACTAAGAATCTGGGAAACAACACTCGTTATTATTAGTGAACAATCGCTGATGATGACGAGTATAAAAACCTCTTGTGAGTAGATGATGATGATGATGATGATGATCGCTGATGATGACGAGTATAAAAACCTCTTGTGAGTAGATGATGATGATGATGATGATGATCGCTGATGATGACGAGTATAAAAACCTCTTGTGAGTAGATGATGATGATGATGATGATGATCGCTGATGATGACGAGTATAAAAACCTCTTGTGAGTAGATGATGATGATGATGATGATGATCGCTGATGATGACGAGTATAAAAACCTCTTGTGAGTAGATGATGATGATGATGATGATGATGATGATGATGATGATGATGATGATGATGATGATGAAGAAGAAGAAGAAGAAGAAGAAGAAGAAGAAATATTTATTGTCAATTTTGATGTTAACTAATAACTTACTTCAAAGATTTCGTTTCATGGGTGAGGAAGTAGATATTATTCTATTTTGTCTTTGAGTTTTAAGGAATTGAATCCTTTCTAAAAACAGTGATTAGTCACGTGAGAAAAAAAGTTTCCGTTATTTTTGAAGGAGCCGATAGCCATTTAAAATCACCAACTCACCGATTGAAGACATCGTTTGTGTAGATATGAAATGTTATATTATTGTGAATTTCAATGTTAACTAATAACTTACTTCAGATATTTCTTTTCAGAGAAGCTAGTTAGTAACTTTCAACATATTCACTTTATTTGTATTCCAGGAAGCATTATTATTTACCACAACTTATAAAGTAGTCCATTTAATTTTTTATAAATATTTTTTATCTTTTTTTTTTTTTCTCATGCGTTAATCCCGAGCTACAGCGGGGTCTGCAATGACGGATTTTCATCTCCATTTGACACGATCATAGGCTTGGTCCGGGTGAAGACCGATTATACAGATATATTTGTGCAGGGTGTCAAATTATCTCATCATAAACATACCCATCGATCTGTTTCCGTCGACTTTGAATGCGAAAGCGAGTTTTGAGACAGTGTATTGGTTGGCTCTCAGCACATGTCCAAACTATCTAAGCTACCCCCCCCCTCAACTTGCTCTCAATTGGTGCCGGATAATAGCGATCACGTAACAAATTCTGAAATGTTGACATCTGTTCAAAATCAGAATTGTGTTCACTGTTCAAGAATAAATCAACTATTGTTATGCTGATCTTAAGGTGTGCCTATTGGCATGCATATTTATTACCTGCTCGCTATTATACGTACAGTGGGCCCTCACTTTTTAAAAAATAATTCGTTTTGAAAAGCTGTTCGAAAACTCAATGGTTAAACACCCGAATCATATTTCCCTATTTAAAATAATGTAAAATAGATAAATTTGTTCCCAAGTATCAGATTAATTCTTATTTACCTACTTTTTTATTATTCCAAACCGGCACTTATCAGGGTTACACACAAGATTTTCTAAAAAGAATAGTTCTCCCTGTTCATATTTAGAGTATATTGTGACAATTTTATTACACATATTTTAATTTTCTTTCTAAATTTTAGCAGGTATTTTAAAATATAGTTCTTACGAAACAACTCAAAAAAAAAATAATAAAACCCAATATAAATTTAAAAACCCATATCTAGATTATAAAACCTGGGAGTGGCAACCCTGCACATAACCGTACACGTTTAATCAGTCGGTATGCTTCAGTTGCCGTGGTTTAGAAATCGAAATTTTGTTGGAAAACCGATGCATTTCCGGTTTGAATTTTTGTTCGAAATCTTAATTGTTTCGGTTCCGAGACGTTCATGACCCAATGTTTGATTGTATTTTGTATTAGATCAGGTAAATACTGATGCTCTCAAAATATGTGTTCACTGTTGGGCCACAACTTGTCTTAAAAGACAAATATAAACACAGGCTGAAGAGAGTTCAGATAAAGAGGGATTTATATTTACTCTTTGTTAGGATTTGAAACCGACGGTTCCGATGTTGTCTTCATCTTCTGTAATACAAACATTAATATATACATATATATATATATATGAAGAGTTCTATCGCAAAACGCAATAAATCCAATTCGTACAAAATGATACCTTAAACAATAAAACCACGAATATATTAAATCTAGACTTCGACTGAAAGCTGATTTTAATTGAAATCAAAAAGAAATTACTTCGGTATCATATTATATAACACATTATTTTGGGATGTTGTTGAGTGTTGAAATGCAACACATTTTGTAGGGACAGTTTCGTGGTTTTGAACATGGCGTTTGTCGCGTTTTGCATTCGAACTTTTCATATATATATATATATATATATATATATATATACATACAATTTTTAAATGTTAACAAAAGCGTTAGAAAGTCATACAATGATATTTTTATCTCAAATTTTTCGGCTATATAAGCCTTCGTCAGATTTAAAATACATTGTTTCAACCCTTTTCCCTAACGTTTTTAGGTTGAAGTCGATATATGTGATGATATAACGATATATTGATAAACAATCTGTGTCATGAACGGTGGTGCGCGGTAATGCGTAATAAAGTAGAAATTAGAGAATGTTTTTGTTCATAAGCTTTGTTCATATATATAAATTTTAATTACCTAAAAATAATAATACCGTTAGAATTAAATACAATGCATGTTTTATTATAAAGAAAAAACGTTAGAAAACCATACACTTTTTCAAACTTATTTTATGGTAAGTATATGTCGTATATATATATATATATATATATATATATATATATATATATATATATATATATATATATATATATGAGTGTCAGGTTGTATATGAAAAGAAATCAAATAAAGTGCTCGATCATATAAGAGAGCTAATATAATTTATTTAGATACTGTATATTACATATTTCAGCAATGCACCGCGGTTTCATCCAAAAGGGCAGATTTAGGCATATTTAGTAAATCTTCGTGCCCAGTGGAATCATCGGCAAGCTGAAAGGATTACAGGAACGCCTGACAGGGAATGGCGTCAACAATGATAGAAAAAAGGTTTTTTCTGTCATTGTGGACGCCATTCCCTGTCAGGCGTGCTTTCAATCCTTTCAGCTTGCCGATAATTCCACTGGGCACGAAGATTAACTAAAGATGTCTAAATCTGCCCTTTTGGATGAAACCGCGGTACATTGCTTAAATATGTAATATATAGTATCTAAATAAATTATATATATATATATATATATATATATATATATATATATATATATATATATATATATATATATATTGTGTTTGTATTTAGGCAGCATTTTCTCATATATACAAACATTGGTAAAACAACAGAATTCGTCTGAAACCAGTGGTAACATGTTCAAATGCTTAACGTAATGTGAGTTGGTTCTGTGATGTCATCCAGCGTTGCTAGATTTAAAAGGGTCAACGTCTTCCTGAAACAATGCGAAAAACGTTCTCTGCTCGTTACTCCGCCGTCTTTAAAAAAAGTTTCTTCTTTCTCTAGCTTTTTTGTTCATTTGCTTTTTACACCAAGGGATGATTCGACGAAGAATCGATTACGTTCGTGAAACCTATTGAACATTTATTCATTTTTGTTGATTTTAATACACAAAATACCATAAGAAAAATTGAAAAAAAAATATAATTAAACAGACAGTGCAAATGTCTGTTTTATTTAACTTTATTCCAGAACATCGGACACCTTCTACAAGACCGGGAAGGATTATTACAAAAAAAAAAACAGGTTAATACCTTTTACTTGTCTAAACTCCGAAGAGGCTTGTTTTATCAAGCGAAATATCAGTTATATAAGTCAGGACTAAGAAAAAAAAAAGAAAAAAAATGTTTTTATTTTTTTAATGTTTTTATTTTGAGTTAATAAATTATCTGCATCTAACACATGCTTT
Source organism: Sepiola atlantica (assembly GCA_963556195.1). NCBI lineage: Eukaryota > Metazoa > Mollusca > Cephalopoda > Sepiida > Sepiolidae > Sepiola > Sepiola atlantica. The sequence continues at coordinate 45,100,584 of OY744546.1, forward strand.
TCTCCAATGAAGGCATTTTACCTCTATCTTTATATTAAAACTCAAGATGCTTAAGAAAATGAACTTGCCCAAATTTATTTATATATATATATATATATATATATATATATATATATATATATATGTATAGTATACAGTATATATATATATATATATATATATATATATATATATATATATATATATATATATATATATATATATATATATATAGTATACAGTATATGTATTATTGTTGTTTCGGAGGTGGTTATCCAATGAAACTACCGTGTTTATAAAAAGTTCTCAATAACAAGTAGAGCTGTTATTTAATATACATTTGTATTCATACAAACGATTTTTATTATTAGATACATGCTTCAGCTGCAATCTCACTCGAGAACCAGCTTCATTAGACCTTCAGAAAAAATTAAATAAGAAAATTTATTTTATTATCTTATTTTACGTTTTCTGGAGTTCTGAGGAAGCTTTTTCTCGAGTGACATCACAGTTGAAACATGTCTGCATATATGTAATCAATAATATTATGTTATACTATATATATATATATATATATATATATATATATATATATATATATATATATATATATATAAAAGAGAGTGAGAGAGTATACATTTTCATTAAAGTAAAAAATAGAAGGAACACGAAACATGAGGGAATATTAGACGTTAGACCCGATATATATATATATATATATATATATATATATATATATATATATATATACGTAGCTTATATTTTAATTATTTTTAATGTACTGATAAAAATATGAACACAGCACTAAACACTGTCAATATACATAAGCAATCTTCAGGATGAGACAAAAGTCAGTCAAAATCGAATGAAAAATCAAAGAAATACCAGACGTGGCAATGGTACTATATCTTAGGACTTATTTTGTTTTGATACAGATAGAGGAGTACATTATGTGTGAGATAATTTCTGGAGCAGTCGAATGATCCAACAATTTCACGTGCTCACCTGGCAACGGATTTGATGTAAATCTTCCATTTCAGATCCAGAAATTGATCATCCCGAAAAAGCTTATCAGCAAGATCTCTTCTTCCTATCAACCTTGGAAAGAACTCTTCATTTATTATTATATGTACTTAAAATGAAACGGAATTTCAATGAAGAGAGTTTATTTCCAAAGGACTTCCCTGCAGTAGAATACGTTATCGTTTGAATGTTTCCTTTTATACTACAACATGGACGCTTTTATGCCTAATGTAAACACATATCAGTCAGGTCATCCTCTGAATGAATCAGGATTCTAACTGCTATCTTAGTACTGTTCCATCATCCAACAAAAAAATTCCACTGACCGTCACACCCGAATGATTTTGGCCTTTTTATGTGATGAACTACTAATATGAAAAAATATGTACATAGATATAAGACATCCTTTATATTAGTATACACTTTCTCCTGATTATTATTTTCTTTATTCTGTATCAACACCGGAATCTACTCAAGCATGCAATCGCAAGTAGCGAGTTGGCATGAATGTTTCTCAATTACAAGATGGATGTAAAGGTCATATGACCAACTGTTACATTTGAGCATGCGCAGATCATTCAAAGGTCAAAATCGGAAGCCTGTAAAAGATTGCTGATTTTGAATGCATTACCTATCAGCAAATGAGCATTTGGAACTATCGGATGAAATATTGAACATGTGTATTTGTTTTGGATTAAAAGTCAAGGCGAGGAAGTACAGTCAATATAATATAACGTAAAACATGCTAGTGATAAAAGTCGTACCATCGTTATTATTACTAGCAAATACATGCTACATCCGGTCGCATATTATTTTCGCCTGGTTAGATAGTATCGTGACAAACGAATATGTAATCCACTGTCCCTCAAAGAAGGAGGTGGTACATGGGAGGATGGTATCCTTTATCAGGATTAAATTTAATATATAATGCAACAAAACGTTTAGCTATAATGCTTATTTGAATGTTGATCAAAATCGACTCCATGACTTTGATTCTAGAAAATGTCTTAAATTCAAGGTTGATACGTTTAACTTCAGAATCTATTGTAATTCAGAGAATCTTGTTTAATTTGTGACTATATGCTGTGGATCAAATTTAATCCATATCTGAAATACTTGAATTTTTAAATATTAGCTTGTGCCACTATTATGCTTCATTATCATGGACGGCCCTGCCTTCGTAAGGCATCGACAATTATTGTTCTCCACATTGTCCTATCATCCATTGAACGAAATAGTCCCATTGCATTCGGGTTTGCGCACATACACATATTGTCCATTAACTTATATCTTGGTCTAGTCAATAACTTACAGCCAGCCACTCTACCAGTAAGAACTAAATGTTCAAGTCCTTTGTGTGTGTACCTCTCTATATATGTGGCCGATGAAAGTAATTTGTATTTTAATTAAAGTCTACATTAATTGCTCAGGTGTGTATCCAGATCGCCTCCACCCCTCCTCATTGGTTACATGGTGCTTCCAGTTAGTATCCAGCATCCGGCGAATAAAGCATGTCTTCACGGAAAAAGTTTAGGTTTTGATTGAAGACATGGTCCAAGTCTCGCATCCGTGAAGTAAAATGGATCTAACGTACGCTCGAAGTATCCTCGATCTGGTCACCAACGCGCTGAGAAGAGACTGAAGAACATAACCGCACTCTTTGACTTGGAAAGTCTAGATTTTACGTCTGCCCTATTACGCCTCACCTACACTTTAAACTACTCCGGAATGACTGAAATTTGGGAAATGTTAATTACTTGAAGTATATTACATATTATTAAAATTTAACAGACATGTGCATCATCGGAAGTTTCAAAATATATTCAATCCTTTCTTTTACCTATTTGCATGAAACTAAATTATGCTAAATATAGCCTACTTTCACTTCCCTTCCGCCTAGCAGATATGTCCCAAAATCCATGATGATCACTTAATTATTTTAAGATATATTCTTGTCTAGACAAATATATAAACATATACACATGCTTCACTATATATAAAAAGATATGTGTGATGAATGTTGGATAAAACTCGCGAGAGATAAGAAAATAAAAACACTATATAAAAATATATCATAGTTCGACATGTTTCGAAAGAGTATCATTGCATAACTATGAATGTATCTGAAACGAAAGACAATGTAAACCTACAGATCGTTCTGTTTAATTTAAAATGTTAAATATGTGACATTCAATAAATGTCTTACGCGATGTAAGCAATACGACCCTTATGTATAAATTAATATTTGTCCCAAATGTATATATATATATATATATATATATATATATATATATATATATTTGTCTTATTTAACTTTTGTTAAAGTTTTCAGAAATCAATAGGCTCCTTTATGGGACTAACAGTTAATCTCTGTATGAGATAGATAGACATTCGAATATTCTATTAAAGTTCCCCTTTTATCTCTCAAACTTTGAGTTCGTAAAGAAGTTAAGAACATTAATTTTCTCTCCCTAATTGACCAGTTAACTATATTATAGTATATCTTTCTTTTGGTCTCTAGGTCTTACTGGATTCCAGAAAAAGAATTCAGTAAGACTGGAAGTGTATCCAGCTTAGTACTGTACTAGAATTAACATTACATGGAAAACCTCAGAATTTCTCCCAAAAGAAAGTGTGGCGTAGCAATTCCAAGAGGAGTTAATTGAACTACGAATAGTTTGTTATTTTGAATATTAGGTCGAGGTTTACTTGTAAAGTGATGTGTCCTCATGCAAAGTTTTCCCTAACAAATCACTGTTGATAGAGACCTTAGACAATCGAGGAAAGTGTCTAGAAAGTATGAAAATTCACTCCTGTCTTATAAGCGTTAACTTTCTCTCAATGTATACATATATATATATATATATATATATATATATATATATATATATATATATATATATATAGTAAGCAATGAAAATATATATGGCAATCAAGCTACACAGAGACTCTGTTGAAGTAAATACTGAAAACTGATACATAAAAAATTATATCTCCTTATAATATTTTATGTGGATACATGAAGTACTAATATATATATATATATATATATATATATATATATATATATATATATATATATTACTATTTCATGTATCCATATAAAATTATATAAGGATATATTTTTTATGTATCAATTTTCAGTATTTACTTCAACAATGCAAGATACGGAAGTAGATCCAGGTAGTATTTTATGAGAATATATTTATAACTTAATTGGCATGAATATATTTTCATAACTTACTATGTATATATATATATATATATATATATATATATATATATATATATATTTCTATATGTATATATATATGTATATATGTATATATATGTATACGCATATATATATATATGTATATATAAATGTGTATATATATTTATATATATATGTTCATATATATGTATATATATACGTATTTTTATAGTATATATGCATATTTATATATATATATATATATATATATATATATATATATATATATATATATATATATATATATATATATATATATAATTTGTGAACGCATAAAATCAGCCTGAACTATTAATTTGTGTTTTAGTACTAAGCGTGCATCATTCAAGCCTGGCTGCTTCGAGAATAAT
>OY744546.1:45107688-45120188 GCA_963556195.1 Sepiola atlantica
TTTGGGAAGTTACGTGGTTAGGACCGTTAAGAATCAAAATGTAAAAACCAAAATCCAAATCCAAATATAAAATATAAAATAAAATAAAATAAAGTGAAAAGAGAGAGATATAATAAAAAGGGTAGAATAAAAAGATAGATAGATAGATAGATAGATAGATAGATAGATAGATAGATAGATAGATAGATAGATAGAAATCAAATGAAATCGTCTGCGATTCAGACAGAAGTAGGGGAAGGGGATGTACATGCAATAGAATGTGTTCAAAAACCGTCGAAAATTTTGCTTCAACTTGGGCAAACCGCATATTCTCAAATCAGCAGACGTGTGTGTGTGTGTGTTGGGGGGGGGGTCAGGCTCCATTACTGTTGAGCACTTTCTAAACCGTGGATTATTTATTCGCATATATGGAAAAACAATTTTAATACCTCCTAAAAAAACCATTCCGACTACCAACAAACGGAATTACCTTCTGATACTCATTATGAAGATGGAAGAACTTTGGAAAAAGATGACATGAAAAGCGAGCTTTGTCCTGGAAAGATCTACATGCAATGAATCTAGAGATTACTACGGATTTAAAAATCAAGGCACTGCACACCATGTTGAACAACTCGACGGGTTCGAAATGGATTTAATGAATATAGTTAGGGACATCACATTCCATCACAAAAAAAAACATTTCAGAAAAGATAGTTCAGAATATATACTCGCTTAAGCTGATAAAACTCAAAACCTTTACAAACTAACCACACAATAATATTATAAACTACTTGACAATTACCTCACAAAAACTGCAAAAAATCTAACGTAAATGTAGTCTATAATATCAATATTGACAGTAAAGTAATTACCGATACACTTAAAATTAGCGATAGAGTAGATAAATTAAGGGAAAAAGAAGCATATATTTTTCTCAAAGACCATGCACCTGACTTCACTACTAAACCAACCACTAGACTTATTAACCCCACAAGACAAGAAATAGGGAAAATTAGTAGAAAAAATATTAGAAAGAGTAAATAAACAAATAAAAACATTTTATAAATTAAATCAGTGGGTAAACACAACAGATCCCATAAATTGGTTTTGTAACATAGTAAATAAAGCCAACTGCTCGTTCATCCAGTTTGACATTATAAATTATTACCAATCCATATCTAAAGAACTTTTTGAAAATGTTATTGATTTTGCCACTCTTCTATCTGATATTTCCCCAGATGAAATCAACATTATTAGAAAATGTAGAAATACGGTACTAATTGTAAACAAGAACAATGGACAAAAGCAATCAATTTGGATCTTTTGATGTCTCTATGGGCTCTCTGGACTCAGCAGAAGTCACTGATTTAGTTGGTTTCTACATATCATACAACCTTACAACAGATATTAGCATAGAAGACATAGGCTTATATAGGTATGACGGATTGTTGGTACTTAAAAACTCAAATGGGCAAAAGTGTGAAAGAACAAAAAGATTATTCTTAGAGAAATGAAAAGATTAAATCTTAAAGTGGAAATAACATCTAATATTAAACTAGTTAACATCTTAGACGTAACATTTACCTTAAATAAAGAAACGTATGAACCTTATACTAAAGATAATGCCAATCCAATTTATGTCCACCCACTCTCTAACCACCCAAACACCATAATGCAACATATCACCAGATCAATTGAAAAAAGAATCAGCAATAAGTCCTCTATTGAAGTAATGTTTAACAACTATGAGGCCTTTTAAAATAAAGCGCTAAAAGAAAGTGGATACAAAAACACACAAATTAAATTTACTAAAGCTAAACCTCCCAACAACAAACACAAGAAATAGAGGTAGAACAATTATTTGGTTCACATCCCCATTTAATCCCATGGTTAAAACCAAACTCGGTAAAAGATTCTTAAACTTAATTAACGTACACTATCTTCCTAATAATATACTACATAATATTTTTACTAAAAACACACTTAAAATAAGCTATAGCTGGGGCGAAAATTTAGAAAAAATAATTTCAAAACATAACAATAAAATTCTGAATGGTAATAAAACTACTGAAAGAAAAACAACAAACACCAAGGCTTGCAACTGCACAAACAAAACAGAATGCCCCTTACAACAAAATTACCAAATAACTCAATCAGTATACCAAGCAACAATTTCAACTAAAGAAAATCCAACCCTGAAATAATACTATACAGGTATGGCTGGTAATACCTTAAAAGAAAGATATACCGGCCATAAATGCTCATTCAATAACTCTACCTACCAAAAAGAACCTCCATATCTATATATTACTTGGAATTAACCCCCAATAATCAATCACCAACAGTGATTTGGAACACCATTAGAAGAACCAGCGCCTGCAGTTCCCTGAACTCACGATATTACCTTTGCCTAACTGAAAAACTTGAAATAGTTAAATTTAGTGAGGGAGGCAAACTTCTAACCAAAAAACAAGAAACCTCAATTAACTGTAGGCACAATAGGTCACACCTTCTCAGTAATTAACTCATAACCCCGCAAGCTGATATTAAAATAAATTTTTTTAAAAACTGTAAACTAACGGTAATTTGGCAACATAACTATCAATTTATACTATATTCTGTACTATACTTCGTATAATTATCATGTCCAATCCTTTATTTAATGGGAATCAAACTTAGAGTCCATTACTAAGTATTACCATCGAAACCATTATTACCAATGCCATAAGAATATGTGTGTGAGTGTCTCTCTGTCTGTCTGTCTGTCTGTCTGTCTGTCTGTCTCTCTCTCTCTCTCTCTCTCTCTATGTATATATATACATATATATATATATATATACATATATATATATATTTATATATGTATATATATATATGTATATATATATGTATAAGTATATATATATATATATAGTAATTATTATCATTATCATCATTGTCATTATTTTAATTAATTATTATTGTTGCTATTATTATTATTTTTTACAGTTTTTACTACAATTACTACTTATAGCCACCATTATATCTATTATTACCATAACCCCCTCTACTATTATTATTAGTTTTATAAATTAATATTATTATTATTTTTATTACTATTATTAATACTACTATTATTCTTATTATTATCATCATCATTATTATTATAATTATAAAGATTATTGTGGTTACAATTGTTATCATTATTATAGCTATCATTATTATTTTTACTATTATAATTATTAGTAGTAGTATTACAACAGATAATTTCTCTATCATAAATAATTTATTTTGATTATGATATTTAAATCTACAATGATTAATATTGATTGCTATCTTCTTTATTTTTCTTCATCTTCTAATATTTCCTGATTATTTTTATCCAACTATTACTTACCCTTATAGATTATAATTATTGATTATTATTATCACTGATAATATTTTTAAATATTATTATTTTCCATTTCTGCACTATTATCGAGATTATTATCATAATTATTATTAATATTAATGTTTTTACTATCATTACCAATACTATTACTACTACCATATTTATCGTTATCTAGCTTTTACTACTATTGTTATTATTAGTTTTGGTAGCAATGGTGGTATTACCATTAGTGATATTGCCATTATTTATATTTTTGTCATTATTATTATTATTATTATTATTATTATTATTATTATTATTATTATTATTATTATTATTATTATTATTATTATTATTACTATTACTACCACTATTTTTATTATTATTATGATCATTATTATTTATTATTTTTTTATTATCATTATAACTATTGTGATGATTATTGTTGTTAACATTGTGATCATTATTATTATTATAGCTAGTATTATTATTACCATTTTTAACATGATTAGTATTATTGCAACTACTAATTCAGCTATTATTAATAAAATTATTCCTATTACCATATTTACAGACATTTTGATTACTATTATTGCTATCTTCTTCTATATTATTATTAGTTTTATTATTATTTATAATGTATTATTCATCATTATTATTATGACCTTCTAATATTTCCGATTAATTTTATTTTTTACTATGAAAACTAATTATTCACAAGGACTAGATTGTAGTTTGTAACTAAACTATTAGTTAACCATGAGGTTGTTTTCCAATATTTTAAATGCGCGAGAGAATTTGGAAATTTGATGTTACAGGTTTTAACAGTAGCTTGCATACCTCTGAAATCATGATATAATTGTGTGGATGTTCTTTTTTCAGTATGTTATTTAGTAAGATGAGGTTTGATTGATTTTTTTAAATAGCAGATTTTGAAATTTTTTTATGTATTCTTTTGAGTATACGATTGATGGGTTTAGCAAATACAGATTACATATTTAAATGATAGGTTAAAGTATGATAGTATATATTAAGCCCCAGTCAAATATTGTTAAAAATGAAATTTAGGATATATTATGACTTTTGATTTATTATTATAGTATTTTTATTTTGTATTAATTCTATTTTACTAGTTTGCATAATTGGTATATCACAGAAAGGAAGGGTGTTGTGATACTATGTGCATTTAAGTATTATATATTAGATTTACTAAGTTTGATTTTATAACATTATGATTTTATATCATTATAAATGTAAAAATTATTATTTTTTTGTCTTACCTAATATAAATTAATAGATTGAATAAACACAATTTAAATCTTCTTATTGAAAATGGTAGTAAATTAAATTGAGAATTTGTTTTTTAACGAAGTAATATGAATGCAGGGTAATGAGAGAATGGATGTGTATAATATTTTATTTTCTAATTGATTTTTTATATTGCATTCTTATTCTATTTTTATTATTTTATTTTTATTTTCATTTCTATTTTTATTGTTTTTACTACCCCTCTGACAAAAGAATTTGTCATTTTAATTAATTGATTGCATAATTTTAAAGGGTGAATCTTTGGATAGTATTGCTTTATTTATTTTATATGTACCGGTGGTTTGGTTTATAGGTACCATTGTGTTTTCCCCTCCTATCTTACCAACATATCAACCGGTTGCTCTTTCTGTCAGTGGGTGTTTCTATAGAACGAGTTTTTCTTCTTTATTTTCTGTCAGACGTGTTGCGGAAGACGCTGATTAAGAGACGATTTGGATTAGCTTTATCGATTTATAAAGTAAAATAAAATAAAATAACATATTTCCAAACTGTTTTGGAAACAACCGTACGCCATACTAGACTTGATGTTATAATCCTTGGAACAATTGTAATGTTTTAATTCATTAAATGTTTTTATTATAGCTCTGGTTGTCTTATATATCGTCCATTGAGCTGATACAGTGCTCGGTTGTGGTAATGTTCGTTCTTAGGTGTTTATACTTGATGCACCTCGGCCTTAAGTCATATACCCTCCGTTAAAGTCACAATTTCCTTAAATGGCGTATTAGTTGGTTTCCCCGACATGTGAGTTTGCTCTTTTCTTTGTGTTTTGTTTGGTTTCACCCCAAAAAGAAACCACTGTATAGTGTAGGTTTTTTCAGGACACTTTAATCCAATAACTTTTTACTCTTTGTGAATTTTTCTGATGATTTTGTAATGTTAAAAAGGTTTTAGGCACAAGACAAATGAAACGGACCGTAAAAAATATATCTCACAAAAATGTTATGTTTTTTGAAAATGTGAAAAAATAAAAATAATGAAAAACAACCTGTTAGCACCAGTGAGTTAACATTATAAATAAATGATAGATAAAATCAGCCGTAATTTATAATTAACTGCAAAGGTCCAACTCCTCTATATGTACTTATTGTGCTATCTCTAACTCTCTGTTGATCCAACCACTCTCTAATACTCTTAATGTTTCTGCGAGCATTTCGAGTGACACTTTCTTTCCAGCTAATTTCTTACACATCGTGAACATGTGTAGGAATTAAATTGCAAAATTATAGATCGCTCTACTACAATCTCATCCATAAGAGAAATATAGAAGAAAAAGGAACCTTTTTTTAATATGCAAGAATAGATATATAAAGTAGTACATGCATTTTTAGATGAAATAAAAGTAGAAAATAGTAGTCTTGATTGTGACCCAACAAGACACGGGTAGTTATATTTATTATTATCATTATAAATATTTGAGTATTATATATATATATATATATATATATATATATATATATATATATATATATATATATATATATATGGGGGTGTTAATGTTATGCACTATAATTTGGATTCAGTAGCTTTATTTTGTTCGAATTCTGTACGAGTTTAATTTTTACATTTGTGGTTGTCTTTTCTTTATTTCCAACCTTACACACTAAATAATCGCGTTTTTAGTAATATTATCCGCGCACACAATAGCAATAACAAAGAAAAATCGCTTAATACATACCATACTATATTATATATATATGTATATATATATATATATGTATATACATATAAATATGTATATATATATATTTATATATATATATATAGATATACATATATAAATGTATATATATATATATATATATATATATATATATATATATATATATATATATATAGTATGACCATATATTCATAGCAAGTAAGTTATACAGAAGCGTTTATGTGTAATTCCTGATGAATATTAATGTTACAATACGGATAACACTGTAATTTACTTACTGTTCGATTTTTAGAACTTTACATGATCTGAGATTTGACCGGTGTAAGGAAAGTTGGTTTCTATCTTTTAACAAGTATACATAGTTTGTTTTAGTACGAAATGATAAAAGTTTACTAAATTATTAAGAATTATATTAATGTATTAAATAAATCTAATCAAGATTAGAATATTATATTACCTTGTTATTTTATTATGTGTATATACATAATATAATCATAAATTCTTTATACCTAACTATATATATATATATATATATATATATATATATATATATATATATATATATATATATATATATATATATGTATATGATAATTTTATTTACACAGACATGTACAAAATCTGCGACACTGGCATGTCGATGTTATCGATCAACAGTTACCATAAACTGAGATCTCATCAGGGAGAGTTAGAATCTGATCTTAACCTCAGATCATATTTGGAGAGAATTACATGGAGGGATAGAGAAAGAGAAGAAGAAAAGATATTTAACATTTCAAAAATTGAGGCCGTTAAAAAACTAAAAATTAAAAATCTAAAAAATCTAAAAAAAGATAGATTTTTAGTTTTTTAGATTTTAGATTTTTTAGATTTTTAATTTTTAATTTTTTAACGGCCTCAGTTTTTGAAATGTTAAATTAAAGTTAAAGATCTCAGTTTATAGTAACTGTTGATCGATAACATCGACATGCCAGTGTCGCAGATTTTGTACATGTCTGTGTAAATAAAATTATCATATATATAAAGCTCTATTTTGATATTGATAACTTTTTATAAACCCGGTTAAAATTCTCTGGATTACCACCCTGTGGATATTTTTTACCTGGATTATTACCATAATTATTATTATTATTATATATATATATATATATATATATATATATATATATATATATATATATATATATATATATATATATATATATAGCACTAGATGAAGTGAAAGAATAAAATAAGGTGCGGATCAAATATTATTAGAATACAATGTTCAATCAACCTCTTTGATATCTTTCTTGAAGCTGTTTTAAACTTTATTACTTGGATAAACTGTATACGTTTAACAAAAAAGTATGTTTTACCCCGATATATTTGGTGTTTTATATACTTTCATGTATGTTTTATATATATTTGTTAATATATTTTCAAAGTTTAATTTTATTACATGCAGTAATGTCATTGCGGTAATGGCCCTCTGAGGAGAAGGTTTTCTTTTAAAACTCATGAGTTAAGGACTTTAAAGTACTTTGCTTGAACATTGAATTGTAATAAAATTTGATTCGCACCTTATTTTATTCTTTCACTTGATCTAGTGCTATTAATGCTCTATCCAGCATATTGAGCTTCAGTTTTATCAGGATGTTCACTAATTAAAGATATTAGTTGCCTCTTATATATCTTTTTGTGTTAACCTTATATATATATATATATATATATATATATATATATATATATATATTAAGAGAGAGAGAGAGAGAGCAATTCAAGTACAGCTCAGTAGTCATTGTATACTTTCAATAAGCACATTATATAACCAAGTGTTTAAGCAAAAGTGGGGGACAATATTGTATGTACACGGCAATTAGCTATTGTAACTTGAAAATATATTTTATTTAATTCACTCCCTCTCTGCCATCCACTTTACCCCTGCTCATCCCCCACCTCTTTCACTTACCACCAGCCACAGTAGTCCTTGCTCACCCCATCCTTCCATTTTTTTCCCCACTCATTTTCCTCAACCTTCATTTCTATTTCCCCAACAAGTACGGACGTCCACCCAGTAGTGACCATTATTTCATTTTATTTTTCCTCCCAATATGTCTACCCTACATGTATCTGTACTTGCATGACATTTTTTCTCTATTTTATCATCCAGATGAAGTCTTATAAATAAAGACGAAACGTTGATGTACACATAAAAAACATCCATTTTTTGGTTTTACTTTTTCATTTTCCCATCACGTCGGATTACCTTCATCCTTCTCTTCCCATATATATATATATATATATATATATATATATATATATATATATATATATATATATATATATATATATATATATAAATATATATATATATATATTCTACAGAATATTGTACTAGTATATATATATATATATATATATATGTATATATATATATATGCGCGTGTGTGTGTCTGGGCATGTATGTGTATGAGTATGTGACTTTGCGATACACAGACACAGTAGATATTACTAATGAAGATTGCCGGTGTAGTAGTATTAAAATGCTTCATTATAACCTCACTTAAAAACATCATTTACATAACATTTTACAAACACATGAAATACAAACATACACATGCATTTATATCTGTATGCATGTATATATAGTTCAATATATATATATATATATATATATATATATATATAACTATATACACATGCGATTTATTTGTCATTTATATTGCTGAAATATATGACTTTATTATAGTATATGTCATGTTATCCTAAGAGGCAATACACTTGAAATGGGTGATTTACCAATAAATCCTGTTGTATTTGCAATTTATTTATTTTAATGCGAAATCATTTATACATTCATATATATATATATATATATATATATATATATATATATATACATACATATACACACATATTTATATGTACATATATATATATATATATATATATATGTGTATGTATATATATATATATACATACATAAATATACACACATATATATATGTACATAGATATATATATATATGTATATATATATATATGTATATATGTATATGTATATATATATATGTGTATATATGTACATGCGCTGACGGTTCCGTTGGGTAACAACCTTTTGAATATATAAAACGTCCACTCATCTGGATAGAACCGCAGTATTAATTATAGAATTTGTAAGATATATTTTTAAATATTTTTTTTGTATTAGCTGTCATCTTTCTGTAATATAAATTGGCATATATATATATGTACATATGTACATACATATATTTATATATATATATATATATATATATATATATATATATATATCGATGTGCATACATACATTTATATATACATATACATATATGTATATATATAAACATACATACATACATATATACACACATATATTTATATATATATATACATACACATATTTGTGTATATATATATTTATATATATATATATATATATAAATATATACGGACATATATTTATATATATATACATACACAATTATATATACACATATGTATATAAATATGAATACATACACATATGTGTATATATATACATAACTATCTCTCTCTCTCTATCTCTCTATCTCTCTGTCTCTCTCTCTCTCTCTCTCTTTCTATATATATATATATATATATATATATATATATATATATATATATATATATATATATGCATATACATATAAAGTAATATCTTACAGATCTATTTTGTTAATATATGTTAGTATTTCATGTAAAAATTAATTACACTCTTACCCCGGTAATTTAGTACTGACCAATTGTTTTGCTTTAACATGTGTGTTTCAAATATATATATATATATATATATATATATATATATATATATATATATATATATATATATATGTATGTGAATTTGTGTGTGTCTATATATATATGTGTGTGTGTTTATATATATCTATATATCTATATATATATATATGTATATATATATAAATGTATATATACGTGTGTACTTTTGTATCTATACATGTGCGTGTTTATATATATATATATATATATATATATAAGCTTATTTATTAATACTATTTTTAAATGAGTACTTAAAAACGAAACACATTTATTTTCGATGCGTCACCAATATAAATTTAGAGAAGTAGGTATATATATATATATATGTATATATATATATATACATGTATATATACATGTGTGTATAGTGTGGGTGTGTAAATGTATACATATGCATAAATATATATATATATATATATATATATATATATATATGCATAACTATATATACTTATGTTCTAATAAATATTTTATCTAAAATAATTATATATATCTAAATATGCAGGCACACATTAGTATACACAGATCTTAACACACACACACACCCATATATATATATATATATATATATATATATATATATACATATATACCTGTGTGTATATAAATGATATACTTTTTATCTTTCAACTTATGTACAATTAACCTTTTTTTTTTGAAAATTCACTTTAAATGTAGCGATGTGAGATATTAATCCTTCATCGCTGATATAAAATAACATGACTTAATAAATATTTCAGATCGTTCTTTTTTATTTCTTTTTTGTAATTTCAGTCCGAATAAAATGTTTTTAATGACAAAGTGTGAATATATTTGTATTTAACGTTAGCGCCCTTTCTTCGCCGTTGTCTACTCTTTGATTCCTAATGGCTACGCTATTAAACATCATCATTTAATATTGGTTAAACATATAATACATTTCGAGCCGCCCTCTCGCTCTCGATATGTTTTTTTTCTCAACCCTGTAGTAGTTTCGTCTGAAATCTTTCATCTTCTGTTTTCGTTGTGCTACCTGTAACCATTGATCTTTTTAGCTAGGGGCAAGGTGTCGTATATCTTCTGATAATACATTTCATCTCCTCTACCCTCGGTCAATGAACGAAAATATCCTTCATGACTGAGGCAATTTGCTTTTCAATGTAGAGTGCCCCGTTTTGCGGGAACTGAAATCTCCCCACATTAAAATACACGTTGTGACTAACTATCTAATTATTTGGGGAGGCAGTTAAATAATATCTGTATAAGTAAATCATTGGGGAGTTATCAAATGAAATATTTAACAGAATTTGATCTGGATATCGATACTGTACTAAGAGTTTGAGTTTTTTTTTTTTTGAACAGTTTAATTGAGAAGGAGGCATAACAAACAAATAAATTTAAAAAAACTAATAATAATGAATCGCTATACTGATAAACGTTATGTGACAACTTCTCGTGTGTCTGCGTATGTGTTTTTTTTCTCGTCACTACGTAACTTACAGATTATAATTATTTTAGATTTACAATTAATCGATTATTTATGGAAATAAAAAATGCAATAGCGTAATGTAATAAAATCTCATTTTAAATAATCTACATTGATTACGAAATTAAATCTACCATAATGCATTTCAATCTTTTCAGAAACAATTCAGCCATTTAAACAGTTTTACAGCGATTTGATTGAATGAATATTTTTATAACAACCAATATCCCGTAATAATTAAATTTAACTTTCAAAATCCTATTTCATAAAGAAATAATTTGTTAAAAAAGAAAAAAAGGAAAATAGAATAAAAATGCAAACGAAAGTATTATGAATCCCAGGCAACGCCGGATAGGTTAAGCTTGTTTATAATAAATACAGGGTGGGCAAAAATAAGGGTCCTATTTTTAAAAATTCATAACTTTTTTTATTTATTGATTTTTTTAAATTTTTTTTTAGAATAAGTAAAGGACCCCTTCCGAAGCAAGCATGAGCCGTATTAGCCCTAAGGAACGTACCCTCATTTAGAAAACATTATTTTTGCTTAAAAAACTCAAAACAGTGTAAAAAACAATACTTTAGTTTTTGTAAGTTTTAAGAAGTGTTTTTCGGCTAAAATTTGTTTTGTTTATTTCAAAAAATCTCGGAAGGGTCAGTCTACACACACATAAAGTTTGGTGAGTTTAACTTTTATTTTGTGGAAGTTATTCAAATTCAAGTTATTCAAATTTAAAGATAGGACCCTTATTTTGGCCCACCCTGTAAATATAAGGAGGACGAATAAGACATGCGGTCATCCCTCTTAATTAAGACGCCCAAATCAATTTCCGAACATGACAGTTTTGCTTCACTTTTATATCTCTTTACCAACGTCAAAATGAAGATATAAGTATACTCAACCTTATGTC
>OY744546.1:45130188-45132688 GCA_963556195.1 Sepiola atlantica
ATATATATATATATATATATATATATAAGTATGTATATAAAAAAATGAAATAATAATGTGAAAAAAAAGTTTATATTGTGTTATAACTTTTTATTATTTATTTTTCTATTTATTTATTTTGTGACGTGTAGGAATATAAATTGTTCTGTAAAGAAAAATAGTTTTTTCTTGTTGATGGTATGGAGAACAAAATTTTCGACTGATCCTTCAGTCTTCATCGGTGTTTGGGGTTTGCGTGTGTACAGTGGGAGGTTTTCCCAGGCAATGAGGGGGAAAGAGTAGAAAAATCATAAATTAAATATGTGTATAAATGAGCACACGCACATACGCGTCCACACACACGTAATGGGACGTGTACATGTACATTGATATATACACACACACACACACATACACCGACACGTGCCTAAGCATATAGTGTGTGTATAAAGTAGCGTTGAATTGTTTATAAACAAAAACTGCAGTTTAAATTCCTATGGATACTAACTATATCCACATGATGCAGACTTATAGGTCGATTTTTCGCTGGAAAATTCTCGAACACAAATAGAGACTCAAATAGATAGCAGGGAACACTAACTTAAATAGTGAAATTGGAAAAGGAGATCATCACCTGTTTACCACGTAACTGTATCGAAGATTTAAACAAAGAAAAGTTTTCCTAAATGTACGCACAATTCAGTTCTAATTTCACTAAAAAAAATAAAATATAAAATAAATATATTAAAACTACACTACACTTAATCACCATGGGGATACTCGAAGCGCCAACTTGAATGAAAATAGTTCCGGTAAGAATGGAAAGAAACTATATAGCTGAAAAATGTTGAGATAAAAAATATGATTGTATGTCTTTCCAACGTTTTTGTTAATAATTAAAATGCTTATCTATCTATCTATCTATATATCTAATAAATATTTGTTGTGTCCTTTATAATCGGGACTCATCAGCATAGAACATGACTATTCGCTACTGGTCATGCGATTCGAAACCCCGGATTCCGAGTATTTTACATCTCAAATCCCGACATCTGGAACCACTGGGCCACCGCTGAATAGCGAATAAACAGCTATAATTTTAACACGTTATCCGACGGCTTGACGTCATAAGAGCGTTCAACTTAATAAAAGGAACGATGCAATTATAGCTCGCGACGTGATACTGTGTTAATACTACACTTACAGTGCCCATCTAGAGGGTTTTTCTAGGAGCTATAAATAATAGATATTTGTTTTGTTTATTATCTATATTTTTTTTTATTATATATATATATATATATATATATATATATATATATATATATATATATATATACAGTAATCTACAGACAGCTGTTTTGTCGTGTATTACCAATCAGTGTGACAATTCTAAACTCGGTCACTAGTGGTTTGCGTTTCGTGGCCTCCCGACTGATCAAACCGCATGTTACTCTTTTTTGTTTCATTTTACTTCGGGTTAATTTCTCAGGAATCAAGGGACCCGTTCCTGGGACTAAAACTTGATATCTATATGAGATACACAGATATTCGAATACTCTATTAAAGTTTTCCCTTACCTGTCAAACATTGAAGTAGTAATTAAGTGAAGAACAATAATTTCTCTCTACCTATTTGACCAGTTAACTATGTTTTAGTATATCTTTCTTGTGGCACCTTGGCCCATAGTTACTAGTAGTAGAAGGAAGTATATATACGGAGTAAGATAGGAGAGCTATACATGTTGATAAAATAATCGCCGGTATTTACCGGCCGCACACAGCTATACGGTTAGATACAAGATCAATTTATAGTGAGAATCGAGTTTCCTAAAAAGGGAGGACTATGATCCGTCTGGAATAGTCTCCCCTCGTGGATGTGGCCACATCAGGCAATAAACACATCTCTTCTCGGAAAGAAAAAAAACTCTTCATCTCCGAAGGGAGAAGGTAATACCTTGGAGGAAATACCCACTGAGAAAGAACATATACTACACTTTAATCATGGATCGTGTCTGGGTGTGAGGCTTTTATCTATTGTAACAATCAGAAAATGGGTTTAGTGTTAAATTGCACGTGGTTTTAATTTTCCGTAAAACTGTTTTGGTGAAAATAAATGTGTGTGTGTGTGTGGGGGGGGTATGTGTGTGTGTGAGTGTGTGTGCTCGCGCGTGTGTGTGCATCTGTCTGTATGTGCGTTTGCTGTCTACTGTCTGTCTGTCTGTCTGTCTTCTTGTGGGTGTATTGTAGGCGTCTCGTTGAAACTAGAACGGTACCAGACCGTGCTGGGAACGAGTGAGTGAAGCCGGGTGAAAGCAGTACAAACGCGGTGTCGAACATACAGACACAGTGAGCAGATACGACGGCAGACATCTTCTTTTTTTTTTTCATCTGTTTTTATTTTTTTCAGAAAAAAAAGGAAAGAAAGAAAGTAAAGATGAGACAAACAAAATCCGAATAAGTAGTAGAAGTAAAACTAAGTAAAACAATCAACAAAAAATTGTAGGGGGGGGGGGGGAGAAATA
>OY744546.1:45135188-45137688 GCA_963556195.1 Sepiola atlantica
ATCCTTCCTTACTCATATATATATATATATATATATATATATATATATATATATATATATATATATATATATATATATATATATATATATATATATATTCGTTATTATTGCCACCCACCCAACGCTTCAAAATGTGTGACTTTTTAATATACTCTTCCACGCCGACCACGTGACACACAGCCACATCAACATTTTTCTTTCTTCGTCAAAACACCTAGACGGATTTTCAACTTGACCACGAGAATGTCTCAACCAAGAGGAAAAAAGAAAAAAAAGAAAAAGAAGAAATATTCTTCTGAAGATGGTAGATTTACCGAAAGTACTCAAGTTTATAAAAAAAAAAAAAAAAAATGTTTTTAAGATGAATAAATAATTTATTTTTAAAAACAAATAATCTGCGTTGTGCAAGGTTTTCTAAATATTTTATAAAAAAAAATATCTTCGTTATTATTGCCACCCACCCAACGCTTCAAAATGTGTGACTTTTTAATATACTCTTCCACGCCGACCACGTGACATACAGCCACATCAACATTTTTCTTTCTTTGTCAAAACACCTAGACGGATTTTCAACTTGACCACGAGAATGTCTCAACCAAGAGGAAAAAAGAAAAAAAAGAAAAAGAAGAAATATTCTTCTGAAGATGGTAGATTTACCGAAAGTACTCAAGTTTATAAAAAAAAAATAAAAAAATGTTTTTAAGATGAATAAATAATTTATTTTTAAAAACAAATAATCTGCGTTGTGCAAGGTTTTCTAAATATTTTATAAAAAAAAATATCTTCGTTATTATTGCCACCCACCCAACGCTTCAAAATGTGTGACTTTTTAATATACTCTTCCACGCCGACCACGTGACACACAGCCACATCAACATTTTTCTTTCTTCGTCAAAACACCTAGACGGATTTCTAACTTGACCACGAGAATGTCTCAACCAAGAGGAAAAAAGAAAAAAAAGAAAAAGAAGAAATATTCTTCTGAAGATGGTAGATTTACCGAAAGTACTCAAGTTTATAAAAAAAAAAAAAAATGTTTTTAAGATGAATAAATAATTTATTTTTAAAAACAAATAATCTGCGTTGTGCAAGGTTTTCTAAATATTTTATAAAAAAAAAATATCTTCGTTATTATTGCCACCCACCCAACGCTTCAAAATGTGTGACTTTTTAATATACTCTTCCACGCCGACCACGTGACACACAGCCACATCAACATTTTTCTTTCTTCGTCAAAACACCTAGACGGATTTTCAACTTGACCACGAGAATGTCTCAACCAAGAGGAAAAAAGAAAAAAAAGAAAAAGAAGAAATATTCTTCTGAAGATGGTAGATTTACCGAAAGTACTCAAGTTTATAAAAAAAAAAAAAAAAATGTTTTTAAGATGAATAAATAATTTATTTTTAAAAACAAATAATCTGCGTTGTGCAAGGTTTTCTAAATATTTTATAAAAAAAAATATCTTCGTTATTATTGCCACCCACCAAACGCTTCAAAATGTGTGACTTTTTAATATATATATATATATATATGCAAACATTGTTAAAATTAACAGAATTCGTGTGTTTTATTATATATTTTTTTTATTTTTCCAACTTTACTGATTGTTTTTTATTATTAAAATAAAAAATAATAACAAATGTTCCATAGGTTTCACATGTTAAAAGCACAAACACCCAGTAGTTACAGTTAAAAATGCTTAACGTAATGCGATTTTGTTATGTGATGCCATCCGACGTTGTTGAATTTAAAATCGCCAACGACTTACTGAAACAATGCGGAAAACGTTCTCTGCGCGTTTCTCCACCGTCTTTTACAAATCCTTATCTTTCTCCGGCTTTTTTATTCATTTGCTTTTGACACCTGAGGATGATTCGACCAAGAATCGAAGACGTTCGTGAAACATATGAAACCTATGGAACATTTATTATTTTATTTTGATTTTAATACAAAAAAAAACATCTGAAAAATTTAAAAAATAAAAAAAGTATATATATATATATAGTGTATAATTAAACAGAAAAATTCTGTTATTTTTAACAATGTTTGCTTAAATGAGAAAATGCTGCATAAATACACACAATATATATATATATATATATATATATATATACATATATATATATATATATATATATATATATATATATATATATATATATATATATATATATATATATGTATGTATGAATAGATGAAAGGATGAAATAATCCGACGGTATCAAATTAAAATGGAATAAGCGAAAATCCTAACAAGCTGAACGTTTCGCCCAAATGTTATATGGGCTTTGTCATTTTTTTCGTTCGCTCTTGACAAAGCCCACATAACATTTGGGCGAAACGTTGAGCTTTTTAGGTCTTCCGCTTATTCCATTTTAATTTCATACCGTCGGATTATTTTATCCTTTCATCTATTCATATAAACATATGTACACACACACACACACAGACACACACACACACACACACAAACACACACACACACACACACACAATA
>OY744546.1:45150188-45155188 GCA_963556195.1 Sepiola atlantica
CCGGACTATAGACATCAATGTCAAACGTTCGATGATTGGCTGAGTTAGCCATGCTGTTACAACTGTGAGCCAGAAACATGTGTCAATGGATTACTTTCATGTGTGTAGAAAATGAATAAAATTAATATATATATATATATATATATATATATATATATATATATATAAAATTTATCGGACTGTCTGTCATCTTCTATCTAAAATAAAATAAAATAATTTAAATCAAATTAAATCAAATAATTTTATATTTATTCAATAAAATACCGATATATAATGTAATGTGTTTTTAAAACAATATTTAATTTTTAAACAATGATTATATCTATATATACATAATGAACTTTCCATGAACATTAAAACAGCCGACTCAAATTAACTTGCGTTTCTGTGCTAAGTACACGTAATATGGTCTTGTCGTTACAGCCTCGATGTCATGTGCTTAACACAGAGGGGCGAGTTCCTTTGTGTATGCTGTTTTATGTTTATATAAAGGTTGTTTATATAGATCTACTTTCTATTAAGCACTTTTGTAAAAAAATTGAGTAAACGTCTATTTTATCAATATTTTACCTTGCTTAATTAATTAGATAATTGAAAACATTATGAACATCTGCATGGGTACAATAGTTCTATATAAATACGATACAGGTTATATTCAATTGAATTGTTCAATCATGATAAACAAAAAATAAAATAAAACCACAAAACTTTCTATTTTTTTCTTATACAGCCTTAATACGCAGAGATTATTAAGTTTACATATATATATATATATTTTTTATTGTTTATTTATCTATGGACGTATACGTTTCGTCTCTTTCCAATCAAGACTCATCAGCATAGAAGTACGACTATTCACTACCGGTCACACGATTCGAAACCCTGGATTACAAGTATGTTTCAACCCCAATCCAACGTCGCTTACCGATAGGCCACTTCTGAACAGCTTATAAACAATGATAATTTAAACACATTTAAAGGCGGCGAGACATACAGGCATTCAACTACTATAAGTGAAGGAATGATGCATATAAAGCAAGTGATGTCACGCTGTGTTATTACTACCATTTACAGTGCTCTACTTTTTAACGAGGAGCTTCAAATATAAATTTGTTATTGTTTATTTATCTATGGACGTATACGTTTCGTCTCTTTTCAATCAAGACTCATCATATATATATATATATATATATATATATATATATATATATATTAGGATACGTTCAAATTTTTTAATGGGCAAGCTTGAAAATGTTTCATATTAAAATTTACTCCAATAAAACGAAGATACAATTCTTTAGAAACATTAACAACCTGAAAAGTAAATGGTTTTAACAATTAAACTTGTTATGAATTCTCATAGATGGCTCTGTTCATGAGGAGAAACCCACTCTGACAATTGTTGGTCTTTCTCTCTCATCAAATCTTTTCTTGGAGTTCATATGTTAGATCCATTGTTCTTCCTGATTCTCGTAAAATCAGTTCTCTCTATCGCTCGAAACACTTTCTCACACCTGAGGCTATTCTCTATCTCTAAAAATCAACCTCCATACCATGTATGGAGTTGTATTGCCATATTTAGGCTGTTGATTCTCTGCTCCATTTGAGAGTTCTTGTTAAGGTTCAGAAACGTAACTGTAATCTGATTGGCCACACTTTTTTTTTCTTCTCGTCATCCTCTCTCTAACAGACGCGATGTTGCTAGTCTCAGTCTTTTCTATAAATACTATTATGGCATGTGTTCTTCAGAATTATGTAATGGATTCCCTGCTTCTTTTGTTCCAGCTCGTTTGACTTGTTCTAGTTGGCTTCATCAATTGGCTGTGTGGATAACTCATTGTAATACAGCTTTCTATTCTAGTATCTTATTTCCAAGAACTGCAGCCTTGTGGAACTCTCTTCCTGCTGTTTGTTTTCCTTCTACCTATAGCTTTTTTTCACAAATAAAACCAATAGGCATCACCTGTATTTAGAATAATCATATTTCGTGCTTGTTAGCTCCTGACATCAAGTGGCTGCCTGCCTTGTCTGGAGCGATTTCCATAACAAAAGCAGAAGAAACACAGATTCATAATCAGGAAACTATAGCTTATCTTTAAACTACGAACTTTATCATGTACTTTACTTCATATACGTGCAGCGACTTCGTGTTAAAATTTACAAAAAATAATAATGTGCCTATCTTACTCACAGTGTTGGGGCATTCTTGTTCACTTACCATTAACCGAAACGCTGAAGTGTGGTTTAAGAAAAGACACTACATGTCTATTCTAGCCAAATCACCAAGTTCGGTTCATCGTATATTAAGGAATATCCGTCATTTCGACTAGAATATAAAGTGTAGGCTTTACACGCTTTATCCTACTCGTGCCGATGACTTCTAATTGTAAACCAATCACTCTCATCAGTAGTCATAAGTGTTCAATACAGATATTACACTCTTCCTCGGGTCATATCCAATTTCTTGAAGAGGCAGGTTAAAATGAACATCAAAGTATTATACTCTTTACTGACCTCGGTTCGAGAAAGATAACTGGTCCGAGACTAAATCTAATAGAATTTTTCTTCAAAGAAAAATTGTTGTTTCCATATTGTTAACCTGCCTTGTGTCCAACTTTCAGCTCATCAGAAACCAAGTGAATCAAAAAGTAAATAAGTAAAGCATACCTGAAAGAAACAAAATATACAGAAAAGACAGAAAAGATACGCTCTAATAAAAATAACATATTTTGTACAGAAAACACATGAACTCGTAGAGCAAGAGATTACGTGCTCTAAATTATATTCTTTTAGAGATTGAATGTTCAATTCTCAGTACAGGCAATACTAAGCTTATAATTAATAATTACCTAAGACTTCTACCCGGGCATGGCTGACAGAACAATACACCGCCTGTTGATTCAATAATAGGCTCAGTTAAGAATTATGTACATATTTCTGAGTTCGATGTAAAGATTCCCGAGTTCGACAAGATGCACTTGAAGAAGGTCGGAGATTACATCGGCAGAAACGCTTTCAGAACTGCATCCAAGATGAGAAATGTAGCCTAAATAATACAGAAAACACGTGCGTTGCCAACTACTTTATTCTAAATTCGTGTACGTACATGTATATTGACCCCACGACCGTAGAAGACCCTTACGTAGAAGACCCATTTCCCCTCCGGCAAACATCCCTAAATTATTTTTCAGGTCGTATTTTATTGTGACTGGCTTTACTGCGTAATATAGCCTCCACAATATAATCGTAAAACACCTTAATAGAAATTAGCTATAATCTCCTTGTAAAGTCATACTCGGGAAAATTCGTGTTTAATCTTGGTATAGGCTTTTGATTTCAATTGCACCCCGTATGCAGATATTATAGATTTATGACATCAACCGGCGTTGCCGGTAAATAATGTGAACTGTGTTCTCATATTCCCATCCAATGACTCTATATTGTCTATTTATCTTATTTTTTGAATTGTCCTTTTTATATTAACATAGTTCTCCCCAGGCAGGCCGCCACTGTAGACGTAAGGGGCTACTGAGAAAAGAAAGGGTAGAAGGTTGGGGGGGGGGGGGGGTTCAAACTAAATTGGGATGTCTGTTTACATTAGTTTTAAATTTCTGCATGTCAGTAGTGTCGGAGAAACAGGGGCCATGGAGGGAGTTCCAGAGGCTAGCAGCACGTGGAAAGAGACTATTTGAGTAGAAGGCTCTCCGGCATCTGGGGATCTCCACAGTGAATAAATGAGATTTAGTTTAGTGAATTTACGTCGAGGGGACACCAGAGCAACCAATTCATCAAAGCATAATCCATTGAAGTATTTGTAAAACAAACATAAGGCTGCCACATTGCGGCGATGGGACAGGGACTGGAGCCTGGTTGACAGTGAGGGACCTATTAGGTTGGCGACTCTTTTTGGGGCCTTGTCAAGGAGGGAGAGACTAGTAGATGATGCACCAGCCCAGATGTGACAACAATACTCCATGCATGGGCGGATGGTGGCTTTGTAGAGATACAGGATAATGCCAGGTGTGAGGAGTTTACTAGCACGGTAGAGGGACCCAACCTTCTTTGTGGCAGCCTTTTACCTAGCGCGATCGTTGAACCCGCGATATTATGGTAAAATAATCTAGAATACAATTATTATACTCATTTGATTAAAAGTGACATCAACCCCGAGAAAAGATATGTTTTGCCTTAGTATAAGTTATTGTTTGTCATTCCATCCCCAATAAGCGAGAAGTGAAATCGATAACTTGAACCGAGTGACGCAAGATTTCTTAGAAAATATAACGCTTATTGGCATGAATTTGAAATGTCTAACAGCTACCCTATCGATTTCTATGACAGGCAAACAAACATACATATTGCCTCTTTTAGTTATATAGATATCATATATATACGCTATCATATAAGATAATCTTGTTAGAATTTAAAAGTTAGAACGAAATAACATTACTGCTGACATATCAAAGTTTGATTCCGATTATGCAATTTTCATTTGTTATTTCGTGTAACATTCTAGGCACAATGATAACGTACTTCGCTACAGTTTATTGATCAACTTATGTAATCCCATCACGACATGATAATATGGAAACATTTGTAATTATGACCGAAAAATAAAATTCAGCAATAGCAATAACACATGTTGTAATTAAAGAATATCAAAACCATGGTCTCAATTGTGACTAAAATGTTATATTTTTCTCTGTTTAAGTTTTAAAAATATAGATAAACTTCAGTTTTCCGAATTTTTATCAGAAATCAACTTGAACTTTCACCGTATTTCCCTCTCGGTGTTTTTGTTATGACATGTTGTTCTGCTACTGAACAACATATACTGCACCCCTCAGAAGATTGACAGAATTTGACTTACTGGAAAAATATATTAATCCAACTTTTGCCATGAAATGCGCGTAAGAGATACGAATGCATATTACATTTTAATAAAATACTTTTCTGTGTATAATGAGATATGTAAAACAAATTCATCGAAGTACAGAAAT
>OY744546.1:45162688-45177688 GCA_963556195.1 Sepiola atlantica
TACTAATATTTTACTCGATATGGCTAATTTATGAATCTTTTTTTTACTCTCGAAAGGACTCAACTTAATAGCTTAATAATTTTTAATAAATAAATATATTTGCTTTTCTCATTGTTTTTTTTTTGGCGATAATGACAACTGAATCTGTTCTGCTGTTACAGTGACGCATTTACATTAATGTTAGATGCAGAGTTAGTTCCCTCACATCGTGTGCTGCCTTTTTTATTTTAGGGACGTATATATTTTATTATTTATAAAATATCAGTATAATTATATTTCATGATTAAATTATATTTTATATATATATATATATATATATATGTATATATATATATATATATATATATATATATATATATATATATATATATATATATATATATACAGGGTGGGCCAAAATAAGGGTCCTATCTTTAAATTTGAATAACTTGAATTTGAATAACTTCCACAAAATAAAAGTTAAACTCACCAAACTTTATGTGTGTGTAGACTGACCCTTCCGAGATTTTTTGAAATAAACAAAACAAATTTTAGCCGAAAAACACTTCTTAAAACTTACAAAAACTAAAGTATTGTTTTTTACACTGTTTTGAGTTTTTCAAGCAAAAATAATGTTTTCTAAATGAGGGTACGTTCCTTAGGGCTAATACGGCTCATGCTTGCTTCGGAAGGGGTCCTTTACTTATTCTAAAAAAAAAAAAATCAATAAATAAAAAAGTTATGAATTTTTAAAAATAGGACCCTTATTTTTGCCCACCCTGTATATTATGGTTTGATTTTATATCTATTACAAGTAAGCTAGACTTTAACTATTTATGTTTTCCGTTCATGTCCGAGAGTAAATATAGTGCTGGTCGGTAAGTAATTGAACCTATAGTAATGGCTACACTATTTGTTTTGAAATTAAGTAAGATATTAGACTTTCATTTGAGTTCAAGTAATACACAGTTAGCCCGTTAGCATAGTGGTGTTTTCTTATAAAAAATACATGTTGATGTACTGTTTCTCACAAACTGATGTTAAATTGTGAATGGTTTTAACGAATCGAAACGAAAACATTTTAATTTAATTATTATCTAGAAACACTAATAATGGAACATTTAAATATCCAAAAAATGTATATTCGTCATTAAGAAATTCTTTGTTTAATTTTTTAAAAAATTATAGCAGGAACTAAATATTTTCTTTTAAAATGAATTTGTATCTTTACGTACTAATATATTTCAGTTATTTTATGGACCTTATCGATAATTTTGCCTAGTAGTTCAGATTAAATCAAAGAAGCATTTCAATATTGTCTCTAGATTCTGTGAACATGTAATCTTTATTGAAACTGATTTGAGTGTTCTAACTTAAATAGAGTTACTTCTATAAGACACATACAAACATTGACTTTTATAGATGCAAACTATATTGAAACAAAAATATGCATAATTAATTATCTTATGATATAAGAGTGTATATTAAGAACAGCGGTATATATTGACAAATGTTTCATAAGTTCGCAACAATGTTCTGTTTTTGCATACATGCACGGACAACTTGGCTTCAGAGTTATCGTCCATTGAATCAAATATCGATTAACGTTCTTTATTGGAAACACCTGATACTTCCCTCTCACTAGAAGAAGGTGTAGCGCAAGACTTGAAATTGGGGAGAGTAATCCAGCACCCCTAAAAGAGGGACACTGTTGTCTCTTTAAATTGCCTAGTCAACCCCGTTTGCATTTTCCGGTGAAAAGCCTTTCAGGCAGTTGGCGATATACTAATTCATTCCCAAAGATGGAAGGTAAAGCCTGGAAGAATTAACCTATTAGGACTCCCCAGGACTACTACCAGAACCCTACAGAGTTATTGTCGAGAACGGATACTTGACTTATATATACCAGTCTGAACTGTTTGGGAAACTTTAACAGAAGCAAGACTTGGCCTAATATTTGCATCTAACAAAACCATTGGAAATCTAAAGCAAATACATATGAAAGTCTGTGGCTCAGAAGAAACAGCCTGGGAATGTTTAGTCTCTTCATTCCAAGTAAGTGCAATACACAATAAATACAACAGACCAGATACAGGTAACTAAATATGATAAGTACAAACAAAAGTTTAGAAAGAAAACGAAATGGACCACAAAATAAATAAAACTACTGATAGAGTAACATTACAAAAAACAAACTTCACACAAAGAGGGTCTTTTATAAATACAGAACATACTCCTGAAGTGATGCCATTGATTATCTAAACTTACTATATGTATATACTATCTGCCTCGATCCAGCGTTGCTCGGGAGTATTAGCCTTATATTTTACCAAAACGAAGTTATCCAAGAACCCAGAGAACACCTCCCACATTGGACGGATATTTCCACAGAATGACTTCGTGACCTGGAATCAACCAAGAGCGATGGTTTGAAGGAAAGCCAGCAACCGTCACAGGTGGAAACTAGCAGCACGAAAAAAACTGCCCTTGTGGAAATTCTGGACAGTCAATGGAACACCGCATCAGTGATATGCAGTGATATACCAACTTGTAATGACTACAATTTGATGGACTGTAAGGTTGATGCCCAACGATGGATCTAGTATTAGCATGATAAGATATGATAATGTTTTCCCAAACTATTGTTATTTTTAAAGCTATCGGACGTCATCGCAAAATTTTTTTCGGACTTGTTATTTCAACTGTTAAATGTATAAATAATACGATGCTACGAGCCGAAGCTACTATCCTCATGTTTTATCTGAACATTAAAACACATTATTATTGAAGTCATTGTAAATCTGTCCACGAGTCTTTGAAAAATGTATGTAAATTACGTTGTTCAACATTTGCAAGAAAACACGCATAGTATTTATAATGTATGTCTTGATTTTGAACATAGTTTAAGTAACGATAATTTGTTTGTGATTAATGCTGAAACACGTGTAAAACGAAAATACTAAGGAATATACATAAAAAATATAAATAAATAAAATAAGGAGCAGCATTGCTATGGATAAAAAGAAGACCTTAAAAAAAGTGATGTCAGTCGGTAGATCGGTCATTCTCTCTCTCACTCTCTATCTGTCTCTCAATCACTCTCACACTATGTCTCTTATTTTCGAAATTTATTCTTAGTTGTGAAAAATTGATTTCTTTTTGTTTTGTTTCAGTCAGTAATTTATTTTCTCTAAACCAAATACACGGTTCTTTCTAAAAAAGAAAATAATTATTATCTACGTTCAAAGTAAATATTGAATAACTTATAAATAATATTACATGTATTGGATGTCTTATAAAGTATGCTGTCGATACGTTTAGATATAGTAACTACCCAAAATTACCGGTGTGTTTCTTTATTAATTTTTAGTTACACATTTTGAAGCTTTTTTTTCTAAATAAATAAACATTTTATTAATATCTATATTTAGAAATGCAAATGGAATGTCTTAGGCATAGCTTGTTCAGTAATGTATACATAATTTTAAAATTTTGCTCGGTGATGCAGGATCAATGCGAAATTTTGAGATTTCCAAAATGACCTTCGAATTCCCAGCATTCACAAATGAAAACATTAGTAATAAGTAATTGTATACACATGTAATTATGAATTAATAATTGAATATTATTTTTATCTACAGACAAGTCTGTTTTGACTTTTAAAGGCTCATCAGTGTATAACCTATATCTAGAGCTTTGTAACTGAACGTCGCTTACCATGAGGCCAGATAATCAGCTGTAACAATGAGACGTGTAAATACCAAAAGGAAGAAAACTTCTACATTACATTCAAGGCGATATAATTATTTTGGCGGCCAACAAAATACACTTCCTTTATGAAAAGACTTACGCAATTATGAATTAATAATTCGCTATTATCTTTATCAACACACAATATTGTTTTGCCCTTTAAAGCCTCATCAGTGCGAGTCTACGTCTGATCTGAATACACCTGGTTTCGAACGTTCTAAAAGGTAGTAAATGTCTGCATTACTGCAAGGTCAATTTGATTATTTTTACTTTAAAATTATGCCCTTTCTTTATAAATGGGATTTTGAATTTTATTCTTAAACGTGGTCGTAATGCACGAAACGTAAAAGAACTTTACTATTTTGTACCCAGCGACCTCGCGCTCCCTTTTCATTGTCTTTCCGTCTGTATGTCTATCTGTCTCTTTTTATCTGTCTTTCATATATATATATATATATATATATATATATATATATATATATATATATATATATATATATATATATATATATATATATATATATATTCTCTCCAAATATGATCTGAGGTTAAGATCGGATTCTAACTCTGCCTGATGAGATCTCAGTTTATAGTAACTGTTGATCGATAACATCGACATGCCAGTGTCGCAGATTTTGTACATGTCTGTGTAAATAAAATAATCATACATAAAGCTCTATTTTGATATTGAGCACTTTTTATAAACCCGGTTAAAATTCTCTGGATTACCACCCTGTGGATATTTTTCACCTGGATTATTATCATTATTATATATATATATATATATATATATATATATATATATATATATATATATATATATATGTATATATATATATATATATATATATATAACTGTGGTGTTATAAAATAGGAAATTAATATTTATATTTGTTAAAATGAAAAAGGAAGGCAGATCTCATAAATTTTAAATACATCGTATGTACAGACATGATTATTACTCAGCGTTTCCGAGGAATCTTTTCATTGAATGTTTGTTCAACATTTTGAGGCAAATAGTATCTCATATGAATAAAGTAAAAGTCTGTTTTAATATATGTATTTAGAAAGAAAACTCACTTAATCCGGTATAGATTATTTTCCTAAAGGGGTGTTTTTTATGTGTACATCAACGTTTCGTCTTTATTTATAAGACTTCATCAGGATGATAATATAAAGAAAAATGTCATGCAACTACGTGCACATATAGGGTTGACATGATGTGAAGAAGGGAGGAAAGTAGTATCCACTACTGGAGAAAACAGTAGGGCTGACGTCAGGACTTAGTTGAGTCAGTAGTGAGGAATGAAAGTAAAAGTTTATGAAACTGAGTG
This sequence comes from Sepiola atlantica, assembly GCA_963556195.1. Classification (NCBI taxonomy): domain Eukaryota; kingdom Metazoa; phylum Mollusca; class Cephalopoda; order Sepiida; family Sepiolidae; genus Sepiola; species Sepiola atlantica. The sequence goes on from OY744546.1 coordinate 45,167,752, forward strand.
GAGAACAGTGGAAAGGTGGGGGTGAGCAGGGATACTGTGGCTGGTTGTAAGAGAAAGAGGTGGGGGATGAGCGGGAATAATGTGGAAGGCAGTGAGTGAGGGAGTGGAGGGGTGTGGAAGAAGGAGGAATAAATATTTGAACAGATGGCTGCGGCAAAGACTGAAGGAAAAAATACTTTCCTCCCTTCTTCCCATAATGTCAACCCTATATGTGCACGTACTTGCATGACATTTTTATATTATCATCCTGATAAAGTCTTATACATAAAGACAAAACGTTGATGTACACATAAAAAACATCCCTTTTTGGTTTTCTTTTTTCATTTTCCCATATATATATATATATATACATATATATATATATATATATATATATATATATATATATATATATATGTGTGTATTTATATATATATATATATATATATATATATATATATATATACAGTAATAAGTGCTCGGTAGATAACCGAGATTAAGCTACATTGATCCTGGTCAGTACTAAATTGATAAATATTTAAGATTACTAGGTGGTGTATGTGTTCTCCGCTTATCTCGATATTATTTCCAGTCGCCCTGGACTTCTCGATGCTATTGGAATCAAGCAGTGTCGATTCGAGGAAGAGGCTAGGTTAGTATGGCGCAACTCTTGCTTCACAATTATACGCGCAGGCACCTTTACAGGGCATATCCATTGTCTCTCAAGAATAAACGGGGGTCATACATTAATCAATAAGTTCACACACAATGGTATACTGCTATATTCATGAGTACACACTCAGGCAAACACACTCGTATACCGCTATATTCATAGGTACACCCACACTGGCATACTGCTGTAGTCATAAGTACACCCACTGTTATACTGCTATAAGCATAAGTACACCCATACACTGGTATAATGCTATATTCATAAGTAAACAACACCCACATACTGATATAATGCTATATTAATGAGTACACACACACTAGTATACGGCTATATTCATAAGTACACATACACACTGGTATACTGTTATACTCATAAGTACACCTACACTGATATACTCTTATAGTCATAAGTAAACACACACACTGGTATACTGCTGTATTCATAAGTACACCCACTGTTCAATTTTTTATTTTTTATTTGTTTTAGTTTTTTACTTTTTATTCTGTATTTTGTATTTTTTATTAATGTTACGCTAAGACCAGCTAGTGTTTTGCCGGCAATAAAATAACAATAATAATAGGGAAATAAACTAAAATTAATTAAAAGTTAATAAAAAATTATTGAAATAATATAAGGATGGTAACCCCAACACCACCAATAATAATAATAATAATAATAATAATAATAATAATAATAATAATAATAATAATAATAATAATAATAATAATAATAATAGTATTTACAATGATCATAAGGAGTGAAGACAAAAAGTAATACTAGTAATAGTAATAATCAAATAGAATAAAAAATTATTAGGATAATATCATAAAGATCGGAATAATAATGATGAGAATAATAATGATAATGATAATAATAATATTACCAATAATAATAATAATAATAATAATAATAATAATAATAATAATAATAATAATAATAACAACAACAACAACGATGAAAAGTAATGCTTATAAAGAAATGATGGTGCAATATAAATACAAATGAGAAAGTGACACACATTATAATAATGGTAGCGTCAATGGTAATACTAACATCAATAACTAGCCGCATTAATAATAATATGTATGGTATTAATAAACACATTAATAAGGTATTGCAATTATCAGTGTAATAATAATAGAATAATTTGATGTAATAATCATATCGACAATAATATAATGTAAGTGGATAACCATGTTTTTTAATTTTAAGTTGGTGGGTAGATAAGTTCCTTGTTTATTTTTTATATAATTTTGCCGTATTTTAAGGGGTCAGTTTTTCAGGGAGTAGGTAATTTATTCAAGGGAATATGGTAGAGACTATACAATGATGGGTTTTGTTAGGGTGAATAGTTTTTAGTTTTTATTTTATTTTCTAATTGTAACATTTGTTCAAATGGTTATATGCAAATTTCTAAGAAAGTGTGATCTATTGTGCTAACAGTTAATGAAGGTTTATTGTTTTTTGTTTAGAAGTTAAATCTAACTATCTCAAATTTTTCACTTAGGCATAGGTAGCAGGGTAGATTTAGGGAACTACACCTACTGGGTTTTCTGATAGTGTACAATTTAATTGTTAGTGATTGATTTGCATTAGTAAATTCCTAGTGTTATATAGAAAAAGAGTTATTTTTTATTAGTCAGAATTATTAGATGAGCATTTATGACCGGTATATATATATATATATATATATATATATATATATATGTGTCTTTCAAGGTATTACCAGCCATGTAATTTTCTAGGTTAGGTTTTCTTAAATGGAAATTGTAGCCTGATAGACTATTAGAGTCGAGAGGAAATTTTGCTGCAGGGGACATTCTTACCTGGATAACTATATATATTATTAAATAATCATTTGTTTCCCCAGTTTGGCTTTACTTTTTAATGCGAGATATAACAGCCGTCAACCCTGGCTATGAATGACACGTTCCTTATTGTGACTGCTGCTATTGAAAATATCCGATTACTGACAAAAATAAGTTTATTTCGCAATATTTTGTATGACTATTCATGCATGTGGCATCGATTAAAGCGTCGGATTCGGAGTTATAAACACACACCCTTGTCACGGGGTTCGAATCGTGCGACCGGATTCAATGGTTATCTTTACACCGATAATGCCACAAGGGTGGAACGTATAATACTTAAATATTTATATATATACAGGGTGGGCCAAAATAAGGGTCCTATCTTTAAATTTGAATAACTTGAATTTGAATAACTTCCACAAAATAAAAGTTAAACTCACCAAACTTTATGTGTGTGTAGACTGACCGTTCCGAGATATTTTGAAATAAACAAAACAAATTTTAGCCGAAAAACACTTCTTAAAACTTACAAAAACTAAAGTATTGTTTTTTACACTGTTTTGAGTTTTTTAAGCAAAAATAATGTTTTCTAAATGAGGGTACGTTTCTTAGGGCTAATACGGCTCATGCTTGCTTCGGAAGGGGTCCTTTACTTATTCTAAAAAATAAAAAAAAATCAATAAATAAAAAAGTTATGAATTTTTAAAAATAAGACCCTTATTTTTGCCCACCCTGTATATATTGAGACTATCAAACAAGATAAAGTGTTGATTTGATAATCAATTTATTTTTTCATCGTTTAAAGTAACTTGTCATAGTTTACCGACTGTAATTACATGTTGTAATCAGATAATTCAATACATTTTCAAAGTATAGCTTTTGAGGGAGCTGTGTGTTTTTCTCTTCTTTCTATGGACGTCGCTTCAGACAAGGCATAAAGCTACCTGATTAAAGGAACTAAAATCAACGAAATATTATTACCGCAAATACAAATGAAATGACAAAGACTATACATATATATAGAAGAAAATTGTGAGATGAAAGGGAGTCCAACAAGCCTGCAGTTCTTGCAAAGAAATAAATGGAATAAGAAACTGCAATATAACAAACTACCAGAACAGCAAATTGGTGAAGACCACTAGACCAACGAGTCAAATGAGCTGGAACAACAGAAGCAGGGAATAAACCAGACAATTCGGAACAATGCATACCATAATAATACTTATAGAAGAGAACGAGGGTAGCAAGATCACATTTTTGTTTGTGTGAGAGAAAAAACTGAAGAGAAGGAACGGTGTTTTAAACGCAGGTCAAAATTCACGTCTTCATAGAAAAGTACATTTTCTGAAGAAATAAAAATTATTAAAAAAAAAAACTGTAACAAAAAATATTTACTTGTTTAGCAAAATAACCACTCAAACTGTTTACTATGGTTCGAATCCGTCTCTGCTTTTAAGGACTTTAAGATTCAACGGAATTATACGGTAAACTTTCGGATGCAATATTAAATCATAAAAGAAACAGATTGGTTGTGTTAATACGTCCTTCTCTAACAAAAGTTATTGTTTAAAACATACATATATGCTTTTCGTAGTTCTTTGCGAAAAAGTGTCCAAACTTTTAAAATATAATTTCGACAGTAAATTTCGAATAATATGTATTTTATCTATTGCTTAAATAGAGTGAGCGAATGAATTACGTAATTCGCAATTGCATTCTTAGTATAAGCTTTACTGAGGATTACACCATCATCTTGCAGAATGCTGTCACTTACAACTGATTATGACTTGGCACTTATATCCATTGCGACACACGACAATGCGAACAATTATATATGAATTTTAGGAGCCTTAAATCTATTCTTGTTTCAGATTTGTAGTCTTACTACACATTACTATAGATTACTTTTTATCTCTATATATAACTATGTATTACTATGTAATACTCTATATTACCACCTATTACTATATATTACTATGTATTTATATATATATATATATATATATATATATTACTACTTATTACTATAGATTACTTTTTATTTCTATATATAACTATGTATTACTATGTAATACTATAATTACCACCTATTACTATGTATTTTTATATATTACTACTTATCACGATATCTATTTCTATACATTATTATTTATTATTATGTATTAGTATTTATTACAATATACTACTATTTATTTATATATATTATGTTATATTACTACCATTGCTATTTATTACTATTTATATATATATATATATATATATATATATATATATATAAAACAGTGTATTACTATATATTACTATTTATTACTATACGGTACAACTATACATTACTATTTATAAGAATACCTTAATATTTATAACTATATATTACTATTTATTACTATGTATTACTACGGGTTAGTATATATTACTATATATTACTATATATTACTATATATTACTATCGATTACTATTATCACTATGGTTCTTTCTTTATATTTTTATTTATTACTATTTATTTGTATATATTATTATTTATTTATTTATATTATTATATATTATAGTATAATCCTCAGTACGGGTGATACTAGGAATGCAATTAAGAAGTACTTAAGAGTTATACATAGACATTCTCCTGTTAATACATTACTATTTATAACTACATATTACTATTTATAACTCTATATTACTATTTATTACTATATATTTCTGGGATCATGTCTAACCTTTAAGGGGGTCATTCAAACTTTTCCATTCAAATATCGACACTCGTTATGTTACGATAACAGTTACTAAAGGCAGCAAAGTAGAATCTAAGATTGACAAAAATATAAAAATTTAATGATTAGTGAATATAAATTTTGTACCTGGCAGGTGAGTGCTCGACACACACAGATACACATACCGAACGCACGCACACACATAAATATATATATATGTATAATTCGGCAGCAAGTCATTGTTTATGCAAACTTAAAAGGTTCCATTCTTTCAATTTCGTACAGATTTCCGGGTTCGACAAGACGCAACACAAGAAGGTTCGAGGTTACAGGTGCCGAAAAGTTGCAAGAATAATATCAAAGATGAGAGAAGTAGCCGGAATAATGCAAATTATACAAATTATAAATCTGTATCTAAAAAGTCTGAAAACTAATTGATCAGATTTAACAAGTTCAGTTTTTCTCTCAGAACATAACCAAGACGGGGCCAGGTAATTTGAAGAGGTGTTGACGTTACACCGAGGGAAACATTGATTCGGACGAAAGCTCAACCATATCGTATTTGACGAAGCTGAACTGTTTGACTTTTTGACTGATTGATAAGTCATTTAATATCTATGAAGAATTCCTAACGGTTCTGGTATTATTCATCTACCTCCCACAAGGTAAGATGTGACACAAGGTCGGGAAAGTGGGATTAGATAAGCCAGCGCTCGAGAGGTGACCACTCTGGCCATTTAAAAATTGACTGTGCAGCCGCGTCGGCATTCCCCGGTAGGGGCGCCTCAGACAGTAAGCAATAAACTTACCATCCTCCCAAAAAGGGGAGGCAAAGCCTTGGAGGGTGCACCTCCTAGAACTGCACCGGACCAGCAATCCCCAATAGACCGACGTAAATCCAGACCCAAAGGCCCGGACGATACCGGTCTATTAGGTGGGGTAAAAAAAAAATTTTTTAAAAAGGTAATGAAAGAAAAGAAGTACTAGGTATAAGATTTTTGGAGGTGTTATATCTCACGCTTGAAAGAATAGTTAGAATAGCATGAGAAGACCCAGCAATGGTCATGTCTGATATAAATTTGCTTGTAAAATGTGGAGAAAAAACGAATATTTCGATCTTCTCAAACACCAAATGTTCAACAATCCATTGCATTGTCATCAATTGAATGCATATCTCGTAAAATCTTAACATGTTATGCGTTAATTCTTCTTAACACTCAATTTTATAAAATCACTAGCTAGACCCGTCCCCCGGCGTTACCCGGGAGAATAATATAAAGGAATGAATTAAAATGTGTCAACATCCGACAGAACGCAAATAGGTTACACCGGACAATTTAAATGTTTAGAATAATTTTCGGTTCAGAATTGTTGAAGGGTGAAAAGAGGAAGACAGGAATGAATGAAGGAAGAAGACGCGGTTGTAGGAGTTTTCCTGCTCATCATATGGTACCGGCATTTCCCCAGAATTTTTCTTTTTGATTAAACACCTTCTCTATGTATGATATTACGCACTTTTTAAAATTAAAGAGGCCTATGGAGAATTATTAAAACCAAACCCCCCGTTATCTTTGTATACAAATTCCCTTTTTTTGTGAGGAAAGAAAAAAGGAAAATCAGTATGCCTCCTGAGCACTACTGAAACGCACAGATATAATTAAGGTGGCCTGCAGAGCACTAATAAATTATGTGTGTTCGAAGAGACATGCTGATATTCACTATAGTTAAAGTACTAAATATTACATTGATTTCTTTTCAAATTACTACATAATCACGTAGACTTAAAGAAAAATAAACATGGGCAAATAAAAGATGTTTTCGAACTTTTATCTAAGAGCTTCTTTCCTTGAACTGCTTACTTTATCTTTTCCCTTTCTGCCCACTGTTTGATCCACCCTACAAAGATGTAGAAATTTAAATATAATGTGAACAACCATCTTTCTGCCCTACTCCCCGCCAAATCTTGTACGCCTTTTTTTGAACGATAAAAAGTAAAATAAAATACAAACTTACAATGGAGTATGCTATCTTGGTTTACTAATGCGCAGTTCGTTCGATACATAAAATGAAGTCTTCAACTATTTTAAAGTATCGAAGAAGAAGTACGTCACTTTCTAGATATAAAGGATGGATTTATAACAGATCTGAAAGATGATAAACGGATATATGGTCTTGCATTCCTCGTGGGTATCGACACATATTTCAATGATTTACATTTAAAATTACAGAAATATATCATTTTATTCTTAAGATGTGTTTAATGTAAAAAAATACAAGATCAATTACAACTGTCTCATAATGGTATTGGTGTAGAGTTAAACGAGCAGGAAACAGAATTCTAGATTTAATTGCTTAAAACAATGTAAGCTGTTATAAGTTTTTCTCATCCCACCACCGGAAGATATTTGGGGAGACTGGCTGTCACTCCGACTCTACGGAACACTATCTTGTATCGCTTATAATATACCGAATAATAACGGTAGCAAACTTTTTCTCATTACATCATCGAAGTTAAGTGACGTTGTGACTAGTCGGTACCAGATGAATGACAATCGGTGATTACCAGGATATGCCCGTGGGAGGGCGGCGACACATTCCTGCCCGGAAATTCAGAAACTAACGTCGTCAGAATCAGCTGCTCTGATAAGACCATAGACGCGATTAGAGATCGCGTGTGAAGTTAATACTCCCTAAAAACTGAACTCACCAAAGACGAATGCCGCATCAGACACCGGAGAAAACGTAGTTTAGATTAGTTTGGTTTATTCTAATAAGTAAGAAATAATAACATAGAACAACCGGATAATGTGCAATTATGATCGTGCTGCCCCTTTTACACACGCAAAATGTCTTTATAGATGCATACAGAACACCGAAATCTTACGAAGCAGTGATAATGATGAAGTATTATACAATGTTTGTTTATAGACATATTGTTATGTGTTTACTCACACATGCGTTAATAAACCATTAGACCCACCCGTCGGGAACGCACGTTCTATTTGTCTATTGATTAACCTACTCGGACGCCGATGTTTATAAACATTCATTTGAAAAAGAAGAACAGATAGAATGATAGGATGATAGCTGGTTCCGCTATACATAGTTACATTGTGCGCGCCCGCATCCCATTGGGGCGATACCACACAAACGTATCTCCTGCTTGAAATATCGCAAGCCAAAAGACCAAAAAATAGCCGTCCAGAAGTCACGTGGTTTCGTTGACTTTCGTCCTGTGGTCAGGTCTGACCTTTAAGGTGTCACGCAAATTTTCCATTCAAATATCGACACTCGTTATGTGCGAATACCAGTCACTAAAGGCAGCAAAGTAGAATCTAAGATTGTTAAAAATATTAAAATATAATGATTAGTGAATATACATTTTGTACTGAGCAGTTGAACTATACATATATATATATATATATATATATATATATATATATATATATATATATATATATATATATATATGTATTTATATATAGTTCAACAGCGACTCATTGTTTATGCAAGCTTTATTGTAGACCACGGAGCTCTCTGCGGTGCTCAGGTGTTAACCGGATGAGTATGGCCCCTAGCGTTGTGTCGTAAATATATAATAAATAATGGAACTATAAATAACGGCTCTTAGTAACGGTAAGACCGAAAGCGCTCGAGGGATGGACCACGACACAACGCTAAGTGCCATACTCCACCGTTTAACACCTGAGAACCGTAGAATTGCTCACCGCGTCGAGATATTCACACGATAGACTGTGAATGAAGCTTGCATAAACAATATATATATATATTATATATATATATATATATATATATATATATATATATATATATATATATATATATATATGTATATATATACAATCTTTGTGAAAACATCTTCTGTTTGTTATGAAGAGAATATCTTTTAAAATGGGCAGAAAAAAACTGTATCAATTAACATTATTTTTGGAAAGACATTCAGAACATTTATTAAATAAGTAAATTATATTCTGATCTCTAGTTACGTATACACTATTGAGCTCGTAACTTAATTTCTAACTTTTGTATATAGTTGAAGAAATGTATACACACACATATATATATATATATATATATATATATATATATATATATATATATATATATATATCATATAATGTATATATATATATATATATATATATATCATATAATATATATATATATATATATATATATATATCATATAATATAATATATACATATATATATATATATATATATATATATATATATATATACTATTTTGGTACAGAAAAAATAGTACAACATCGTACCGTCGGTTTCAAGCACGGAAGGACTTAGCCATCCGGCTCTAACCGATGGCTAAGTACTTCCGTGCTTGAAACCGACGGTACGAATGTTGTACTAAATACATATTACGCTCTTAATTTTTAATTTCTAACTTTAATTCTTAATTAATCGAGCACACAGCTTGGATTTTTCCAGCTATATTACAAAGAAGTATATATATATATATATATATATATATATATATATATATATATATATTCACAATACGAGTCTTTAAAAGATGCATAGCACTCTTCAAATGAACGCGTAACTTAAAGAAATGGAGACTTTATGTGAATCTTCAATGTTTCTATTGAAATCTGATGCGGAAATGTTAGGGAAATTGAAAGCCACAGATTAATGTTGAGGATCGTCACAGACATATTTGAAGTATTCTTCGCTTCTGTTTCATTTTTTTTTTCAGAAAATACGTACCTCATACGTTGAAACTTATTGG
>OY744546.1:45182688-45185188 GCA_963556195.1 Sepiola atlantica
GAAGTAAGGGATGAACATTTGTTAGGTGTTGTAGTTCGTACAAATTAATTTCATATATACGCCAAATTTATAGGAAGTAAGGGATGAACATTTGTTAGGTGTTGTAGTTCGTACAAATTAATTTCATATATACGCCAAATTTATAGGAAGTAAGGGATGAACATTTGTTAGGTGGTGTAGTTCGTACAAATTAATTCATATATACGCCAAATTTATAGAAAGTAAGGGATGAACATTTGTTATGTGGTGTAGTTCGTACAAATTAATTTCATATATACGCCAAATGTATAGGAAGTAAGGGATGAACATTTGTTAGGTGTTGTAGTTCGTACAAATTAATTTCATATATACGCCAAATTTATAGGAAGTAAAGATGAACATTTGTTAGGTGTTGTAGTTCGTACAAATTAATTTCATATATACGCCAAATTGTTAAATATGTAATTAGTAAAATTCGATCTCACGAAGTCTAGAATGATATTCAATAACTGTATAGTTTTTTTCTCGATTAAATCCCCCCAACTCTAAAATAATACATATATTTATATTTGGCGTCTTTCTGCTATTTGATTTATTTATCTCCTTTTATGGGTTTCATATGGAAATAATATATTGCTTTTGATATATTATATGGAATTTTATGTACATTACAATTTAGTTAATTAGTTTAGTTTTCATATTAGTTCATTAGTTTATATATATATATATATATATATATATATATATATATATATATATATATATATATATATATATATAATATACATATAATTAAAACGTCAAATATAAAGAACAAAACAATTCTAGATATCCCAATGACTATCAATTTATATAAAATTTATATTTTTAACAAATAAGATGATATGAATCAATAATTCAGATAAGCAAGAGCTAAATGTTTAACAGGTTATGTCTAACATATCTTTCACATTATAATTCGATAGATTACGACATTTATGACATAATTAAAATATATAAATATAAAAGTAAACATCCGAAAATAAAGACTTAAAAATATTTATTAAAATGTACAGGCGTTTCAAATATCATTTTATTATGAATATTACATCAGAGTAAAGCGTGAAAAATGTAATTCAATTATTCCTTCGGATAATTGTTTTTGATAGATCAAAAAACTTACAGACAAAGCAGTGTAGAGCCAATTAGTGCATAAATAAATAAATATATATATATATATATATATTGATATACATATATATGTATATACATATATATATGCATATACGTATATACATATATATATCTATTATTTTATTTTATTTTATATTTTATATATTATATTTTATATTTTATATTTAATATTAATATTTTGCTTTTGATATTATTATTTATAATTTTGTATTTATTTATTTTTGATTTTGATTTCTTGATTTTGATTCTTAACGGTCTCAATCACGTGACTTTCCAAATTTAAATTTTAAATTTCTTTTCTTTTTTCTCCATTTTATTTTTTCCAAATATAATCTAAGGTTAAGATCGGATTCTAACTCTTTCTGATGAGATTTCAGTTCATAATAGCCGTTGATCGATAACATCGACATGCCAGTGTCGCAGATTTTTTACATGTCTGTATAAATAAACATAATGATATATAAAAACTTCATTTGATATTGAGCACTTTTTATAAACTCGGTTGCAATTCTTTAAATTACTACCCTGTGGAAGTTTTACCTAGATTAGTATATATATACAGGGGAATATATATATATATATATATATATATATATATATATATATATATATTCCTGTTTCATTGTCTGTTATTTTTCTTCCTTGAATGTAATCGTACATTTTCAATGAGTTTCAAAAAGATGACCTCATCCGTTAAAATAAAGCCACACAGGTTAAGGCAATGAATTCTTGATGGAAGAAGATATCGCGGATATCATGTATTTTGATTATAGCAAGCCATTTTATACTGTATCTATATTTCGTTTACTAGTGAAAATGAAAAATGTTGGTATTACTGACAAAACGGTAAATATTGTGAGGGAGTATTTGAAGCATAGATCTATGATTGTAAAGGTTGGTAACAATTATTCTGAATCACAGTACATATCCTCTGGTTTTGTGCCGGGTTCAGTATTTGGCCCTTTGTCGTTTTTGAAATTCATAAATGACTTACCTAATCATATACATTCTGAAATAGAACTGTTTGCTGATGATGTTAACCTACTTGTGAGACCTCCATCAAAAGAACATAACACAGATTGATCTAAATAAATTATCATATTGAGTGGACATTTTGAAATTGGGATTCAACCTAGACAAATGTGAAATACTAGATGTAGGATTCAGGAATATGGGAGTTGAATATGTCGAAGCTATCCAAATTACCTAAATAGACATCTGAAGGCTAATTAATGTTAAATAAAAATTACCCTCAAGTGAATTTTATAAATGAATTATAGAACTTATTACCTATTTTAAGAAATATTACGGAATTAAAATTTATAAATGTTCACAAAACTTTTAGGAT